>CM073769.1:142720305-142881125 GCA_037158775.1 Hetaerina titia
CACCAGGGCGTATGTAACGGACGACGCTGGAATAATTTAGTGAATAACGCCGTCGCACAGGCTCGGGCGAGAGCACCGAATCCCGTGTGCTAGGTCGGTCGATGCTTCAGCTAGCACGGGGGAGGCCGGGTTTATGTATGAGAGGGCGGAAGGAGTGGGGGGCGGAGGAGGAGAGGGCGGGAGAAAGGAAAACTATTCGGATCGAAATTCGAGCGAAACACGCCACCCAGCAGAAGCGATCGACAGTAGTCATGAGGAGACGAATTTTTTTCTTTTTTTTTGCGAGACGATGTTACACACAGACAGGAGCACGAATGGTTCATGTGCACTTCTCCATCGTCGTATCTATCTCCCCCCCCCCGCCCTCTCACGGAAGTGCGCGAAGCTCATCAAGTGCGTCGTCATCCCTCTCGCTCCATCTGTGGCGACACGCCCGTAAATCCTCCTCCCAACTTCTTTCCACACACACACACGCCCTTCACACTCTTTTGTTTGCGAGTACATAATTCGGTTCCTCCGCCCTCCAGGTTGGAATCACGGGGACGACACACACATTTTGTTTTTGCTGTCTATACCCGTGAGACGCGCACTCAGATGTGTGTGTATACCTGTACATTCGGCACTGCTGCTGGAGGTATACGTAGTATGTACAATAAATACACGAACTGGTGCAATCTGGCGGCCATGACGCGGAATATAGCCCCGCCCACTAGCGGCGCTTGAGACCCAATGAGCCGTCTGTGCCTGGCGGATCGTCGAGCTGTGCGTATGGTGCCAGTTATGTTAGTTTCTGCTGTCGTTGTTTTTACTGTTTTGACGGAAATGGAAATTGACGAAATCACGGAGCAACGAATCAACATCAAGGTTTTTGGTGAAATGCGGTAAAAGTCATCACGAAATTACTGAAATGTTGACAGCTGTTTACGGTGATAATGCTCTGGAGAAACATCCGTTTTCAAGCGGATTAAGCGTTTTTAAAATGGCCGGCAAGAAGACGCCACGGATGATGCAAGGCCGGGTCGACCTTCAGCCACTTGTTGTTGACGACAACATTGATCGTGTGCGATCCCTTGTCCTTACCGACCGTCGATACACTGTCCGAATGATAGCTGATGAACTTAATTTAGGAAAATCAACAGTGCACACTTTTAACCGAACATGATGGATGGATCCTTCACCATGAAAAATGCACCTGCACATTCAGCATTGATTTTTTGCAAGTTTCTGACAAAAAATTAAATCAGCATCATTGATGTTCCTCCTCATTCGCCAGATCTCGCCCCCTGCGACTTTTTCCTATTCCTAAAATGCGAAAATGTGATGAGGGGACAATACTGGAAAGATAAGGACAAAATAAAGCAAGAAACGACGACGAGAAAACTAAAAAGTCTAACTGCCAAGAGGACTTCCGAGGGTGCTATAAACAGTGTAGAGAAGAAGGAATAGATGGCATAGCAACGAATGGAGAGTACTTCGAAGGGGACAACAAGATCGATGTAGACTAAATTTTGCAAAATAATATTTTAATGGCCTCAGTTCGCGTATTTATTGGACATACCTCGTGCTCCGGAAGAAAACGAGCAGCTGGTCCCGAGGCTCCTTAGGATCCCCTCATCCCCTTTGATTTGGGGGAGGGGGTGCGGAAGGGAGGGTTAGTTCGGGTAGCAGCGTGCCACCGGCGGAAAAATCGATATTGCTGAAGCGTTAACCTAGTTAATTCTGAGGAAATTTTTGGAAGTAGAATTTGAAGGGTACGTAACACGAGCTGAGTGTTCGCAGGATAGTTAAACCTTGGAAAGCGGTGGAATTTGCTGTGACAATTAGACTTGGAGGGGTGGGCAACACCCCTCCCGACTTAATCGCTTGGAGAGATGGTCCCATTATTCTAATGGATGCGAGGTTGCATCTGAGAAAGACTCGTAACTTGGTGGAGGCGTATTTTGTTTATGCTGATGGAATAAGAACACCCGTTAGTTTTCTAGCCGTAATTTAATACGAACGCCACTCTGCGGTTTCGACACGTAATCTTTGAGTTTCATTTCACCATGAAAATAAAGGTTCGTGTGAAAATGGTGTTCGGCGGTATTAAATACTGCTGCGAAAGTGTTTCGATTTAATGAAATTGAACGCATTGGTATCCGTAGTGGCGATCGAAGAATTTCGTTTGAATTTGGTAGATGGCTGAACATATTTGAAATAAATTGGAACAGCTCTACGCTCAAACGGGGTGTTTCCAGGAAGAGCGTATTTCTTTTGGAACAAATGCGAGTGTCTTGTTTAATGACGCGACCGGCGTGTGCTGTTGATGCGTTATTGTGTCGCCGTTTGACAATTTTACTCCCAGGGAATATCAGAAGAAAATAATGTTGACCTTGATAAACCATAAAAAAAATTGGCAGGTGATAGCTCACCCATGTACCAAGCCCGACGGCGTGTGAATATTCACACATCAGGGTGGGGGGGCCAGTTCCTCCAACCCTGTGCCGGTTATGGTTTCCCAGACTTGGGTGGAGCTGCAGGTGCCCAGAGTGCCTCGGCCGGGAATCGAATCCGGGACCCTCCGGTCAGTAGTCCAACGCTTTACCCACTATACCACCGCGACCCGCTGCCCTTGATAAAATGGAAGTGATTTTGAAAAGTGAGCTTCGTGACGTGACGAGTTCATTACAATAACTATCTTCAGTAATCGATTGCATTCGCAGCACCTGTTGCAATGGTACGCCTTCCACCCGAGAGATTGGCATTATCACTTTTGTATTAACCGATTCAAATCATACGGAAGCGTTGATTATGTTGTTAGGATCATTTAGATATTTAGTGCTGCTGAAATCGGTAGTGTGGCCTTGTTTGTCTAGTATGCGATGTGGGTACATATTTACATGGGACATAATGTGGTGTACGGCGACTGATTATTTCCTATCTATACTTTTAGGCAGTTTATCTTGTGCTCGCGCACCCCTGCCCAGCCTTGTCCTGCTAAAATATCGCAATGCAGGTGGGCATTGCGATGCTCACACAAGGAATATTGGATATGCATTTCGTTACCACGAAACGTGGCGTTTTGAGAATTACTCTGGAGCTGAAAAAGCTATTAATGCCAGGGCTTAATATATTTGGTTGATGCAACTTTGGAAAGAAATGTAGCTCTATTTCGAGAGCCTTAATTTTGACCATTCAGTGGCGATGTTTCGTATATATACCCGCCCTCAATGAGCTGAAAATCCCGGGAACCGAACGTAGGGAGAAGATTATTCCATGTTTTCAGGCGTAACTTTGTGGAAATCCTTTATCATTGAAGTAAAAAAACCAATGCTTCTTTCCACTGTATTTTTAATTCGGTACAACTAGTTTCGACGTATCGGCGTTATCCTCTGGTACCCGAGTTTCCTTTCGATAAGTGTAGGCTAAATGCCTACGCCGGGTTTCTCTCCATCCTTTCCCATCCATCCCTAATGGTGCAAATGACCTTAGTTGTCAGTAGCCTTCCCTAAAAACTACAACGACGCGTAAATTTAGTAGCAGTGGTGGCAGGGTGTGTTAGGTTACCTGTTTTGGTGTGTTGTGGATGAATGATTTAATGGGGAAGGGAAGCAGGATTTTCGTTAAAATTTGTTGGAAGTTGTTTGGTTCACTTGTTTTGTTGTTGTTTACGGTCCCGGTATTTTTTGTTTACATTGATTCACGACCGTAGCTACGTTACTTGTATATTTAAATTGTTTTGTGGCGACTGCGAAACTGTCTTGGAGAAGAACGAGTTTGCCAGTAGGAGTATCTTATTTTATTTCAACCAGCTTTTTGTCTGCCGATATAATTTACGGTGCTTACTATAATTCCCTCTTCCGTGTCAGCAGCAAGAACAAGGGCCCTGCTCTTTTATGAAGGTCTTTTTTGTTGGCTATTCACATGTCAGGAGATAGTCGAAGTTATTGCAGTAACCCCGTCACTATCCCTTTATTGTGATTGCTTTTCGCGGAGCTGTTTACTTTTTTATCTTTATCTCATTTATTAATTAAAACCCTTTCCAATTGAACACCTGTATTCGCCGCAATTGTGAGTTGACCATTTAGGAACATCGCACTCCTGCAAGCAAACGGGCGTCAACGCACTTCTGAAATCCCGGTTACACAAATTCTAAAGGCATTACATTTTTAAAACCAAAAACGTTATTGAGTTTTTTACATTCATCTTTCGGAATCGAAAATAAATAACTCGAAATTGTAGCCTTGAAAGAATGTTCCCGTTCTACCCCTATATCTAAGCAGATTTTCAATGTTCGTTCATGCAGTATTTTATGCAGATGATATCTAGTCCATATTAATTTACTGCGTGCGAAATCATACTCGTGTTACTACACCCCTTCTGCTTTACTATTGGTCGGGAGGGAGGGCTGAGGGATTATAATCGATCAAACAAATTTTCAAATCTACAAAAAACTTTAATGTTTCCCAAAACTTGTGAATACCTGTGCAGTTGGTTTATCTCGATTAGTTCCCACAATCTTCTTTGTTGCTGATAAATTTATAGAATAAATCAAACGGTCAGATCGATGTCATTATTAGGCGTCTCCCGCGGCTGCGTTTTGATTACCCGTGCGTTCTTTATTGGCCGAGTTCACGAAGGGACCGCTTTAAACGGTATTAGGGATTTGCGGCCCCCTCAACTCCTCCCGGGGGGAAGTCTGTGGGGCGCCCTAAACAACTTCGCTTCACAGGGAAAGTTTGTCGGCAAAGTTCCCTGGGTTTATTGCCCTGGAACACGCTTCATCAGGGCGCGCGAACACCCGCGGAGGTCTATCCGTGGCAGCAACAAGGTGTTTTCCCGGAAGGGGGAGTCGCGGCAGGGAGAGTTGGGGTAGACAGCGGAAGTCCAGGGCAACCGGTTTTTCGGACGAAAATCAGCAACACTCCTCCCTCCCCCCTGCCCCATTCCTCTCCCCCCCCCTGCCCCATTCCTCTCCCCCCCCCCTGCCCCATTCCTCTCCCCCCCCCTCTGCCCACCGTCAAAACGTTAGCAGATGACACTCCACTCACCCAACGGACGCGTCCCCAACGGTTGTCTTGCTGCGAGAGGGAGAGGAGAGGCTTTTCTCGGCGGATTTTATTCCCAAATGTAAGCCAAAGCAGTCAAATGGTACCCGTGCAAAAGGATTTCGTGCCAGGAATGAATTACTGCGTTCAAGTAATGACGGACTTAATCATAGTCCACTCCTGGAGCCCCCAACCTCCTCTCTTAGGGAAATTTTCGATTCTCAAGCATAAAGTGAATTGGCATCCAATGTTGCCTTTTCGCTGATTTGGTTCTCGATCTGAAGGCCGCGGGATGCTAAATTTGACAGCAGAGGGCGCGTTGTGGCTCGAAAAGTTACGTGGTAAAGGCCCCTTCGCGTTCGACATATCCCGCCAGGCCGGGTCAGAACCTCCACGGTAATAATCTGAAAGGTGACCGCGGTTGCCGCTCGTAATGGGATGAACATATGTACGTTCTTAGGGGTCCGATTCAGTGTGCTGTTTGAGCATCTTCGCGACTCGGTAACAATCCTAGGGCGCATGAAGGCACCCCCCCCCCCCCCGGGAGTTCAACCCCTAAGACCATGCATAACTTTTCAAAACGTCGTTTCTGTCTAATATCCGTGGGACAGGGTTGCCAAGTCGTGAGGGTAGTAAATTATAAGACTGGAGCGGGTCCCAAAGAGGGAGCGAGATATTATGCAGACTACGGAGGAACTAAAATCGAATACTCGAATACAAAGTTGGTCATAATTGACGACCGGAAATAATAAAAAAGAAAAACCCTAAACAATCAAATAATCAGCAGCCCTAAATTAAATGTGAACGAAAAATATTGTCAAATTTTCGAGGCATTGCAATTAACTCCGAAAGAATAATTTGTTATTGGCTTCAATTAATATGTCGAATTAACGAGTTTCATGAGATGTCCAATGAATATTTTCGATCACCCGGAAAGCACGATCGCCCGGGAAACTATTGTTTTACTGCAATATTATACTTATTATATGAATACTTGAATTTTTGGCGAATTATTTTTGTCAAATAAATATATGCACAGTAACTTTTTCAAAAAACGAAGTAAGCTAATAAAGTAAAATTAAAACTCCTATAGCCGTAATTTCTTTTATTGTAAATGGAATAAGCAATTGAACATTGTGCGACTTTCATTTGCGATGGAGGATTAAAAGGAATTTTGTCGGGCATTTTTCCCGTGTTTATTGAGAAGTTAGTGAAAGTAATCCAACCCATGAAATATCATGAGTTACATGTCGTGATTTTCAATTATTCCGTTATTTCAATCGGTACCAAGCCTAATTTACTCCGCACCATCAAGTTGAAGTTAATCTTCAACTTGAGAAAAAACTCGAAGCTTTCAAAATACGTGGGTGTTTGGCCTCTCTTCAAACCCTAGCGATCGCGCTGACGGTGGGTATCCTTCCGGGACAGGGTCGCAAGAGAGCAGCTATTGTGTGACGTAGGAAAGTCGAAAACAAACAATTACTGGGGATTCTTTTAATATTAATCGTCTGTAAATTGCTATAATTGGACAGGTATGTTGTAGCAGAGCGGCTGGATTCGAAGCAACCGGGCAGGATATAGGGGTGAGAGGAGGAGCTATTTCGTGGAAAGGTGGATGATGATGGAGAAGGCAATCGAGGGTTAAATTACACTCTCGGAATATAAAAGAATTGATCATTTACGACAGGAAATAATAGAGAGGAGAAGCCGAATTGTCTTCGATGTTCTTTCAAAAGAGATCACTTTCGGGAAGGTAACCTTGTGACCCGAAGTGTTGTTCAAAAGAGAGTCGGCAAAGAGTATCTCGACTTAATTTAGACGAAATGGAGACCGACCTCTTCCAGTTAATTTATATAGTAATAAATCAAAAATATAACGAGGCTTATTGTAATATCTAATGTGGTTTACTTTGAGGCTGACATTGTTTAGCGACATACGAGAGAAGTGTTCAGAGGGTTAACAAGTTTAAATTTTTTTCCTGGGTATAGGTTCATGCTAGTGTGCCTTTTCGCAGACTACAGTCTAGTCGCGGTAACGAGTGGCTCAAAAACCGCGGACAATGCGAAATAGAAGGGATATACTCGAAGGCGTGATTGCATTCATTGTGGAATTCATATATTCTGTGCGATAATTACCGTGCCATGGTGTATTTCTCGTTGGCACAGACAAACCCGTTTCAAATATTGGAGACGAGTGCATTTCAAATATTCCCTGCTGCTTGGCATACTGCATCGGGGCTGCGCGTTGCAGAATGATTGCTGTTTCTCCCGGAGGTGTGCCCTTTAATTCTCACCTCCAAACCCGACTTGGGAGCAAATGGTAGCAGCAGCACTTCTCCACTCCCGCTCAACAAATTTACCACCTACTTGGTTTCGATGCATTACATCATCTTGAAGTCGACATGAAAATGATGGAGTAACATCAATACCTGGTCATTAATAAATTGAACAGGTGGGAAAGTGCGATTATTTGAAAAGCAACGCGTTACAATTCCACCGATGCGCGCCCGAAACTACGCTATCCGACCGTGTGAGGTGGTCTCATTATTGTTGGCACCTCTCGAGAGTAACTTTTTTTAGATTCTCCGCAATTGATAAAGTGCACAACAAATTGTTTTGAAAATTTTATCTGGGCTCAAAATTCACGGGCTGATTACTTTGATATCATTAACTTCAAGGCCAGCCGTTGGTAATGTAATGAGAAATTCATATTTCAATGAGACCCCTCAGAAATGAGACGATTGTTAATGATTTTGTTGAAGCTGACATGATGGTCATATTATTCAAAAGAATAGTGGAGAAGGTAAAAAATAACGATGGAGGGGGGGGGGGGACGCCCACGCCGTGAAACCGTATCCTTAGAGAGATCGGTTTCCGTGTGAACTTCCCTCAATCGATCAAGTTAACCAATTGAATTTTAGTGGAAGGGATCGAGGGAAAGGAAACGTTTGTGTTTGCGCGTATTTCACGACAAGTTATGAGCGCACCGCCGCTTTCGTCTAATATTCAACATGATCCGGTACCTGGACAAGTATGATTCCCAAATGAAGTTTTCTCGGGTCTTCCACCGGGTCAGGGGTTCCATATTGGCCGACGTGGAGGAGCCTCTCGGTTGGTCACCATGGCGTTGTGTTGTGTTCCTTTCATCTCTAACCTTCATCAGCACCGGTTTCCATGCTGAGGGAATAGCCGGAGTCCCCGTTGAAATTATGACTCGCCATTCGTATTTCAATCGCTTCTTTAATTATTCGGTCCCAGTAACCACCGGCGCGGTCAAGTAACTTCGTCCCATCAAAGTTAATGGAACGATCCATCTCGAGGCCTGATCCCGTTCGGTGATATCTGGTTTCTCCAAATTCCCGAGTCGTAGGTGTCTGTGGTGTTCTTTTAACCTGGTCTCAATGGTCCGCCCCGTCTCTCCAATGTACGTCTCCGCAGGAACACGGGACTTGGTACATGCCTGGGGTCTTTAGGCCGATCGGGTCCTTGGTTCTGATGAGAAACTTTCTAATTTTTTCCGGTGGTTTGTCGACTGCCTCGATTTTGTGCCTCGCCAGTATCCCGTATATCATAGGAGACATTCGGCAAGCAGGCCCCTTGGCCATTGGCTTCTCTCTTCCTCCTGCGTCGTGCGCTCTTGCGGGTTGAAGGGCCAAAGATTTCGCGTCAGCTATACCCATCGAGGAGGAAGGTTGTCTCGACGTGGCTAATCTCCTCCGGCAAACTGTTTTTGTCGGCGATAGCTCCGGCTCGTTGGAAGAATGTGTTCAGCACTGCTCGCTGCCGTGCTGAGTGGTGGTGGCTCTTTCCATTAAGGTACGTAACAGCGTGCGTCGGCTTCCGATACACCCCATGTCCGAGTGTGCCATTACTGTTCCGTCGAATCAGGATATCGAAGAAAGGGAGTTCGCCGTCGATTTCCAATTCCATTTTGAAGGAGATATTGGGCTGCTGGCGGCTAAATGTGCAACAGGAATTCGTTGAGTGCATCCTTCCACAAAGGTGGCCAAACCACAAAGGTGTCGTCGACATAGCGGAGAAAATGTTTCGGGCTGATTTGAGTGTCTTTTCTTCAGTCTCCCATGAAGAAGTTGGCTATGGCAGGGGAGAGTGGAGATCCCATTGCCACTCCATCCGCTTGCTCGAAGTATTGCCCATCGCACTGGAAGTCGTCGGATGTTTGGACGTGGCGGACTGGCATCACCGTGGCAGCGTTGAACTTGGCGTTCAGTTGTCAAGTGTCGTGGCACGTGAAAAGCGTTACCACGTCCAAGCTCCCCAGGATGCTTCTAGATGGATTTAAACCAGGATTTTCACAAAATCTACAGAGTTCCTGAGGTGATGCTCGCAGGAGCCTACATGCGGCGAGAGAATAACGGTCAATGTGGAACCGTGACCGGAAACGTCGGCCAATATGGAACCCCTGAGCCGGTGGAAGACCCGAGAAAACTTCAAGCAAATACGCCGGAAAAGCACCATATCTTACTTCATGACCCCAAAAGTCACGTAGGAATAAACTTGCCGATGTCTACCATTCGATTGGTGCCGGTCAAATTTTAATAGTAATTACATATAAACCTTTCTCGCTGTTGTTTCATTTTTTCGTGTTAGGGAAAAAATCTGTTTAGAAAAGTATGGTCTTAGCCTACGAAAAATTTAACTCTATTAATGATTTATTCCATTCTGCTCCATTGTTTCATTAGTGTAATACAATTTTGTGAAAAAATGTGCCAATATAAAACAAATGAATATGTGTACATTGTGATATTGACGAACTGATCTTTTTTCCTCAAAACGTGATTTCGTTAGTTTAATCTGAAATAACCGAATACATTCAGAGGATCTATTGTTTGTGTGGATGAAGGACGTATTGAGCGGTAGTGGAATGTTGAAGAAGGTAATAGAAGGGAGAATGTTGGCCAAGCGAGGTAAGGGCAGGATGGGGATGTTGGACGGGATGAAGGGAGGAAGAAGTACACAGAGATGAAGAGGGACCTGATGTAGATGAGGTTGCTAGGTGGAGAGTTACAAAATGTTTATTTGATAGTTATGTCCATCCAAAAACCTACCTTAACCGGTAGATTACCTAATAATAATAATTGTTTGTGTTATATTCACTTTAAATGTGTTATCCCCAAGGGAAGACTCGTTCGTTAACAATTTTTCTTCGAGTTTGATAATTGATTCGGAGGGAACTTCACCCATCCACCCACGTGGGACTGCTATGAAACAGCCTCGTGTCCCGAATTAGCAACTCCTAAGAGTCTCCTGCCAGAGATTTCCCCCCGTCGCCCACCTTATCGCCCTCTCCTTTTCCAACGCTTGGATTTATACACCCTCTCCGCATTTCTGTCGGGATTCAGTCAAAACATCCGTCTAGGATGTTGAGGAAATGAAAATGTACGTATTCGAACGGTCCTCGTCGGTGAGAGATGCAAAATTCAAGCCTCCACCTCAAGCCTTTTGTCCCACTCTCAGGTTGCTCTTCTCGTTGGCTTCTTGTGTCTCGATCCCGTGAGAAAAGACTTAATTGTGTTGCTAGCCAAACAGTTTCTACTGTGCCGTTGATATCATCACACACGTATATGTATGTCACAGTTATTTTGTTGGTGAAAAATCCCCAAACCTGCTACCTCTAAATTAGCGTTGAGAACATATCTCATTCTTGGCGCTTCCTAATCCACTTATATTTTTGCGATTCAATCCATGTCCCCTCGAACGGCTTTCTTACATCCATCCTCCATTTCACCTTTCCTACCTTTGCAGATCGACATTAAATGCCAGTTTTGTCTCCTCTCTTCGCACCCCGCCCCGGTCTCCTTTTGCACACCCCTTCTCGTCACCTCTCTTTCGAGCCTAGTTGTCTCATCCACTATTCAGCCGGTGGAGTCAGTTTTGTGAGAGTTTTCTCCCATCTCTCTACCTACAGCCCATTCATTACCTTTTCTCTCCGAGGTTTACGTCCCATAATGGTGAAATTATTTCACCACAAACCTTTTCTTCGCTTGTAGTAGCAGGAAAACTTCCTCAGGGGAAAAAATCTGTTCCTACTCTAGCTAAATTTTTTTCATGCTCTAATTTTAAACCATGATTTTATCGCCTACCCAGACGATGTACCTTCTTCCAATTAGTGAGAACCCTTCAGCTGAATGAGTTATTTAGCGAGTGTGCGTAGTCTCTCGGCCTCCATTTCCGTACAATCTGCTTGTGTCACCAAAGTGATCAATACTAAGCGAGATTCTTTCATTTCATTCCGCGGAAATAGTCCGCAATCCCTCGAGATTACACATTCAACTTCCCAATCACTTGGCCAACCAGAGTTCAAAGAGTTGAGTGTGTTTGCTTTTCCCCGTGCCTATTTATTGCCCAAGGCCGTCACCGCCGCCCGTCCGCCTCCCTTGCCGCTAGAGATCGGGAGGATCGAAGCCGAAGGTGTAGCCGGCGGCGGTTCTTCTAACGTCGTGACTCGTTATGACATGGCTTTCGCTTTAGAGAGATGTCTGTGTTGACGCTCCATTAAATCTGAATCACTTCTGATCGAGTCTTCTGCGGGACAAATGTCCTCGCTTCATTTTTTCTGCGGCGCTCTCTTTTCTCTCTCTCTCGTTTTGGTCCCGATTGTCTCTTTATTTGCTCTTGCTTCATTGTCTCACACTTTTGGCAAATGTAATTTTTTTGTGGAAGGGGGGGAGGAGGTGGTGAACTGCGTATTTTTCCCAGTTTCTTTTCTCTATCTCCGCGTCGTCTGGGCGTGCATGCGACATCTCTTGTCTGCGTTTTTGTTCCACACTCGAAAAATCTCTTTTTCCGCCGTTATTTTGCTGTGATTCTCTCAATTATCAGCCGGGTCGTGTTGCCGGCCAGCGGATCGTTTCTCACTAACAAGAGACCGGGGTCGTCGGACAAATCAGTCCGCGTATCAAGTCCCATCTCTTCATGCCTTTCTTCAAAAACAAGAAAAAAATATAATGGAAGCAATTACGGGAGTGAATGCGCTGTATTGTCGCGAGCACAACCCGACCGATTACTGTGGGCAGCTTTCATCTGCCCTAGCCTCCCTTCCCTTCCTCCCCCCTATCACCCCCCTCAACCCCCTCTCACCCCCCCGCATCCCCCTCTCACCCCCCCGCATCCCCCTCTCACCCCCCCGCATCCCCCTCTCACCCCCCGCATCCCCCTCTCACCCCCCGCATCCCCCTCTCACCCCCCCCGCATCCCCCTCTCACCCCCCCGCATCCCCCTCTCACCCCCCCCGCATCCCCCTCTCACCCCCCCGCATCCCCCTCTCACCCCCCCGCATCCCCCTCTCACCCCCCGCATCCCCCTCTCACCCCCCCGCATCCCCCTCTCACCCCCCCGCATCCCCCTCTCACCCCCCCGCATCCCCCTCTCACCCCCCCCGCATCCCCCTCTCACCCCCCCGCATCCCCCTCTCACCCCCCCGCATCCCCCTCTCACCCCCCCCGCATCCCCCTCTCACCCCCTCCTTGCTTCGTCCCGGGGGAGAGAGGGGCTAGTAGACATTTTGTGTGGCGGGAGAGGGTTGGGCGACTTTTTTTAACTCCTCCGAACCCCTCCCAACCCCTCCCCTTCTTTGTGGTGTGCGACCATTTGATTTGCCTTTCTCACCCCCCCCCCTCCCTCGCCTCTCCTTACACGTATGATCTCCTCCCTGGTTCTCTTCTCTCTCACCTCCTTACGTAAACCCCTCCCCTCCTCTTCCCGACCAATTCCTCCTGCGGATCCGGTCCCTTTCCCCCTCTCTTCACCACCGCGCTCTGGCGCTCCCCCACTCGATTCTTACCTCAGGGTCTCTCTCCTCCCGCACCAAGCCTCCCTACTAAAACATCCGTGAACCAACCACCTCGCTCTCCTGCTTTCTCCTGCTCGATCGTATTTTTTCTAAACTCGGGTTAACCAATAGCCTCTGTGAGGGGGGCGGTCACCTTGTCCCCTCGTGGAGGGGAAAGGAGCCTTGAGAACGGGAGTCGTTTTTTAAGTCGTTGGTCGCTTCCTGTGTTCGCGGCTACGCGTCGGCGGTGTGTGTTCAATGCCCAGCATTGACCGGCGATATTTGAATAAAGAGAGGGCTAGGACAACTGTCGATAATCATCTTGTGTCTCGAGCAATATCCTCCTCGTCTCAAGTATCCAATCGTGACGATCTTTGGTGTCGCGCACGTCGCGTGTATCGACAGCTTCCACCGCATCGTCATGTAGACTGGGACCGGCAAGATGTAATAATTTCGAGATGGGATGATTCTATCATCATCGTGCATATCTAGTAAAAACGTATTCTATCTCTTGTAACAAACCGAACGGTATTAGGGTTAACCTTGTGAAATTTATCCATGATGGAAAGGAGACAAACTAAAACTATGCAAACTCCTGAAGATGACATTAAGTGTTTGAAACCCGGGTCGTGAATAACTCTATTCAAGTGAAATTTGCATAGTTTGTCTCCTTTCCATCGTATTCTATCTCACTAGTCCGAGTTAAACCATTGTAAAATGGTCCGAAATCTAAAAATAAATCTGCTTAATTTGTTCGTCCACATGCAGAGGTAAGGGAGACGCAATAATCGCGCTCATTATGAACATTTTCGTGGGGAAAAAACGTGCAATTCGCAAAAATCCGAGGCTCGTCTCTGGACTCGTTGTACCGAATTCTATAGGGAAAGGCGAAGAGAGAGAGAATCAGCTTTAGAAACGGCATGAGGATCTGCGGAAATCATGAAGAACTAATGAAAAAAATAATGCAGAGAAGCTAAGAAATAATGGGGCTGAGTTTGATAAAACAATGAAAGAAGATTAAAAAAGCTCATCCTTAATTGTTGTTCAGCTTTTCGAAGAAGTCGATCAATCATCAGGAAGCCGAATTAATGATATCATTTCACATTATTATTGATATGAGGTGACGTCATATGGTTGGGAGTCCATGACGTCACTGTGTTAGTTCGTCGGCTGCGGTCCCCCCTCACGTGACAAACCCGCCTTTCGCCTTCATTTGTCACACATCCCTCCCACCCACTCCTCCCCGTACACAACCCTACCCCGTCGTCACTCTTCGGTCTGACGAGTTGCCAAGCTGCCGCTCAGTGCTACTGGGAGTGAGTGTTTTGCTTGGTGTGCGTCACTTAAAACGTCCCTTGATTTAAATGAGACCCATTCGACTGTACGAGGCACTTGGCGCCACCGTAGTACGAGGGTTGTCGTCGTTAGAAATTGATGGATATCACTCCTTAAAAAGGTTTCGAAGCGTATCACTCGGTGAAAAGTCTAATAAAAATTGAACAGAAATCATTGAATTGAATACTGAAAATTTAAATTAATTTTTCGAGGTGTGCTGTTGCATGTATTATTATTATTTATGATTGATAGTGGGTGAATACAGGTACGTTTGGGGTCATATTTGCGAGTGATATAGGACTTGGTTGAAAGTGAATCAGCATTGCAGCCATTGCTGTATGCATCACAGAATCAAATCAATTTGAGTAGTGCTGGGTGAGGAGAAATCATCCCAAAATTATAAAGGCGCGAGATTTCGAAGAAATAGGACCGTAAGATTTGAAACTCTACGCAAGGGAGGGACCCAAAAGTAGGAGGAAATAAATAAGGAAAGTTTTTACGTCTCGATTATTTAGGAAGTGTCTCGAGGAAGCCGTAACGGATTAGTGAACGCTTCGAAGTGGTACTCAGTTTTTGTGGTTCCCGAAACTTGGTCGTGAGCAGGAAGGCGGGTTGAAGCGTTCAGCATGTGTGTCTGGAAGAAGAATGGATGGAATAAAATAAGACGTTTGGGGAAACAAAAGAGGTGCTAGGTATGGAAGGAGATGTCTTAAAGAGATCCTTCGAAGGCGGCCGGAAAAGTTAATGGTGGAGGAACGGTGTCCAGAGTTGGGAGGAAATGGGGTGTTGTAACCTGTGAAATAAAAGGGTGTTGGAGGAAGAGAGGTAAGAGGTAGGAGGTGGTGTCCCAACTGGGACGGCATGGAGGGGAAGGTGGGTGATGGTGCTGAAATATGGTTTGAAGGAAACGTTATGGCTGCGAGGGTGTTCGATGGAGTGTGAGGCTGGGCTCACAAGAGCCGATGTGTGGTGTTTATTCCCTTGGTCCGTCGCAGCATTGCCTGACATTGCTAACGAGCGTGGGTGGCGCTAGTATTCGCCACACTTAGCGAAGGCGCGATGGCATATAAATACCGGCGTGGTTAGCTAGGTCGGATTTCGCTATCTTTCTGCAAGGTGGAATTACTTTCTTGGCAATCCTTTTTTTGGCAGCCTTCGTTGATTTGAATCTTGTCAACCAACTCGGGCAGTCAGCTTCCGACGAGGGAAGGAGCAATCGCCCTCCACACGATCGGCGACCACGCCAGTCGTCTCGGCCGCTACATATCTTTCTCCCCGCCCCCCTTTCTCATGCGAACCCCCTATCTAATCAGTGCTATCGATCCATCTAGCTGTAGCCTCTGTATTTGCATGAGGTCGGCACCTGGACCGTCCTCTTACACCGAAGATCATGCAGGATGTCCCCGGTACCTAGGGTAAGAACCCCAGTATTGGTGCCGAAGAACTGAACCAAATAGCTTTCTTGCCCACCAATCACTGGCATTTTATTTTTCCCACAATCGTCTAGGATGTTCGTTTTTGATTTTAATATTGTAATTTAATTTCTCAATTCCTCACGCCTAATAACTATTCAGAAGTTTACGAGTTTAACTGTCCACTTCAGCGTCGTTTTTATTACTTGTTGGCATGGAAAATTAAAGTATTGCATAATGGGTTGAGTCACTGGAAGCTCTCTCTTTATGATTTTTGATCCTGATGTGGCTTATTTTAGGGTGACACACGTGATATTATATTTATTGCCCATTGTATCCATCATCATCCTTCTCCGCGTTGGCATTTTGTTTAGCGTCACTAAGTATTAATAATAATTTGGCCCGTTTGATTAGAATCGGGCAATTTACTGTTTCAATTGTTAATGGGGTACCTTATTTTTAAACCTCCATTACAATTTCGTTAATTGTTTACAAAATGCAAAATATGAGTCACGTGCCCTTCCTTCCCGTCGTTTTCCCCGTTCCCACTTCATTTTTTGTTGATGAATCTATCCAATATTTTCCTAATCGATTCCTCGTGCAGATATTTCGAATTTGTTGGACGTTATACGAGGGTCATCCGGAAAGTAGTACCCGTTCGTGAAATAAAGACACAAAAGTAAATATTAACAAACATAAAAAATTTTATTTGAAAGAGGATACTTTAAACTACTTCTCAACATAATCTCCAAGCAAATTAAGGCATTTGTCATAACGTGTGACAAGTTTCTGTATTCCTGCTGCATAGTCCTTCGCCGCCAGCTCATTGAGATACAGGGTCACTCCTTCTTTAAGTTCTTCATCGCTGTCAAATCTTTTTCCTGCCAAAAAGTCTTTAAGCTTTGTAAAGAGATGAAAATCTGAAGGGGCCAAGTCCGGGCTATACGGTGGATGGTCGAAAGTTTCCCATTTGAATTGCTGCAAAAGTTTTTGTGTTATCCCAGCTGCATGAGGCCTGGCATTGTCATGAACGAGAATGACACCAGTAGACAATAGACCTCGCCGCCGATTTTGTATTGCCCGCCGTAATTTCTTTAATGTTTCACAATACGCATTGGCATTAATAGTGTCTCCACGGGCCATAAAATCAATAAGCAATACACCTCGTCGATCCCAGAAAATGGTTGCCATGAGTTTCCTGGTGGACAGAACTGTCTTGAATTTTTTTGGTTTGTTTGGTGAATGAGCATGATGCCACTCCATTGACTGTCGTTTACTCTCAGGTGATGCATAACAAACCCATGTTTCGTCACCAGTAATTATGCGAGTCAAGAAAGAGTCTCCTTCATCAGAATAACGTCCCAAAAACGTCAGTGCTACAGCCATACGCTTGGTTTTGTGCTCATCTGTAAGCATGCGAGGGACCCATGTTGCACAAATTTTTGCATAATGCAGATGGTGTTTAACAATTTCATGAACAATTGTTCGAGAAACATTGGGAAAATGCTCACAGATGTCATCAATTGTGACGCGCCGATCGTTCCTCACGAATTCGTCAACTGAGCTCACCAGTTGGTCTGTAATGACAGACGGTCTCCCCGAACGCTCATCGTCGTGTGTGTTCCCCCTCCCCATGTTGAAGTTGCGACACCACCGCCGAACAGACGACTCGTCCATTACATTGTCTCCATACACCTCCTTTAATTGGCGATGAATATCACATGGGCGAACGTTTCTTGCATTGAGGAATTTAATCACTGCCCTCACTTCACAACTGGCGGCGTTCTCAATATTTTTAAACATTGTAAACAATCACAGAAACAACACAGGCAATGCTAGCGTCACGCAACTTGGCTCAGAGAAGGCAGACAAGCCACTGAAGCTATCTGACCTCGTCCAGCGGCTACTCGCGTCGTCAGCACTTCATGCGGCACGAACGGGTACTACTTTCCGGATGACCCTCATACAAATATCCAAGGATGGTCTCCAGTTTGCGCCTTTCCTCGCCATAAATTGGGCAATAGAGGACTCTGTGTATTACCGTGTCCTCTTCCATCATGCATTCACACGTCTACTCCTTTTTTCCCTTTTTTCCTCTGGTATGACTTAAACTTTCCATGCTCTGTTAAAGTTTGCGTGATTTTTTTGTAAGTTTTAAGGTTGATCTTCATTCTTTCCTCCGCGATAGGTTGGAATTGCCTGGTTGTTTTCCCCTTTTCTAATGTTTCCCATTCCCGTTCCCAGTTCTCCATGAAATGCCCTCTTATAACCTTCCTGTTCCATTTCTCAGTCGGAGACAAGTTAAATCTCTTAGAGTAGCCTCTTCCATCTGCCTCATCCTAAGTACTGGTCATCACACAGGAGGCTGGGCGATGGCACGTGGGTGGCCGTGCTCGACGTGTTCTCTCTCGAACATTTTTCGGGATGTTGTTGAATGCGCTTTGAAACGGTGACTCTCCTCCACAAGTGCGGGAAACCCTTCTCTCTCTTCTCACAACCTTCTGTTCTCTCCTGTAGTCGGTTGTGTTTGACACAGGCTGAACCCAGACAGTGGGATTATTCCCTCTTTATATATTCCATCAGACTTCTTAGTCTGAGAATTAAGCTTCCCGACTTTTCACGCGGTCGACTTTTCTATGAAATTTGGTTCAATAAACTTTGTAACACAAATAAATAACGTTATAACCGCGCAGCCGTCTTTGGCTTGACACAACTTGGACGGTTAAATTTTCGTCCAGATTCTTCTTTCGAACCTTGCTCCATAAATTTCCTCGGATATACTACTACGCTGTGCTATTGGATAGAACTAATCGGAACCGACGCTCTTGCTACACGCTTAGCGATGGGTTAAGCGTGCGCTAAATGTATTATGGCAGTGGCTTACTGCCATTACCATAATACATTTCTGGCGTGGTTGAATTTTCATACTAATCACTGCGAGTTTATCTTTGCCTAATTTATTTTAAAACACTAAAGCAATTAATAAATTCGTCACTTATCAAGCTCTTTTGACCATAAAAACTAGTGCTATCTTCTCGGAAAATTCTTTTGATTGCGAGGAAGCTTCGTAAAAATCTTTTCAGTTTCAGTGACGCGGACTATAGCCCCGCCCACTAGCGGCGCTAGTTGCCCGAGACTCAGTAAGCAGTCTATACTTGGCGGATTGTCTAGTTGTGCATGTGGTGCGTTATATTATTTTCTGTTGTCCTTGTTTTTACTGTTTGTCGAAAACGGAAATTGACGAAAGTTGGAAGAAAATTCAATCACCTTGATCCTTGATCATCCTCCTTATTCGCCAGATCTCGTCCCCTGCGACTTTTTCCTATTCCCAAAATGCAGCAATGTGATGAGGGGACATCGCTGGGATTCTGTGGAAGACACAATAAAGCAAGAAACGACGAGAAAACTAAAAAGCCTAACCGCCAAGAGGACTTCCAAGGTTGCTTTAAACAGTGGAAAAGAAGATAGAATTAGTGCATAGCAACGAAGAAGGGAGAGTACTTTGAAGGAGGGGACAAATTATAGTTGTATAGGTTATGGTTTTTATTCCCCGCAGTGCGCGAACGGTGGATCGACATAAGCATACAGTCTGATGTCTGAAACCTGTGTCATTATAAGGATACGCATTTTCTCTGTGAGGGTTATATTTTAATCGGAGGATTCTTACCCGTATCTAGTGAGGAGTCCTTCGTCGCCTCTGCGAGACGAAGTACACGGAAGAGTTGTTGAGAAAGAAATAAAGAGCATCCACCACGGAAAAATAGAAGCAGCAGAATGATTGGGCGCACGACGAGAGACGAGTGGGGACCTCATGGAAGAGAAGGTGCCACAAGGGCTAAACAGATAAAAAGACGTGAAGTCAAATAATTGGGTGGTTTAAAAAAAAGAGAGCCATACGTGTAGGGCAAATTAAACGACGTTGGAATGGAATTCTGCGGTTAAAAAAGAAATCCTGGAAGTGAAGGACTCATGATGATGATATGTGGGAAGTAGCAGCCATGACGTAGTAGTAAGCTGCAGTGTTCTCGCGCATGCCGTCATACGTGACGTCATGGAGTTTTCGAAGGGGAGGAGGCGCGAGTCTCGATCTCGCCTGCTTTGGGGGCGTACGGGGAGGGAAGGGGGTGGGGGCGTGCGTCCCTTCCCGCCTCCTCGGCATGGGTGGGTCTGCCGTCGCCTTGATTCGGGGGCGCGGGGGAGGAGGTGGCGAAATTTGATTCCCACAATCGATGCATCGCTCGGGTCTCCGGTGAGCATCATTATCAAGTCGATTCTAAAACGTGTGTTTGTACTGGTCTAAAACCATTTGAATAGATGTGCGATGGCCCAAGGTGGTTCTGTTTTTAGACGAAATTAAAGGGAGATGAATTTCTGTTTATGCGAGGAAGCGGCGGCGGTGGATCGTTGGAGGAGCGTTGATGTGCGGGCGGCGCGAAGCCCCCCGCCCCGCCCCGGGCGAGACGCGCCCGCCCATCGCACTCGCCCCTCGCCGTCGTCTTCCTCGCCCCCGCCCCGCCGCGCCCACCGTCTCCCATCCCCTGATAATGGCACCACGGCGTGCATAATTGAGTGGATTTATATGTGGCGATATAAATTAGTCGCTTCCCTCACGTGGGTCGTGTTTTCCTCCCTCTCATTCGTGTCGTCCAAAATAATGTTCGGCCCTCTGCGCAAGATGGCGGGTTGTGTGTTCCTTCTTGGGGGAGAAATGTGAGCCATAGGAGGGAGAGAGAGAGAGGGGAGGGGGCTGGCTGGTGGTCGGCCCTTGGCAGCGCCCGCCCCTCGCTCCTTCAGGAGAGTAAGAGCGCCAAGCGGCCCCGCCCCGACGTCCTGAACAAGGCTTCTGACGCCGCCTTGCACCCCCCCTCCCCCGCCCTCCTTTAACCCCTCCCCAATTCCTCCCTTGGGGGGGCGCTCTCCGGCTCTCTCTCTCGCCCATATTTTGCCATCTCCATGGCGACGAGTCGCGAAGCCGCCGTGCGATGGTGGTCTCCATGGCGACGGGGACCCCTCGAGAAGCGTGGGGAGGAGGAGGGTGATGATGGCCGTGCCGCCGGCGGTGGGTGGGCGGCGGGGAGTGAATCTGGGTCAGCGGGTTTTGAGGATTCGAGGGTGGGGGATTTGGGGGAGAACCCCTTCAAGACTGACCCCTGACTCTGACCCCCTCCACTTTTCCTCTCTCTCTCTCTCTCTTCCACCCCCAAGGTGTGCTCTCTGAATTGTTTCCTCGGAGAGTAAAAGGATTCCAACTCTACCGCATGCCAAACCGATGGGGATTTTGAAATTTATTTCTTCTCCCTTCTCCTCCACCGTCATTTGTTTCGGAATCGACCCGCTGATGCGTTGGTGGTTCGCGTGTTGCTCAGACCGTATTGGAATCTCGTGCCCAGAGTTACGAAAGAGACGCGATAATTGTGGTTGGGTGAAACAAGTTCATGATTGCAAATGCAACATCATTTTCATCGATTCTCGTACAGAGGAGATATATGCCCTTTTTGTGTTTCAATACAGTACCCCAACTGTGAAAACATATTAACAGGGTGCAGGTATAAGGAAATGGATAGGGAACTCACAAAATCATGAGCACAGGGGTTAGTGGGACTTGGTGGAATGGAGAGGAGGAGGATAAGAAGTTTTTGAACCAAGAATCGAACCGTGGACTTTTTGATTTTTTGGAAACCAAAGGTGTGCTACCAAGTAAAAATAATGAAGACAATAGTTTTAACTTATTATTATTAATAAAAATTACTCATTAATTGCACAAGGAAAAAAATAATTGCATTAAAAAGATAAGATATTTTTTAATGGAACTGGATTAATCCTGCCAAATTGTAGATATTTTATAGTTGCTTTTATTTTTGGGCTGGTATTTCAGTAATTCTGTCTGTGTGCATTTATAATCTTGGTACTAAATTAGGAGACGTGGTATTCCAGGGGTAGAGCATTGGACTACTGACCGTAGGGCCCTGGTTCGATTCTGGGGTATACTTCTCCGGGCACCCTCGGCTGCACCCAAGCTGTGTAATCTTTTGGGTGCCAGATTTTCCTGGGAAACGATAGGCGGCAAAGGGAAAGGCTCTGTCCCCCTATCCAGCTGTGTCCATTTCGCATGCTGTTTGATTTAGTATTGGGTGAACTCTACCATCACCTATCAAACCGACCTTCACATTGATTACTGTGTTAATGGTTTTTATGGCACCTAATTAACAGCTTAGGTTTTGCGTATAGTTTTTGTGATCCATCATAAAATCTGGAATGATTTACTTGTATACACTCGTGAAATCAATCATTTGAATAACCATGGTGTAGGGTATTTAAGGGATAAGGGTGAAATTTTATGTGAATTCAGCTGGCATCTTTATCCCGGAGGGATTCATTATTCCTTTGGCTCCTCTTTTACTTAGCTATCTTCAATCCTTTTTAACTGAAAATAGCATAACATTGATATTGACAAGTCATAGATAGAATAAAAGTGAGTGTATTTGCTACAAAGGAGTATTATTGACAGGTCAAATGTACTTTCCTCCTAATAAATTGTCAGAACCAAGTTTTTGGATGTTGCGAGGTAGCATCCTATCTTACATGATGATGATCAAATTAATGAGGAATGTGTGTCTGGTGTTTTATAATATAATTATGTGTTTAAAGTCAACTGCAGTTTATTCTTATTAATACTTTTCTATGATATTATTAAGAAATTATTATTAAGCTGGCCCCGGTGGTGGTGGGGTGATGTCCTTGTCTGCAAACCAAGAGGTTGCAGGTTTGATTCCCGCCTTGGTGGTTTTCCTCCACCTAGGTGAAGTCAATCATGCTCAACATTTTAGTGAAAGTTTTCAGAAACAGAGAAAGAGAGCCATTTGAGTTGTATTTCTAAATGAGCCATGGGACATTAATTAAAATGTTGTAATAAACTCAACTTATGCAGAACTGATTTTGTTTATTGTTCTCTACATTAGTTGACTGGTCTTGCTGTGATGGTGTTTGCAACATGGATGCTAGTTGATCCAACATTTTTAGTCAGCGTGGCACAAAATGAAACCAGTTACTATGCAGGCTTGTACATTCTCCTGGGCATTGGCTGCCTAGCATTCATTGTGGGCCTTTTTGGTTGCTGTGGGGCATACAAGGAATCGCAGTGCATGCTTGTGACAGTAAGTATCATAATATTATCATTTTCAATTTTTCTGTTCATAGTCTAGTGGAAAACATTGTGTTTATTAATAAAATTTGACTCCGGGATTCCACCAATAATACCGAATTGGAGCTCCTACGAGGATGTTGAGTTAAGCTTAAATGGGATCTCTGTGTTTGCATGGAATGTGATTGCAATTAAGTGGGTGTAAGTAAGTAAATCAAAGGATGTGATGGCTGTGCAACAACAAATTTGCTATTGATTGTTCTTATTTAGGGAATAGATCTCAGTTAAACATTAGTCCATATTGAATTATGCCAACTCGGGTGAAGAAAAATAGTCTCTTAATGCATATTCTCTTAATAATCCTTTTAGGATTATTAAGAGAATATGCATTAGGCATTGAATGAGAATATAGTTAGGCATTCAGGATTTGCAATGTTATTAAAATTAATTATTGTAAATAACAGTTCGTGTTTGGATTTTTTTACCATGCATTTCATAAATAGTATTGATGTGGGCTAACAAATTTTGGCTCATTGGACTTTATTTTGAATTATGGTTTTTCGGTTCTAATTGAATGATGTTCACATATGCCAGTTTGGTAGCAATTGAAATTATGTATGGATTAATTGAGGCAGATTTCCGTATGTTACAAGAGTCAATTGATTCTTGTCCATTAAAAAAAATATGCTATTTCTTTTGTAATTCTGGAAGCAACAATCTTTACATAGAAAATGGTCGGATTCAGTGTCAGTAATCATATTTTTTTGGTGAAGCTACCATTTTATAGCAATAAAAATTATAAAAAATATGCTCGTGATTTTTTTAAAAGTAGCAGTCACAATCAAAGGAATTGATAATGATGACAAAGTAGTAACCTTTCAGTGTTTAAGAATTCACATGGCTATATTCTAGCCCAAGTTGGAAAAGCAGTTCTTTCTCGGTATTAATGGTGTTAAAAAAAATTTCCTTAAGTTATGCGATTTTCCAGGAAGAAAAAGGCTAAGCTAAATATTAAAATAGGTGGGGAAAAAATAGAGCAGGTAGAGCAGTTTACATATCTCAGAAGTGTTTTGGACCAATACGGTCAAAGTGGTAGGGACGTAAGGAGAAGAATTGCGCTAGGCAAGGAGGCTTTCTCAAGGAGAAGGGAGTTGATGACGGGGACGTTGAGTAGGGATGTTAAGACAAGACTCGTAAAAACTCTGATATGGAGCGTAGCTATGTACGGCGCGGAAACATGGTCACTGAAGCAGGAGGATAGACGTAGATTGGAGGCTTTTGAAATGTGGGTGTGGAGAAGAATGGAGGAGGTGAAATGGACCGAAAGGAAAACAAATGAGGAAGTACTAGAAATGGTGGGGGAGGAGAGGGGTTTGTTGAGAGAAATCCTATGGAGGCAGGAAAAATGGATGAAAGGTGTATTGAGCGGTAGTGGAATGTTGAAGAAGGTAATAGAGGGGAGAATGTTAGGCAAGTGAGGAAAGGGTAGGAACAGGATAGGGATGTTGGATGGGATGAAGGGTGGAAAGAAGTACACAGAGATGAAGAGGGACCTGATGTAGATTAAATTGCTGGATTGGGGGTTTTTTTTTTGGAGTTACAAAATATTTATTTGATAGTTGTGTCCATCCAAAAACCTACCCTAACCGGTAGATTACCTAATAATATAATAATTGGTTTTGGTTCAGCATCAAGAGAAAATGTGTGTTTAAACATCTAGAACACATAAGCCAGGTCAGGTTGATGCATCATATGCTTCTGCATAGTGCTTAATGCTTTGGAATCAAGTACCTAGTACATATAATTTTATTCAAGCGTGTGGTAATCTTGAAGAAAATGAAATTTATTTTGGAAGAAAAGAAGTCTAAGGTATTGATGTCAGTTTCAAATAAAACTTACTTTGGTATCTGTATCTTTGTAGGTCTATGATACATTCTACAAAATTTGGTCATGAAACTGTAGTTTCATGGTGACAACACTAATGCTAATCAAGTATTGAGGTGAGCGAATCCTGTTTGGTGATAGAAATGAAAATCAAATGTTGTGTACCTAATTGAATTCAATTAACAGGTGCTATATTGATGGCCACAGTTGTGACAAATTAGGGCGGTATGAATAGGCAGAAGACACCAGAAAAGTTAAGGACAGAAAAGAGGACATTTGAAAAAATATTGGTGTCTCATTGATGGAAGTTTACATTCCTTTAATGATACTAATGAGAGATGATGTGGTGATGAGAATTTCCTCATCAAAACAATGTGGAACTAAAAGATTATCCTTGCCCTCTTATAATAGGTTCATATAAATTAGGATTTTATTATTAGTTTTTTACTAATGTTAATTTACAAAATAGGGATAACACTCGTATGAAGAAAAACTGTAATGGCACGATCACTTGCTTTTATTAATTAATTCAAAAGGCAGACTAAATTATAAACATGGATCAAACTGAGAAAAAAGTAATTTTTTGTAGCATTTTGGTGAGATAACAAAGCTGAGACCAAAGTGTGCAATCTGTATTTGCACTAAAATATTTTTTGATAGCAATACATTATTTTCATACATTCCACTTAATTTGCCATGTGGTCATACGAAAAGGTTTTTTGAAAATTATCTGTATATCTTTGAACACTTGGTGATAAAAATGATTCGAATGCGGCAATATATGTGTCTTATAACTTGACTATCATTTAAAAATGTGGACAGGAAAATGTTTTTTGTGGTGAGACAGCTTTGTAGTAAGTAATTTGGAAAATGATTATATCAGTTAAATGAAGAATTGAGTGTTGAATATTTTCTTTGAGATTACAGTGAAGATTTGAAACATCCAGTGTGTCAAATTGGCTCTGAAACAAAAGAAGTCAGATTATATTTGGAATTTGTACAAAACCAAGGGATCCACTTACCTATGTCCCTGCTGGCCCAACCAGCCCATCTTCCTTTTATACCTTGTGTGTTAACGATGTGCTGCTTTCTCCTTTCAGTTCTTCTGCCTCCTTCTCGTCATTGTGGTTGGTGAAATTGCTGGTGGGGCATGGGCTTGGAATCATTCCGAAGATCTGGAAAAGATGGTTCGCGAAAATGTCAAAAAAACTGTGCAGAAAGAGTACAATTCAGTCCAGAGTCGTACAATTGCCTTTGATGCCATTCAAAGAGGGGTGGGTGTTAAGATAATATGCACATCATGCATCTTCATTTTGAAATTATTTGAATTATCAACTTTTGTATTAATATGATTATATCCGCAGTCACACCAGTGTCAAACAAACTGTGTGCTAAAAACCTCTGATAATTTCCCAAGTAGTTTTCCTTGTTACCTTGTTTACAGTGTGGAAAAAGTGCTACGGTGACTTTTATTGACGACTATCAGTGCGAGGAACTTGTTTTTCTTTTCTAAATCAAAACATTTCAGAAGTTGACTAATTTTGAAAAAATGTAATTGCAAGCAGCAGTGATATCTGTCTGCTGATTGAAATCAATTCAAATTTAGTACATCAGATCCAAGAAATGGGTTATTTCATGCAAGTTGAATGATGTGAAAATTAGTCATTCTACTTTTTTATCGAGGGGTGTTTATAACAAGAATGACAAATGTCATCCCAATGACCCAACTAATATTTAATCGAATTTGCACATGCAGTTGCAGTGCTGTGGAGCAAATGGCCCATCAGATTGGTCTGGCAGTGACTACAACACTGGTGGCATGAAAACTGTGGATTTGGTTCTTTCCTCTCTTCTTGAGGTGAGATAATGAAGGTTTCAATGATATCTCTCAATTTATGTCATATCCTGTGGAATGCTGCCTCAAGGGCAAGTGCCATTTTAAGTTATTTATCCCAAGAAACAGCATGATGGCCCATTATACTAGTTTGAAACAAAATGAATAGCAATCGCTTTTATCTCAATTTTGAATTTTTTTGCTGGTCAGTGTAACAAGAGTGTAAATTGATGTTGGGTGATATGAAAATGTTTTTTCTTGTTTTATGAATGAAATATCTTGTGGGGGAGATATCTCACTTGTATAATGAATTAGATTACATAAAGAGTTGTGTTTACAATGAGGTGATAGAAATGGAAATAAATATGGGTGAACACTGGAAAAATTGAGGTAGGACTAATAATATATGAAGGTGTACTGGAATGCAGAAATTTCTCAGTGTAAAAATCAATTTCCATGCCATTTCTGGCGGAATGCATTGCGAAAAATACATTTGCATTTAAAATTTGGATTCAACCTCACGGATTGTGGTGTTGTAATGCCTACAGTTGCTTGTGACATTGAATGAATGGTAATTTGTGGTAGCATCTTGTTCCTTTAAAGCTCCTATAATTTCACAGTACAAGAGAAGGCTTTGGTAGCTTGATTGGTAAAAGCTCTCGGCAAGAATTCCAGGAAATCAGGGTTTGAGTCATGTTCAAGGGAATGATTTCAGCATTGTGGAATTTCTTGAATTCTATATTTAAATGCTCATCAGCAAATTAGGCCATTAAAGTAACTGCCATAGCATTTGTGGCAGTTATTTGGATTATTATAATGGAAATGTATGTATGCACCATACAGTTTCCTATGCATGTTTGCATAGACACTTGTACTTCATGAGAATTTCCAACTTCTGGTTGATTTTTTAAACTTTAAGTTAAATAAAAATGATTCCAGTGGATAGGTTTATGGGGATTTTATTAAGTTCTTGTCAAAAAGATAATCAAGTAAGCATCTATGAATTCTCAGAGTTAGTATCACCATTGTGTGTTTAACTAACTTAGTTTTGCTTATGACTGTTCATATAGAGTATCATGTTAGAGAAGCGGAGAAACCTCATAATGTCATGGATTTCTTTTTGCTGGGAAACTTAACTTAGGACTCAACAGAATTTATTTGGTGTTCTGGAAAAATTGATCTTCCGGATCACACTATAAATGAACATTCCCTCAGATTTTCAGAAAGAGATGTGTGATGAATCTCTAGATGCTGCTGACATTTGTGAACTATCCCAATTGCTTTTGTTTATTACATGCTAATTATACGTATAACTAAATTAAGTATTGTGAGGGTGAAAGAAAGAGAAAAGAAAACTTTGCACTTCCACACACTTTTAATATAACACGACCATGGTTTTGATGTGGCGCATCATCATCAGGTACATTACAACAAATTGTTTCAACTTATATAGCCAATTATACAACTTACCCAATTATCAACTTATATAGCCAATTAGCCAACTTATATACAATCAACCTGGTGATTCTGGTAGTGGTGGCAGGAGGTTGAAATGCCAGGGTGCAGTGGGGGGAGTTTGGAAGGGTATGGGGTAGGGTTGCGCGAGTGGAGGGGGTCGTGAGTCAGCCAGGAAGCAGGTGTGGAAGCCCTGTTTGTGACTGGCATATTTAATTACGAAATTTTCTGCTGATGTGAATATGTAATTTTTGACAGTGTAGCTAACCCATTGACTTGACTGAATGTAGCATTTTTTAAAAAACATACCCTACCTTTGGCTCTAGCATACTTGTAAGCCAGTATTTTTAGTCATAATTAATTGTTAAATCAGCTGAAATTGGTGCCCTGAAAATAATCTTTCATTTTGGAGGACTCTGCAATGTATTGTGAAGAATAGCAATTGTTATTATTGTTTATTGTAATGAAAAGAAGTTTTTATCAATTTTAATTTCAATACATATTGTTTAAATTACTCAGTTCACTGGAGTGTTAAAATTGTGTATACAAGGTCTGTCCCAAAAGTAGTAGGACTGAGTCATTTAAAAAAAATTATTGCCAGAATCGGTACAATCATTAAAAGGGTTTGAAGTAGAAACCTTATGCATCCACACATCGCTGCCAGTGAGTTTTCCATGCTTGGTATGCCTTCTGGAAGGTGGTGGCTGGAATGCTGCTAAGCTTCCTCATCACAGCCTATTGTATGGCTTCCATGGAGGTGTGGTGACATCCTTTTAGCACAGATTTGACATGAGGAAGAAGTCTGGTGGGGCATTGTATAAAAAATTTGGATCCTCAATCACATGGTCAAGATCATGGCAGATCCGTGTGCGAGTTTCCTTTTGTTCGTCCAAGAGCACTCGCAGCACCAACTTCGTACACACACTACTTTCTCATGGCCATGCTTTCAGTCACAAGTCAATGCTCATCCCTGTTAGGGATGCGAAGTTCATTAAAAACCATGTGAACACTTAAAACTGAGATCCCTGTCCAACAAAGCCTTCACTCTTGCAAGATTTTTGTCACTTTTTGAGGTGTGTGGGCATCAGGAACATTTGGTGTCTTCAACATCTTTTTTGCTCTCCCGAAACAACTTGTACCGCTTAACAACACCCGATTTATCCATGGCATTATCACCATAAGCTGCCTTGAGCATGTCATGAGTCTCTTTTCTGGTATTCCCCAGTTTAACACAAAATTTGATGGCATAGAACTGTTCCAGTAACCGGTTCATGACAGAGCGTAAGGTGTTCACATCGCAGACATTTCAAGAACAGACTGACTATCTGCACTCAGCAAAGGATGAGAGCCAACTGCCCCTGGTCTTCAGTCTTCCTGAGACTTCCCTCCCTCGAACCCAGCTAGAGAAACCGCCGCCCATCTGTCCATCTATCCAGGGAAAAAAAGTTGTACTAGTTTTGGGACTGACCTTGTATTTACTATTATTGAGTATATAGACATTCCTAGTTAGACCATCCTGTGGGTATAGAATCCTAGTGATATGGGAAGAGAAGATAGCATAAACCAGTGGCATTCATTATTATTTTATTCATGCAAGTGGTATCAGACTTGTTTTCGAAATTGGGGGTGTTACTGGGAAACTGTGAGGCATCTATGGTATTCTTATAAGGACATGAACCCTTCAGCCTTTGACTTGCTCCCAATAAAGTGAACCTCTATTAAAATATTGGTTTGGTAGGCTGTTCAAAGGGCGATGTACTTCAGAGCATTCCAAAGAATTATTTACCATAAGGGATGAGCTGATTGCATAGACAGACTTCCACCGGTTTGGGAAATTGGAACAAGGATATGGAAAGCTAATGTCAATTTTATAAAGGTGCATACAGTTATCTCTCGATTGTGTGTGCATGGATTTTCCATTTGTGGATTATCTGTGTTATTCTCTTCCCAGGGCCACGAAATTTTTATTAACCCTTTGCACTTGGGTGCCTTTTTCCTCGATTTCCTTAGTCTACTCGGGATTAAATTTTTAAATACCCCAAATTTACTAAGTGTGGCACTAGAATGAAAAACTGGAGTTTCTTGTCATACAAACTAATTTAATTGGATCTTTTTACATAATTATTGATAAATTTATTGATTATCCATAATTTTTCATGGTATGATATTTTTGGAAGGATTCAGCAACATTAAGACCTGGTTTACCTTCACATGTCTCACAGATATATATATCGTCTCTCTTATCCCACATTTGATTTTTCGGTTAGAGCAAACCGCACAATCTTTATGATTTTTGTTAGGGTGAGGTGTAATTATATGGAGTTTCCCATCTAAACGTTGCTCTGTGTTTGTGGATGGTAATCTAACCCTGGAAGTTTGTGACACATCTCGGAATTCTCCAACAAGATCGTGTACTAGTTTCGTAATAAATTTCACATGCGAGATCGGTTTTTCATTTTTTCTCTGTTGGCATTCTTTGAACAATATATATGAATTTACACCCTGCTACTCAAGATTCCTGATTATGCAATAGATACAAAAGAACGTTTGATGAGACAGCTGACACTAGGAAGAAAAGGAAATGAAAGTATCCAAACTAGAAAGCAATGAACTACGGAAAACCTGACTGAGGTAACTTTACATTATGGCGATCTTTTTTTCAGAAACAGATCATCTCTCAAAGGCATTGCTTTACATTTAGCTGACTTCCAAGTAATGAAGGGCAAACGATGCAAATGAAAAAGAACTTACAACACAGCAAAGAGATTGCAACAAACATCTGCGTAGATGGTGGCATCCTTTGGAGATGGCATTTATGTCGACGATGACATTATGGGTCGATTACTATTCATTTATAAAACAAGCCTCGTTATTAATTAAGCCTTGCTTTACTTGTGCTTTCATGCAAATGATTACAAGTAAAGTTATTGGAAAATATGGATAAAAATCCTGATTCCCCTCACGGTGAAACTCCCTGTCGAGTGTGGCTCGACATATAGTACGAGCTGCTACCACTGCTTACCGTGTCGAGTCACACTCAACATGCAAGTGCAAAAGGTTAAATTAATTATGAAGAAAATTAAATGCTTTGAAACTTTGATACATTTTTTGAAAACAAACAAGTTTGAAATATCTAAGCTTTTTTGAAAGTTTGACTTCACAAAATCAAAGTTTCTGTATATTATTTAATGTTTTCAGTTAAATATTTTTGTGCTATTGGTACTTTCCCGTTATCATTTCACTGGCATTCACTTGACTTGCCTTATTCTCCTTTAAGGCAAGCAAGTACATAGCTATCCTAGGCATGAACTATCAATACTGCATTATTTTAATCGGTATAATATGAGGAACCTGAATCCATATCAGCTATGTTTTCTTATAAGTTATCTTTTGCCGGTCATTTCTTTTTTTCCTGGCTACTTGATTGGTTTAGCTTTATGAGGGAAATATGTTCGGCTATTTACATAATGATATTTATGTGTTCTTGTAAATCTATAACTCTACCCATATAAAATGGTTTAAAAACCGGAAGAATGTACTTCCTATTGATACAGGTAATTAAACCTGTAGTTAATCACAAGGAATGAAAAAGGAAATGTCTCCACAAATATCGATTTATAACAAGAACGTATTTTCTGCATATTTTGGTTATTTGTATTTTTCGATTATCCTTGCTGAATTGTGCATTCATGAAACATCCATTGAGAGTTTACTGTGCATGAACTTTTTGAAACATAATTACTAGTGTTTCTCATTCAGCTCTCGGACATGTATGGTGTAAAATGTAGGTTATGCATGCATTGTCTTCATATTTTAGTGTAAAATTTTCATAAATAATCTTTTAAAAAATGCTGGAAATAATGGAGGGTTGTGTTATTTCAAGTCAGATGGGATACTTTGGTTCCAAGTTTACGTACCAATCTCATTGTAGATTGGGTTGTAATGTTTCATGTGCAATCTGATGTGACAGATGACACTGCACTCTCTAAGAAGTAACGCAGAAAAAGTGTGTGAAATAATGGAAACAATTAACCTGATCATCTTTCTTTCATTTAGTATTACACTGTCCCTGCAAGTTGCTGCAATATTCCAGAGGACTCACTTCTATGCGAAGCTGGTCGCAAGATAGGCTTGACTTCTGTAATTAGTGGGGTTATCTACAGTGAGGTATGTTGGTCTAAAACTCATGGAGGAATGCTCAAGCTCAATTTAAAGCTTAAAAATAAAGATTTTGCTTTGGAAAGGATTCTTCAATGAATATTATTAGTTTAGACAGTTTTTTAAAATCATATAAATTTTATTTATATGATTTTAAGTATCATTATTTTTTAAGATGCTGAACCCTCTTCCAAATATCTTGTTTAGATTTATTCGACTATGCAGTGCCGAATTTGTTCAATAAATGTTGTGCATTTTTCTCTATGGTGTTGCTCTCTGCCTGGGCAAATTATTTTTAAACTCCTACTGATGTCAAAATTTTATGTACATTCTGTGTGTCTGATACTTAATATACTTACTCATGATGCCTAATGATATCGCCTATGGTATGGGCATTCTTTGGCAACTGTATTTTGTAAATCATTGCATATGTGACGTCATTGTGTATGCTTGTTCTTGCAAATAGCAGATGATTAATAATTTTTGTGTAATTTATTTTTAGATATTAGTCCTAGGTACTTCTCTTAGAGTAACTAGCAATATCTGTGAGATTGTTTATTCAAAGTCAATAGTAATTCATCCATTCAGTAACGGGGTCAGAATGGAAATGGTATATTTCCAGCGGAAGTTATTTATGAAAATATCCCAAGGACAAAAATGGTATGTAACACCTATGCTGATGGGAGGAAATGAGAATGGAATTTTAAATAAAATTGTGGTCCAATGCAGTATCTTTTGGAGTTGCTGACCTCATAACTTTTGGCATAATTAGTATAAAAGTGCAGTAATTTTACATGAACCCAAAGAGAAGGTACGAGGCGTATTCTTAAAGTAAGTACCGTTTGCTTATATTTAAATATTGGCGCTTCAGAACACAGTTTTGCTCCTGCAGCACCATCTACTGATTCATTGAGAAGCTATAGCAGCATTTGTTTTGTTTCAGAAGTCGTTTGCTTGTCCGTGCATGCAAACAACAATGTCCGCGACAATCGTTGATCCCGCCAGCTGTGAAGTGCGTTCTGTTATACGATTCTTGTATGTAAACAGATTGTCGGCTGCTGAAATTCATCGGGAATTATGCCTAGTTTATAAACCTACAGTTATGAGTGAAGGGAAGGTTAGACAATGGTTCCCTGATTTTAAAAATGGACGAACAAATGTCCATGACGAAGAGCGAAGTGGTAGGCCCAGTATTCTGACCGATGAAATTGTTTCGCAAGTGGAACAAAAACTGCGATGTGATCGTCGATTGACAATTAATGGCCTGGCTGAACAATTTCCTCAACTTGGACGCACTACTGTCTACAATATTGTTACGGAAAACCTCGGATACCACACATTGCGTGCAAGGTGGGTACCAAAAATGCTCACCGACCACCACAAAGAGCAAAGAATGCCCAGTGGACGAGAGTTTTTGGGTCGTTGGGAACTCTTTAAACCACCCACCGTACAGTCCTGACCTTACACCCAGCGACTACTTCCTCTTCTTGCACTTGAAACAGTGGTTCGGTGGACAACGTTTCGAAACCGAAGAGGAACTCAAGAATGGCGTTGTCGATTGGTTCAACCCTCAGGCGGCGAGTTTCTATGCAGAGGAGTAAAAGAAGCTGGTGCAGCGGTACGAAAAATGCTTAGAAGTGAACGGCGATTATGTAGATAAGTGAAGTAGGTTTGTAGCTAACTAAAAGTGCCAATAAAATGTGTTTCATATGAGTATATTTTTTCCTGTGACCAAACGGGCCTTACTTTATGAACACTCCTCGTATGATGCAAAAAGATACACACCCCTCACAGACATGTAACAATATTTTGTGCTGTGGTGAAAATGTTGAGTTCAATACAGGATGGAATGATGAAGATATTTATGACTAATGCTTTAGGAAAAACTTAAAAAGGCTCTTTGTCTCTCTCTCTCCATCATATTCAAGATTATTATGCCCTCTGTGGCATAAAAGGAAGAAAAAAACCATTTCCTTGACTGATCTCCTTGGCCTGGAACCATACTGCAGGGGGTGTCAGTAAAGGAAATTTGGGGATAGTCAATCTATTTGAAGCCCAATTGTAAGTCCATGACCCAATTGACTTCATCTACAGAGCACGTGCTTGGGTTTCAAGATGGGGAGGCTTCAGCGAAGGGAATTTTTAATTGAGATGGTCTGTTTGATGGCCTGATGGAATGTTAGTTGGAGTGGCAGTTCTCATCATACATGAGTACTTGGGGACAATTAATAATCTTAAGGTTTTAAAGGTCATATTTTATTGACTATGTGACATATGCACCTCCCACCTGTGCTTTTCTTGCCTAAGGGAAAACCCCACTCAATTTCCCTGACAGGTTATCTTCTCCCTCCTCTTCATTCCCATTGTCTTCTGGGGCCCAGTGGCAATAACTTAGTTCATTTCTCTACAGAATGAATGAAGCTAACTTCTCCTTATAATAAATTTGGTGAAGAAGAGACATTCATTTCCCCTTCCCTTTCTTCTTTCGTTGCATCCTTGAAAGGAAAGTGATAAATAACCTGGAAGGGATAACACTTAGTGGCATGGGAGGACTGAGGGAGTACAAACTATAGTTAAGGCTGGGGAAATCAAATTGAGGTGAACTACCTTTGAGAGGAATATTAAGCTTCAATGATTATTGTCATTTGCAGTCACTCAGTAGTACTCGCCGAACACCTGGCAGCCATCATTGAATGTGTGAATGAACAGTCTTCACAAGTTGCCTTTTTTATGATTGCAGAAGGATGCTTATTGATAGATTGTGGATAATCTTTGCACAGTTAGAATGTGAATGTTCAATGTTGATTGGCCCTTGAGTGATCAAATGATGTTGGAATTATTTGTACTTTTATTGAATAATTATTTTCTTATCATTACAACAGGGTTGCATAGACAAGTTGATCTCAATCCTGCGTTCATACACGGGTGTGGTGATTGGTGTAGCAATTGGCTTGGGTGTCCTGCAGTTCCTTGGATTGGTGTTCTCCATGATCCTTTGCTGTGCCGTGAGAGCCATTGATCGGTATAAAGCCTAAATATTTCCAGTTCGGGAGAAGTACTCCATTGATCAGGAACAGTTCTGAGCTTAGGTAAATGCTACATACAAAATAATTATTCCATAAAATTGTGCATGTAATGTGATGGACATCCTTGGACATGAGTAAACAGCTATTGGGAAATATTTTTGTCACTCTCATATTTTGGTAAAGGCTCCATGATGGAATTATGATATGTCGTTGCTTTGCACATGATTTGAAAGTATTTATTGAATTTACTTACTCTTACTAATTCATATCTCTACTATTATTATGATAAAGCTTTTACAGGATATTATCCTGAAGATATAGCATGTTTGGTATATTTTTCCACTCTTGTTGAAAGGAATGTAATGTATTGTTGTGGATGATGTCGATGACATATGTTAAATCCCATATTCAATTGCTCTCTAGCTCTGTAAGCATATGATACTTTAATTAATAGTTTCATTGCTGTCTAGCATCAGCCAAATGCGATAGTGATACATTAATTACTGTGGCTACCTAATAAATTATTCATGTTACCAAATGAGTGATACCAAATGAATGATTCATGTTGACATTTTAATGTTTTTTATTTTTGGTAATAGCATGCAGCTGATATTCCTAAATGTCATAAGGGCCCCTTGTACACAGATTTTCCTTGTTAACTGATGTATTGTCTAGTACAGCACTTGCTTATGCTTGACCAATGTTTTGTGGAAAATACTTTTCCACCGCTGAATAATTTTCCTAATGTATGCATAGTTCTGTCCATGAAAATGTCAATATTGGTGGAAATACCAATTTTTTCCACAACCTCCTCTTCCTAACTCTTATTGTCGAGATTTTATCACGAGGTCCATGCACTGACTGTCATCATCACTGATGCCACTCAAAGTGGGAAAATTGAATAAAAAATTGTAATTGCCATTTTACTCTTTTTGGCTGTGAGATACAATCAAAAGTAAAAGAGTTGATAGCAATGTTGGTATGTGAAATGAAATATTTAATTTTAAATTATTATTAAGAGTGATTCATAAGAAGTGGTTTATTGTTGTCTCCTTAGTGAATTGGTTTAAAGACAATCTGTACTCATTCCTCCTGCAATTTCGTTAGTAGGGAATAGTTTTCTAATGTTCTCTGTATTTTCTTTAACATTTTGCTAGAACTCCCTGGTAGATTTATTACAATATCTGAGTCATGTATTTACATGAAATACATTTGGAAACATTATGTACCACAAATAGTTGGTCATGCCTAATGATAAGTGCATGAGAAAACCAAAGCTTTGGTGTTCTTATTTGACATATTCCTAGAAAGTGAATCAACATCGGCAGAAGCAGTTGCATTAGATGCCAGCAGCAATGCCTCCACCACAGATAGTTGGAGTTGTAATAGCATAAACCTGTCATTCAACTTTGTCTAGGAGAATCCTATGAGCTCAGTGCAGTTACATGGGCATATTTAAGTGATATTTCCCATGTTCAAGGTGAAGCAATAACAACGTTCTAACTTTGCGGCATAGTTTTAAAGAAGGAAAATGCTTGTGGTGTATGTTATTCCTTTAGAGCTGATTTTTAGTTATGAGTAGCATTTGGTAGATTTGAAACACCAAGATTTTATTATGGGATCATGTCTTTAACTCCTCATTGATTCCCTTGCCTATCCTTTCATATAATTCTGTTGTTGCCTGACCCCTGCAATTTTGCAATTTGCGACTTAGGTTGTCCATATTTTTCCAGAGTCTTTGTCAATTTCTGGCCCAGTTTTATTGCAAATTTTGATAAACTGTGCAAAGTCTTATTTTGGTTCATCTTTCATCCCTTCTAAAGCTCTAAAAACTAATGCGAAATTAATGTTTTTTCCAAGATGGTGACAATAACTTTTTTGTGTAGATATGGAAAAAACGCAGCGATACCACATTAATATTAATGATGAACCATGGTTTCATCACTCTGTGCCATGATTTCATTAGGTGAAGATACAATGTAAGGCAAGGCAAAACTCTTTCATCATATTATCAGATATTATGCATGATATTATCAAATTTTGCTGGCAATCAATTAACTTAAAAAAATTACCATTTTAAAAAATTATACTGGCTATTCCCTTCCAAAAAATAATCCATATTTGACTCAGTGGTTTTAGCTGTCTCAAGAAAAACCGACAGTGTTACCCACAAGCAGCCAATATTTTTAATATCAGTCTACTACCAAGTGCAAAGGCCCCTGTAGACCTGGGGCTGTAGTAGCCCTGCTCTGATGACACCCCTGCAGATGGCATACCTTTGTATATTTCATGGTGCTCTCATGAAATTAAATGCTGATCAAGAGTGTTAAAAAGGCGTATTCAAAAGTTACAGGCCATTTTTTCATTAAAAAATATATTTTCTTTAGAAAAAGTTTTTACTGATGTTTTTAGTTTTGTACAGTCTTACTTCAATTTTCTACATAGTTGCCATTCACTTCTAAGCACTTTTCATAACGCTGCCCCAGCTTCTTTAAACCCCTCAGCATGGAAGTTTGTTCCCTGGGAATTGAACCTGTTGACAATGGTGGTCTTGAGATCATGCTAATCTTCAAACTGTTGTCCACTTAACCACTGTTACAAGTTCAAGGAGGTAAATGGTATTCAAATGTTTCGGGCTCAACTTTGTGGAAGTTCATGTTCATTTAATGAAGAACACAATGTATGTATCCACTGTTCTTTATTTTCATACAACTAGTTTCAATGCTTAGGTGTCATCAACACCCAAGCGTTGAAACTAGTCGTACGAAAATAAAGAGCAGTGGATACATACATTGTGTTCTTCATTTAATGAGGTAAAAAATGGTTGCTATGTACAAGGTCAGGGCCAGGGATAGTGGTCCAAAAATGCACTCATCCTCTTAACATTCTGTGCTCTGTGTGTTGGTCAGGAAGCATTTTTGGTACTCACCCTGCACACAATTGGCGATATATGAGGTTTTCTGTGATAATGATGCAAATAGTGGTGCATCTAACCTGAGTAAATTAATCAATCAGCGCACTTATTGTCAATTGTCGATCAAGTCACAGTTCTTGGTTTACTCTTTGAGTGATTTCATCGATCTGGATATTGGGGCCTGCCACTTTGCTCTTCATCATGCACATTTGTTCGGCCATCTCTAGTCTGGACACCATTGTGGTCTTAAACTTTCTTCCACTCATTACTGTAGGTCCATAAACTAGTCTCAACTCCCAATGAATTTGGGCAGCTGATAATCTTTTTGCACACAAAAATCAAATGATAGCACGCACTTAACAACTGGTATGAGAGTGATTTTTGTGGGCATTCTTATCTGCATTCACCGACAGGCAAACATCTGCTGAATCAAAAGTGTAACTTCAGTGGCTTCCAAAAGAATAGATGACGCTACATGCATTCAACTTTGTTCTGACCCACCATGCAAGAAAATGTCTCTTACTTTTTTAATGTTCCTCATATTAATGAGTGGATAGTGCCACTACACCAATAGGAAAAATTACAGATTGCTTTGTCTTGTGTTTGTCAGTGAAAGATATGTACAGTGAAAATGTGTGTGTGTGTACATTTAATAAATTATGCATTTCTGTTTTGCATTGTTATCATTTGTTGTTGTTTCAGGTTTTTGATGTTGGATAATATTTTTATTTACAATTTGATTTTGCATCTTCTGAGCTAACTATGCTTTTTCTCTCGTCAATTGACAGGCATTCCACGACAGCTGATAACAAGCTCTGGATTTATTTGTGCTTTGGAGTGCTCTCTTGACGTGGCAAATGCTGGCTTGAGGCAAAGAAGGGTGGCAGTTTCAAAGGAGAGAGTGCTGATTGAGTACATTTGAATGCTTTGAGTGAACTAAGGACACCAAAATGTTTCCATGGGGAAGGGGAGGGGGGTGCACACGTGGAAATGTCAATGGCAGTATTGGGAGAAAACATTTTCCTCCCCCAGTTCATCACTGAAGCTGTCTGAGACTATTCTTTGCTTAGGTTAGGCCGAGAAATCTCGGGGAAGCCATCAAAACATTGCTCCTGAATAAATCTGTGCTTGGCTTGGAATAGTTATAAGAAATGGTGATTTTAAACACACCTTATGTAATATTTATTTTTTTGATGAAACGGTCATAGGGAAACAGTTGAGGTGGATGTTGTGACAATTTCTCTCTTTTGCTATGTGACATATACTCATCCACTCCCCAAAAATGGATAGTTACTCCTCAATAGAGGTGTAGAACATACCAAAATAGCCTTAGGTATCAGGTATCATCATGGCAAAGCCATGGTCTTTGCTTGTGAATATAATTTTTTCTTATATACATGCATACACACATACGTAACAAAAGTTTTATTCCTGGTTTTTCGTGTTTATTATAGGAGATTATGGGGGGCAGGTATACATTATCATAGCTTGCTCATTTTGAAAAAGACTGTTTGCATCATAATATGTTTGAGGTCATATTTGGCTCATTACCGATTCTTCCCTTCTTCCCTCCATCACATTCTTCCAATCTTCTTAATCGCAAATGCTTTAACATTCTCAGGCATTTCCTCCTTGTCCTGAGGAAAACTGCAGCCGTTGCAGTAGTTGGTTCAGTGCCAAAATGTTTATTGATGCAATTTTGAATGCTCATTTCTTTTTAAGTTAATGAATTAGTTTATTATTTCTGCCCTATCAATACTTAATCTCATATAAGGCTAGTTTTGGCTTTGAACCAAAGTATTGCAAAGTGGCCTTGAATTTAAAATGTTTAGATGAACAAATGTGCTTATCATTTTTTTTGTAAATTATGCATAGCTTTTACTACAATTGTACTTGGGACCTGAGGTTGGAGAGTTGTTTGTAAACTTGATTTAATATTTTTAATTTAAGAATTGATCAGTGTATTCATTACTGTCTCAGTCGACCCTGAATATGTAGAGAGTCATTATTCATCTGTTTCAATGCATAAAATAACATAGAAAAATGTTTTATACATTAAGAATCCCATCAAAAACTATGAATCTCAACTTTTTTTACGATTGGGCGAATAATTATTGCATGCTCATGAAAAACTTTTGATATAATGTCTTATGGTTTTTAGGATTTTTTATTAATAGCTTGGAGTTGTATTTGAAAGCACAAAAGCACAATTTACTGCAACCAAACATTTCATAAAGTAATATATACCATTTTTTTTATTTCTGATTGCTAAATGGCAGTATAGTTTTGTCATTATTCATAACTTTTTAATGGGTGATTCAAAATAATTTTGTTTGATTCGGTGTACTGTGTCTGTATTTAGTAGTAATATGCCTTGCATCTAATGGATGGCAATTAGGGTTTCTTTTTGTCATGGAAAATTGATGAGAATCCTCAAACATTAAATCCAATGTTTTGCCTTCCTGGTGTTCCATGATCCCACCTTTTCAGCTTTTCCATATCAGGGTTTTATTTACAAAATGTGTTTAATCTCCTTTTGCACATGTTCATTTCTGGTTGATTTTGAAGTTCGCATATGCTGCTATGATGCCGGAAGACAGTGAAATAGTTGCAAATGGTGTACTAGTCAACTTTCACAGGGCTTATATATTTGGTATTTTCTCCAGTTTTAGTCAGTTTATCCCCTCTCTTTGTCCCCTTTGAATATTTTCAACTAATGAAGGTGGAACATATTTGGAATTCTATGATTTTGTTATTCTGGGCATGGTTTAGACTCACACAAGAATCCAACCTAAATTCAGACTTCGGTTGTCAGATGGGTGGATGAACTTCAACAATGCTAAAGATCCATTTGATTTCAGTGCTTCAACTGGAGGGAAATTTTACTGTTTTTATTGGCAATCTTCCTCAAGATCAAGAATTTTTATTCATGATTTATTTGTATCTGTCTCCGAGGGTAGAAAGAAAAGAACCGAAGAAACAGGCATGCTTTTCTTAAGACCAATATCCTGAAGGGTGCAGAGTTTTTGTGGAGCACAGAACTCCAGAACAAAAATATGGAAACCTGGAATTATGAAAAGGGGTCATGACAGCATTATTCTGCTCCCTTTTTCTTTCAACCTTGAACCACTATTAATTATCAATGTTTAGCATTGTCTATATAGAAATTATTAATAAATCCTTCCGGCACTGACAGTGACAGTGAGTTTTTTTATTTGATTTGGTACCCTCATACTGATCAGAATAAAGCATTCTGTGGGTAAGTGAGAGTCCATTGGGGTAAATTCATTAATCAACATTAAGTTGTTGACACGGTATGGGAAAAACTCAATGTCTAGATAAGAAAAGCTAACTTTATGCATGTGCAGCAAATGACCTGGCTATTGTCCTTTTGCGTCTATGAATACTGTGTGAATGTTGCTTCAGAATTTGGGAGGTTAAATTCAACTTAGAAAGTTGGCTAGTATGCTAAAGTGTGTGCAATTGTTTTTTTTACCAGCTTATGAAGCTGCAAAAGTGGTTAATTTCATGGTTAAGTAATGATCAGTAAATGATTGTTTTACAATTAAAAATCAAAGTGTATTGCTATCATTGTTTTTGTGCTCAGAAATGTTGAGTACTTTTGTACTGCTTTTCATATCCAGAAAAGTGATTTTATTTAGTGTTTTGTAAATATATGTTACCACTTTGAAAATATAATGATAAATATTTCCTAGAATGTCTATCTCATGTGTAAATGTGGTTTGGAAAATATTTAGGTATATTTTGTCTCATATTTTGGTGTACTCTGTTATAGTTCACAAAGTTTTAAATGACCAATTTGTTTATTGAAGGTAATTTTTTAGCCTCATCCCTTGGTGTATTTTCATATGATTCATGAAATTTTTAATACAGTTTTGTAAATTATTTTCCCTTTATTGAAGAGCAACCATCAGTCTGCCATTATTTTTACTTTTATATCTTGACCACGTAGGTGTTCAATTTCTTTACACCAACAATATATATTGCTGATGTGCAAAATAGCATTGTCTGGTGTTTTGCAATTGCAGCGTTAACAGTCTGCAGACTCTTATTCTGGACTTTTTCTGGTCAATTTTGATTAAAGGATTTTATCAAAGTGGTGGCAACTGGTCAAACTCAATGTAAACATCTCAAAGTTTTATAATTCCATTAATGCATACATGAAGTGTTCATTTGAATTTTGAAATTAATAGAAAAAAAAACCTTAGAAACTTCTGTCGCTCTTTAAAAATTCATTAACTTTAGCTGGAATATATTGTTCCAATTATACATAATTTCATAGATGTGTAATTTTTTCATAAATTGTTAGTTCATTTGTAGTGCTTCACAACTTGTGTATGACATACATTTTTTACTAATATTACTAATGAGATAATTTAAATTGAATGTGAATGCAGATAGTTGAGTTTGCAAAACATCAGCCAACTTGAAATTATGTATTTGAAAATGAAGAATACTACTTACATAATGCATTTTGGAGTCATCTAAAAAGCAAATTTTAGATAAGATATTTTTATTTGAGAAAATAAATTCAATGAATAGCCAAATTGTTTCTAATTGTGAGCTGTTGGAAGTATCTGGTGACAGATGCACTCAAATAATGGCTTAGCACATTGTTAAACATTTTGGTAAGCTAAGAATAACTGTTGTACATCGGGCATCCTCATTTCATATATCTGTAACTCATTTTTCTGTAAGATGATGTGAAGATTCTTGAGAAATAATCCCTCCTTGATATGCTTGCAAGTTCTGTGCTTGTAAGTTCATGCTATTTTATCAGTTAGCTATCCCCACATTGAAATATAACTTTGTGAATATAGTTCTGAAGTGGCCGAGGATTTTTGAAGATCTAATTGCTGTTCTAAAATTTATATATATACATAAATTAATATATATATATATATATATATATATATATATATACACCAAAATAAAAATATTAATCAAAATATATAAAATATAGTACGTGCTTGGAAGTATTTTTGAAGATTGTGTATCGTAGATTCATTACTAAAACAAAACTATGTAACATTTATTTTTACTGTCATAATTTTAAAAGCTGGGAAATAAATATTATGCGAGGAGATGAAAATGATATAACTTGATGAGATTTTGTGTTCATGTTGTGTGTTCAAGGAAATATTGTTGAAAATAATGTGGAGGTAATATTTGACATGGAAATAATGCAGAAATTTCTTATTTTTACTTTATAACTCTGTACTTCATTTGTATTTAAACCAATAAATTTTGGACGAATGCACAAACTAACTTAATGTTTCCTTGGTAGTACATGAGACTTCTTTGATAGGTGAGAATGAGATTGTTTGTACCTCAAGGCTGAGGTATATGTAGAATTCGGATGAGCAGTAGAAGATAATTGGTTGTTAATGAACCATCCCATGCCTCATTTATCAGAAATAATGGGTTAAAGTTCTGGATTAAGCAATGTTCCAGGTGAATGTGGGGGGTTTTAGTTACCCTCTCGTTTTTCATACTTGTTTTTCATTCATTAAATGACGAACACAATGTATTTTTCCACTGTTCTTTATTTTCGTACTACTAGTTTCAACACTTGGGCATCATCATCGGGTACAAATTAGTCAAGTTGTGGTCCATTTATATACCATTCAAGTGTAGAAAGGGGCATGCGAGAGAGGGAGGAAGAGGAAGAGATGTGATTGGCATTGATGGGAAGGAGGAGAGGGGTGTTAAGTGTCGGGAAAGGCGATTAGTGGGGTTCACAGTGGGGTGGGGGGGAGAGGGGGACAGGGTAGTTGGGTCTTTCCGCGAAGGAAGGGATGCTTCCAGGATTGGGGAGAGGTATTCAAACAATAAATCGTTGACCGAATGACCCTTTTTCAAATTATTTCTGATTTCCAGCTCTTCCCACTTGTCCATGCTCCTTCCTTTGTCCGTTTGGTGTATCAGTTCCAGGTTGAAATCGCCCTATGATTTTCTTCCCACAGATGCTTGGCGAAGTGAGATTGCATGAGGTCACAATTTCTAAAACAGCGTTTATGTTCCTCCACTCGTGTTTTTAATTATCTCCCCACTTGGCCTATGTTGTAGGTAGCACTACAGTCCTCACAAGTTAACTTATAAATGCCACTTTTATTTTGTTTTTCCACTTAGTCTTTTGTAGTATTCATGAATGATTTTTAGTTGTTTGTATGGCAAAAGGCTATCTGAAATTTTTCTCTAGGGAAGAGGTTGGCTATCTTTTGTAAAATCAATGCATTTTTAAAAATTTTTGAAAATTTCAAGCAAGGATAAAAGAACACCAAACATGTGTAAAAAATAAGAACGTAGCATTCCTCTTTGCAATCTACCCCATCAAGAATGACCACAAAAGTGACTTTGTGACTAAAATTCTTCATTTTGAAATTAAAGGTCAAAGGTTCGATACTTTGGAGCAGTTGGAAATTTTGTAATGCATCCATTGGAAGGAGGAACTTGCCAATGAAATTTTGTATCCCTCCCACTTCCCACTCCTAGACCTTTCACTCTTTCAAGTCAATGATCGACGCTGAAAAATGTAATTCTCTTTTCCTCCCAGGTACATTTTAACCCTTTTACCCCGTCACCCTCCCTTACCCACCCCCCTAATCGACCCCCCTTCCTTGATCAGAAGGCATATGTACCTAGTTTGCTTCTATGTGGACCACCTGATGATGTTGTCCAACATCGAAACCTGGGTCGTCTTTTTAAATAAAGTATGTGGAAGTACAAAGTCAATAATTTCATTTCAAAATCAATCCATAATAAGGGAGTCTACACCATTTGTAATCTTTTTCATCCACATCAACTGGTTTAAGCAAAAGATTGTTTGTTCTAAGGGAACATTTTCTTTATAGTATTTTTTCTATTAAATCTTCTTTGTAGCCATTTTTCATTGCAATATCTTTTATTATTTTAAGTTCTTGAACAAAACTACTTTTAGAGAGGTTTGGCCAACGTTCTATTTAGCAGGAAATGAAAAGTGGATAACTTTTGAGATATGTGATGGCGGGAGTTGAAGGGATTGATTTGGTCTGTGGCGGTACTTTTCTGAAAGATTGCAAATTCAAAACCTCATTTGAAACCCTTTCTCAATGCTATGATATCTAGAAAATTGAGTTTATTATTTTGTTCCTTCTAACATGTGAAACTGATATCTTTGTATTGGAAATTTAAGGTGTTCATAAAATTTTTTGTCTTTCAGTGCCTGTCCATATTGCAAAGATATCGTCTACGTAACAAAACCAACAGTCAATGTTCATTGTAAAAAATGAGGGACTGCTGAATATTTTTCTTTCAAATTCGTTCATATTAAAAGTCAGCAAGTAGTGGTGATGAAGGGGACCCCATTGCTAATCCCTCTACTTGTCTGTAGTATTCATTGTTGAACTGGAAATAGTTTTGCTCAACATGCAATCTCAGTGGTGACATAAATTCATTGAGGAAGGTTGGTTCAGCCTCAGCACTTTTGTTAATAAAAATACATTGTGTTCTTCATTTAATGAATATCCACTTCCTCAAAGTTGAGCCATAAACAATCAAATTCTTGTTTTTCATTATTTTCATATTCCCTCAAAATTCTCATTTTTTCATCAAATTGCTCATTTTTAAAAGTTTTATTTTAAAATCTGAAACTTTGAAAATAAATGAACATATCATAAATTGATTTTTTACTTTGCAGTTCATGCAGAGTTGCAGCTGAGTTCATGTGAAACTTACCCTAATTCTCATTGCACAGGATGTGGCCCACCTCCTGCTCTACAGTTAGCATGAGATACAAGTGAATTCCTGAGAGCACAATCTGCTCCCTTGCTTGCTAGTACTAGAAGGAATGGGAGGATGTCCACCCGCAAGAACAGTGTATGGCTGCCGGCGTGAGGCTGGCCAATATGAACTAACACAAGTGCAGGGGAAAAGAGGGGGAAGGTTTGGAGGGAAAAGGCCCGGCAGACAGATGTTTGAGGATGGGAAGGTTATTTCATGTTGGCTGTTATTAGGATGTAACGTTTTATTCTACATCAACATTGTTTGGTCCTGTGTAGGTGCAACTATTACTACATATCTGCCAATATTACTATGAGACTCAAAATAGTCGAATGTGGGACTTAGAAAGAGTATTTGGTCACTATTGTCATTGAGGAAAGTAGTATTTTTTCTGAGCAAACTTACTAAAATCGACTAATATACGATAGAATTAATATAAAGATTTATTATGTACATAGTCTGTGCAATAAATGCACCAACTAGTGTAATCTAAAAGCCATGACGTGGACTATAGTCCCAGGCAACTAGCGGGAATAGTTGCCTGGGACCCAATGAGCCGTATGTGCTTGGCGGCTCGTCGAGCTTTGCGTATGGTGCCAGTTATGGTAGTTTCTGTTGTCCTTGTTTTTATTGTTTTTCGAAAATGGAAATTGACGAAATCACGGAGCAACGAATCAACATCAAGTTTTTGGTGAAATGCGGTAAAAGTCATCAAGAAATTACTTAAATGTTGGTGGCTGTTTACGGTGATAATGCTCTGAAGAAAACATCCGTTTTCGTGTGGATTAAGCATTTTAAAGATGGCCGAGACAAGACGCAACGGATGATGCAAGGCCGGGAGTACATTCAACCACATGCGTTGATGACAACATTGATCGGTGTGTGCGGTCCCTTGTCCTTGCCGATCGTCGAAAAACTGTCCGAATGATAGCTGATGAACTGAATTTAGGAAAATCAACAGTGCACACTATTTTAACCAAACACGATAATGGATTGATCCTTCACCATGACAGTGCACCTGCACATTAAGCATTGATTGTTCTCCAGTTTCTGCCAAAAAATTCAATCAGTATCTTTGATGATCCTCCTTATTTGCCACACCTCGCCCCCTGCGACTTTTTCCTATTCCTAAAATGCAAAAATGTGATGAGGGAAAATCACTGTGAGGAGGTGGATACAATAATGCAAGAAACAACAAGAAAACCATAAAGCCTAACTGCTGTGGATTTCCAAGGGTGCTCAAGCAGACTACTGATGTAAAAATATTTTATATAATATTATGAATATGGTGTAAGGCAGGGTTGCCCATTGTCACCGGTGCTGTTCAACGCATACTACCTTGAACAAAAAGTTCCCGGAATAACCACCGTGTGGCGCTCCCATCGTTCCGATTTGAGTTCTGTTTTTTTTGTTAAATTGGAACATCTGTTGTTGATATTCCCTTTAAATCTTAGTGTCATAACTTGACACTTGCAAAAGTTACATAGCCAAGAGTACATCTATCTCTGTGTGTGTTGGCGATTTTTTACAATTGCAGAAATGGATTTAAATTTGCAACAACGAACTTGTATTAAGTTTTGCGTAAAAAACGGATTTAGTGGCGCACGGACGTTGGAAATGTTGGAAAAGTGTTTCGGCAACGATTCTCTAAAAAAAACGGTCGTTTACCAGTGGCACGAGCGGTTCAGAAGTGGTCGTGAGTCAATCGAAGATGATGAACGCAGTGGCAGACCATCGACACCGAAAGTCGGTGAAAAAATTGATAAAGTAAAAGAAATGTTGGTCAATAACCGCAAATTAACCATCAGAGAAATAGCGGAGGACTTGAACATTGCCTATGGATCCGCCCAAGACATTGTGGTTAATGATTTGGGTTTCCGTCGTGTAGCAGCAAAGTTGGTGCCAAAAGACCTCAATTTCATGCAAAAAAGAGACCGTGTTGACGTCGCAAAAGACATGATTTGCGAGGCTGAATCCGATCCCACATTCATCAAAAGAATCATTACTGGAGACGAGACGTGGGTTTATGAGTACGACACGCAATCCAGACATCAGGCAAGTGAATGGCGTTCACCAAATGAGCCGAGACCAAAAAAACCACGTCGTTTTCAGTCAAAAAAGAAGGCAATGCTGACGGTTTTCATGGAATACAACGGTGTAGTGCATCATGAATTTTTGCCAGAAGGCCAGACAGTAAACAAAGAGTATTATTTGGGCGTTATGAGACGTTTGCGCGAAGCAATTCGCCGAAAGAGACCAGAAATCGTCGCACAGTGCGTCGAGACCGTCGCACAGTGCTATCATTATTCGTAATTTTTTGACGAAAAATGCAACAAATACCATCCAACAGCCACCGAATTCACCTGATTTGGCTCCCTGTGACTTCTTTCTGTTCAATCGAGTTAAAAAACCATTACGGGGAACGCGTTTTAGCAGCCGAGAGGAAGTAATGGAAAAATCGCAGGAAGCACTGATGGACATACCGAAAACCGAATATAAAAAATGTTTCGAGGATTGGATCAAGCGCTGGCATAAGTGTGTGCTGGCATTTCTGTCTACACTCGGATTCATTGCTCACTCGTGGTTCTATTGACAGATTTAGAATATCTCATGGTGATTTTACTGCATATATTACTGGAGGTATAACAAAGTTGTTTAATTAAAGGTGGTGAATACCATTCCTAAAAATGTCACTGCAGGCTCTATTTCATGAAACGAAAGCACTTAAAAATGGACGGTGATGCCATACATGCATATGTATGCATTGATATACCATACGCGTGTCAATAGAAGGAAAATACCATTAGTTGATTAGTTTATTTATAACGTAAAAATCTTTCATTAGGTATGCACTGATATTTTAGATGTCTTGAAGTGGAATAGAGAAGTTTCCCATATTCGTGACAAATGTAAATGAGTAGTGCATTGACAATTTTCGTATAAATGTTGTTATGCACCAACTAGTTTTGCACTCTGAGTGTGCATTGATCTCCCCAAACCCCAGTCTTATGACTTGATGACATGAAGAAGGTTTCTGGTTCCTATTTTGTCACATCTGAATTCTCCGAGCCCTGAGTAAAGCGATGATGTTAAAAAGACATTGCAGTTTTCCTCTACACACTTTAGTAAGACATCTAACACTCTCCCTATGAAATTAATGTCCAAAGTAAACGGTTCTTGGTGATATAAGCGGGCTCAGATTTTGGAGGTTATGTGGGCAACTGTCCCCCTCCTCCATGCCTGCACAACTGGCAATTGGCAAGAGTGGGCATTCTTGACCTACTCCTTTGCTTTTGTTTTGATCCTCTGTCTAGGTTCAATTACAACCACAATATATTTATATAGGTTGCAGGTCACCAGCCTATCATCCATAAAAGGCAATCCTACGGCTTCAGAAATTAGCATTTCATTCCACTCAATAATTTCAAATGCTTTTTTTCAGATCCACAAATTCAATGGTCCTTTTCTTTTCTTCTTCGTAGACCCAAGTGGCATAAAAGGGGGCAAAAGGTTTCGAAAGACTTTTGTGCCTATACTTTTCCAAAAACCAAACTTATTTCAATGAGGAGCTTTTTTATACATTTGATGTATAAAAAAAGCTCCTCATTGAAATAAGCCCCACTACTCTGTCCAATAAATATGCGAACTGAAGCCATAAAAAACTTTATTTTACAAAATTTAGTCTACATCGATTTTGTCCCATTCAAAGTACTCTCCATTCATTGCTATGCACTTATTCCATCTTCTTTTCCACTGTTTAAGCACCCTTGGAAGTCCTCGGCAGTTAGGCTTTTTAGTTTTCTCGTAGTTTCTTGCTTTATTGTGTCCACATCTTCCCAGTGATGTCCCCTCATCAAATTTTGCATTCTGGGGATTGGAGAAAGTCGCAAGGGGCGAGATCTGGCGAATGAGGATGATGATCAAGGATGGTGATTGAATTTTTTGCCGGAAACTGGAGAACAATCAATGCTGAACGTGCAGGCACATTCTCATGATGAAGGATCCATCCATCGCCTTGAGTCAAATTTGGTTCAAATAGTGTGCACTGTTGATTTTCCTAAATTCAGTTCATCAGCTATCATTCGAACATTTTTTCGACGAACCGCAAGGACAAGGGACCGCACACGATCAGTGTTGTCGTCAACACTGGTGGCTGAAGGTCGTCCCGACCTTGCATCATCCGTGACGTCTTGTCTCGGCCATCTTTAAAACGCTGAATCCACTTGACAACGGATATTTTCTTCTGAGGATTATCACCGTGAACAGCTGTCGACATTTCAGTAATTTCTTGATAACTTTGACCACACTTCCCCAAAAACTTGTTGATTCGTTGCTCCGTGATTTCGTCATTTTCCATCTTCGACAAACAGTAAAAACAAGAACAAGAGAAACTATCATAACTGGCACCATACGCACAGTTCGACGATCCTCCGAGCACAGACAGCTCATTGGGTCCCAGGCAACTAGCACCGCTAGTGTGTGGGACTATAGCCCACGTCATCTCTTTCAGATTACACCAGTTGGCGCATTAATTGCACCGACCATGTGTGTCCATATGTCCTTCCAAAGATGGTTCTTTTGAAGATCATTGACGGAAACCGCACAAGAAGGAGAAAGTAAGCCAGATGTGTTTTTCATCCGCTCGGCAAGTCCCCGGGTTGTTGACGCAGAGAAAAATATGCCAATAAACTATGAAATCCTATTCGATGCCGTGATTTGGCAAATTTCTCTCGCCAATAGATAGCCACGAAACTGGACGTAGGGCGAGCAACCCTTTTTAGGTATGATGGAGAACAGAGCGGCCGTCTACTAGTTGTTTTAATTATAAAATCAAGTGGCAATAATTACTTTAACATTGCTCGACGTGAAAGCCAACGAGAGACTAACTATCGCAATGTCCTGACCAGGAGGGAATTTTTCCAATCTTCTCTTTCTGTATTATGTTACAGCGCGAACTACTATTATGTTATTGAACCCTCTCTGGTAGAACACTCCGGAGGCAACCGTTTCCCCTTTCGTATCTCGGGGCATGGACTAGCTCAGTCGATTACGGTAATAAACTTAGAATGGAAGCTGTATGATTTTAAGGTTGTCTCGGATTTCGTGAATGTTACAAAACTCGAAATGGGCGTAGTGGGTGTGGATATGACGAGGATATCTTTAGTTTAATTGTCCCTAATGGGAAGACTTAATAGCGAAAATCATAGGGCACACATTCTAAGAGCTGAATTGCTGGAGTGAAGATACGTAACGCCCTGGAAGAGCGCGGGAAGGCGAGTGATGATTTTTGTCACAGTGCAAGGATAGAATCATCATGATTAATACGGGGACGAAGGTGGAAGTCATCACGTTGACACAGCTGCAAATTTTCACGTCCTACTATGGCGATGAGGAGGTTGAGGTCTAGGAGGCTATCGATGAAGTGATACAAATTTAAAACGAGAATAAGGCCTCATAGTTCTTGAAAATAGGAATGAAATTTTCGAAGGCAGAGGTGGAACTATCGGAAGTGAAAAAATGGAAAGAGTAGTATTGCCTAAGGGGGGTGAAAGGGGAGGAAATCCATTCGTAGCATAAATTAATGTGCACCAAAATCCTGCTTTAAACCACTTTTGAAGGTGACAATGAACATTAGTCACAAACCGATTTAGACATGACTGCATTCTTATGAAGCAGGGCTTCAGAAATCATGCTATTTGCCTGGGGCAGATAATATTGAATGTTAAAACATCATTGAAACAATGAAGGTATATTTTAATTTCAAGACTTGAAAGAAAAATGATAAGAAGAGAAAGTGAATTTATTAGGTCATACGATAACAGCGAAGGAAAGAGGAAAATATTAAATGTAGACCAGCAGAAACCATATGGTAGACCGTCTATGGGAAGACCTGGATTATGGAATATTGATTGAAAAGACAAGAAAATATATTAAATCAAGAGCTAAATGTCGGCGGGAGTGAAAAGAAAGAGAGTTCAGAGAGGATTGGATGAAGAATTGATTCGAGGAAGTGCGAAACAGTCTGGCGCATGGGAAGGTCGAAGTGGCCCTTAGGCAGCAGTCAATTTCTTGAACCGTAATGCATGATGAAATGCAATCTGGTTTGGGAACGGCGAAATCCTGATAGAAGATCATATGAAAGTGGGTAGGTGGAAGGAGCTCTTGGAATAGTGAGAGTAAGGAACCCAATAAAAATAGTCGAAGGAACTTGGATGACTAAGACGTTGCGAAGAAGCAATACATCGTACTGCAAGAAGGGTTATAAGTCTCGATCGAGGGCTGGCGCCCCAGGAATTGATAGTTGTAGCAGTAGTATTTCGGGGAGGCGACCGACAGCTGAGGTCATTTGCGCCATTAGGGATGGACTGAAAAGGATGAAGCAGGGTGGAGAGAAACTCGGCGTCGGCATTAGCCTACTCTTGTCGAGAAGTGCCAATGGGTCCGCAGTTTAACGTCCCATCCGACGGACGTCGGGCTCACTCAAAGTGATCTTCTCAGAGCACCTCATGTAGGGATCGGAACACCACTGAAATTTACTCTTCTGGAGCGAATACGTTAGCAAAAAGATGAAGCACTGGCTGCTCCATACAAACCCGAGGTGCAAAAAGGAAAATATGGCGCATTGGTTCGAAACAGGCTCAAGTGATGTGATGAGTTTTATTCATATTATGAGGACTGTACATAAGGTAACCTCCGTTATGTTATAAAAAATACACTGAAATAAACAGAGAAGATTTATTATTTTCATCTCAAAACTACATGTATCTACAATTTTTATACACATTCGCCCAACGGATTTAAATCTTTGTTATATCTATGAACTAGTTTTCAAATTCCTTCATCATAATCTTCTGCCGCCTTTCTGAAATCGCAGCCAATCGATGACTCGGCATCTTGATGTTCCTCGTCGAGACGAGCACAAAACATGTAGTAGCCTAACTTTGCAGTCGTGTTTTTATGCAACAGAGTCGTAGCAATCTGTGGGAAACTTTCTAATAATTTCAGATATCGTAAAACGCCGGTTTTCAAGTGTTTATTTTAATTTCAGTTGTTCTTTTCATTTGAATTTGCTATTGTAAACAAACGACAGGCAGCGCCGCCTTCCAGCCACTGGAGCTCGAGGCGTACAGACCTACTGCGTGCGTCAATACAATAATTATAATGAATAATTAGGCCCGTCAGATCAGAATCGGGAAATTTATTGTTTAAATTTTTTGGGGTACCTTATTTTGAAACCCCCAAAATAATTTCGTTAATTTTTTTTACAAAATGCAAAATATGAGTTACGTGCCCTTCCTTTCCGTCATTCTCCCCGTTCCCACTTCATCTTTTGTTGATGAATCTATCCAATATTTTCCTAATCGATTCCTCGTGCAGATATTTCAAATTTGTTGGACATTATGCAAATATCCAAGGATAGCTTCCAGTTCGCGTCTTTTCTTCGCATAAATTGGGCAATAAAGGACTCTGTGTATTGTCTTGTATTACTCCATCATGCACTCACACGTCCCCTCCTTTTTGTCCCTACTTCCTTGAGGTATGATCTAAACTCCCCGTGTCCTGTTAAAATTTGCGTAATTCTCTTGTAAGTTTTTGCGTCAATAAAGCGACCATTAAGCATCCTCTACTACTCCTCACGCTACACGAAAACGGAGGTGAAATTCTGGATAGTCCTCGTATTTGAGCTATTCGCTGAAGGATGTGTCATTGAACGGTTCATAGAATCCTTTCGAATCAGGATTTGATTCTTTTTCTTGTCTCGATTTAGTTATTTATTCACTCCTCCATTAACATTCGTATTTAGATATACCATTTTTAATTTTCCACACCTCCGGAGCTGTGTTCGATCACAAATTGAAGATTGGGCGCCGAAAAGAAAGCGGTAAATACCACAAAGTATGAAATCACACTACATTCTAATGGAGTGGTTTTGCAAACTTTGTGAATCACATATTTTTTTAACCGAGGTGAGAATCACAGCCAAGTACAATAAAATACCGAATAAAGGTTTTCCTTTTTATTTTTGACTTCTCTTCGCCATTTGGTTTAATTTCAATTGTTTGCATATTCCCATAAATATACGAGTAACTTCAAAGTTGCGTAGGTACGGCAACGGTGAAGCCTGGGTGGGGTGGGTGGTGGGCGTGGGCCCCCAACGGGATGAAAGAACGGAAGAATTGATGAAAGCATTTTCCAATGAGGATTTTTTCCATCCAATATTTTAGGGATATACTCTCTTTCTTCAAAATCGTTTTAATCAGGAGCCGCCGTTCCTGGGGATGGGATACCGAACGACTGATGCATGTCTCCGCTCGACTCTAGCCTCTTCAAATCTTCCCATTTCCTTACTTTCATGACTTCCATCGACGGAAGGTCACGGTGACGGGGGTGCAAGTAATTAATCCCCCGATTATCCCTGAGACCACGCGACAAACATGGAATGGATGACAATGCACGATAATTTCCTATCAGAGACGAAAATAAGTGTTTTCTCGTATCTACTCACGATGGAGAGAGGATATATTTTTAGATTTGCTATAAACGATGCTACTTTTTCTCTTTACTCCAGTGTAGCGCTTCGTCTTTTTTTATCTCCTCGTAGTTGTTTATAGTATATGTTTGATGATGGGGCAGTGAATTGAAAATTCAAAGGAATTCGTGTTGCTCGAGCTAGTTTGCGGTCGACCCCGTCGTGGTAAAATTATCGCGAGAAATTTCGAGAAATACGACCATCGCCAGGCCTACATATTTTACCGCCCGGCCCTTGCCAGTGTCCCATAAAAATTGTTCAAAAAATGTGATGTCAGCGTTTTGACCGGCAGTAGGATGTTGAAGAATGTAATAGAGGGGAGAATGTTAGGCAAACGAGGAAAGGGCAGGAACAGAATAGGGATGATGGACGGGATGAAAGGAGGAAGGGAATACACAGGGATGAAGAGGAACATGATGTAGATTATGTTCCTCGATTGTGTTTTGTTTGGAGTCACAAAATATTTATTTGGTAGTTTTGTTCATCCAACCAGAGTTTATCATTAATCGGTAGATTATTTAAAAAATAAATATGTACCCACAGAATACAGCAAAAGTTTTACTGAAATTGCACTCTTCTCTCGCGATGACCTTTTAGCGATGGTTAAATATGCAAGTAGCTCAAATTATCAGGTAAGTAGTCATATTAATTACAAATGAAATTCCATTTTCACTAAAACTTCATTGATCTATATTTCCTTTGTTTAGTGCTTAAAAATTCTTACAGCGACATTTCACCACTTGAAGGTATGATGCGGACACGACCGTTCTTGTTTTCTGCAAACAACCAGTCTGTCGAGTTTATCTGCACCGAATAACGCAATTCCCGCCAGAGAATGTTGAACGCCAGGCGGGCGATCGTCAGTGTGCCATTTGTTGAGTGATATTTATTTGAAATAAAGAAGTCCCCGCAGTTATTATCGGGTGACATTTCGGAAACAACATTGAATCAATTTAACTCGGCCGTGGCTTGTGCGGCGGAATGGGGCGAAAGATCAAATGTAGCGCTCACTTCCGTGGAATAATCCGTTTAATCCTCTGTTGCGCATGCCGTCTCTCTTTTATTTCTTCATCACAAATTGAAGAATGTTGGTTTTGATATCAGAAAACAGACGTATCCGACATTTAAAACGATTTATTATAAAATGAATCACAGTTTGCATGAAACAAGGACAAGGTTTCCCTACAAGGTTATAAATAGCACTTCTGCAGGATACGTTGCGAGAAATATTGAATACATATGGTAATATTCTGAAAAATATTACAAATCATTAAAAAACTTAAATTTTTAACGCCTGGGAAAATTATTTACCTCAAACTTAGGGCCGAAAACTTTTTCAATATCAGAAAAAAGGTTTCTCCAGTATATTGTCGGATCAGTGTCTCTTGAGTGAAGTTCTCAATTCTCACAGGTGGTCGATCGTACGCATAACACAGAGAAATACACGTTGGACATCGGAGAGCAGACCAAGGACCGAGACCGACATTTCCATTATAGATATTCACAGGCCATGGTTAAGAAAATCGAGCGATAGTTGGAGAGGTGAAAACTGTCCTTATACTGTCCCGAAATAGGGATAGTAACTCATTCCCGGAATCTCTCGGGGATAGTTCGTCACCAAAGTGAAGATTAATCCTAAAAAAATAACCTTATGTAAATGGTAGTGTATTAAAATTGATAGCTACTGATGTCTTTTATCACAATGTTGAGTTCAACAAATATGTAAGCAAATTCAGTGGAAAGACACCAGCCGTCGGCTTTAGGCCCTGACGATGGATGCAAAGAACGTCTTCCTGAGACGATTATACATGATTCCAGACCTCTGCAAAAATTATATTTTAACGCTGGAGGTATACGTAGTATGTACAATAAATACGCGAACTGGTGCAATCTGGCGGCCATGGTGCGGGCTATAGCACCGCCCAATAGTGATACTAGTTGCCTGAGACCCGTGAAGACCTCGTACTTCATCCTGGAGGACTTATTCCCGTTTCATTTCCTGGCTTTGGCCATCAACTCAATCAAGGCGGCTCTAATAGTGGAAGAGGGACGTTAGTAAAATATTCGCAGAAGAGCACTTCCGCTCGTAGGCATTATGGCACAGGTGACCGGCAGTGAACCTCCGTGTGTGAGCCACGATAGCTGGTTTCCTTTAATTCTTTATATTGCGCAGCGATTCTATGAGGGAACCGCATATAAAATTAAAATTAGCTTTGAAATTAAGCCGACTGGCTTTTATTAATCACCAACTTCTAGAGGAAGATTAGCTATAAAATTAGTTTTCATTTTTCCTACGAGGGGAATATGGACCCTCCCCAAAGGAAGAGATCGTCGTGGACTATCGCAGGCTTTAATGGAGACAGCAGTGTTGCATGGATCCAAACAAAACCGTGTAAATGTTGGTTAAGGAGAAAAGATTCCTCTTAAAATATTCCTTGTATTAAATTTTAGACTTTTTTTTGTGACTACATAGAGTAAATTTTGGAGAAGGCACTGGTAGTTAGCATGTGATCACTACGCTTAAAACATAACATGGATGAGAAGAGAAGGAGTACATTCTAATGACATTGCTGAGAATTGTGGCACCCTGTCGACCCGAAATGTGAAACAAGGGAAAACCAGTAAACAGTGAAATACAGAAGCTTTCATGACCTGATACTGATGTTTTCAAATGGAGAGATGAAATGAGTGAGAAGATAGTGTTCAATTATAAATATAGAGTGCACAGAAGAGTAGGAAAAAGTCCAAACTCACTGCACAGGAAAAAAGAATCGCAAGGATTGGAAACACTCCACGCGACACAATGGGATTCCAAGGGGATATTGCAGAAGATAAAGTGAAAGAGAGGATGAATAAGAAGACTAAGGGAAGCGTAGGCCTCGGCGAAAGAGACGATGAATAAGTCGTGAGACCCCAAAATTGAGAGGAAGAAAAACATCAGATGAGTGAGAATGGAAGACGATGGAATGAATGAGATTTTCAGAGTAAGTGTGAGCTCAAATCATCTTTGAGAATTATGTTGTCTCGAGGGGGGGCGGGCTGGAGTGGAGCGGGGTGAGCGACGGAGGGTGGAAAGGAAATGAATCCAATTCTCCACATTTCGCCTCCTTGAAGCGGCTATATCGATACCGTCAGCGTCCCAAGAGTTGGCAAGACTCGCGAATAGAATTTCGAGAAAACGCAAATTCAGAGGATGCATTATTCAGGGATGTAAACTGGAAAATAGCATGAACGCCATATTATTGTCTCCGCCATCTCTATTGATTAAATTCTGTTATTTCTCATTTGAGGAGAGTCACTGAGGTGCATCATGTCATTTGAAATGACATATTTTTAAGTAAGTCTCCGTTATTGTAACTTATTTTCCCTTTGTGTTCATCTAGGCCTCATATTACGACCGTGAATTAGCTTATTGAGGAATCAGATGCTTGTCAGGTTTCAATCCATAAACAATTTTTAAACATGATCTTATTTCACATATTTTTTTAACAAATCTACAGGTTACCGTAGGTTTCGGATGGGCAAAACTACCAAATAAATATTTTGTTTCTCCTAACAAAACACAACCCAACATTTTACCCTAAAAGCCCCTCTTCATCTCTGCGCCCTTCCTTCCTTCCTTCATCCCGTCCATCATCCGGTTCCTGCCCGTTCCTCGTTTGCCTAACATTCTCCCCTCTCTATTACCTTCTTCAACATCCCGCTGCCGATCAATACGACCTTCTCCATTTTTCCTGCCTCCATTGGATTTCTCTCAACAAACCCCTCTCCTCGCCCACCATACCTAGTACTTCCTCTTTTCTTTTCCTTTCGGTCCATTTCACCTCTTTTCTTCTCCACACCCAAATTTCAAAAGCCTCCAATCTACGTCTATCCTCCTGCTTCAGCGACCACGTTTCCGCGCCGTACAAGGCTACGCTCCATATCAGAGTTTTTACGAGTCTTTTCTTAACCTCCCTACTCAACGTCCCCGTCATCAACTCCCTCCTCCTTGAGAAAGCCTCCTTACCTAGCGCAATTCTTCTCCTTACGTCCCTACTACTTTGACCGTGTTGATCCAATACACTTTACGTAAACTGTTCTACTTGCTCTATTTATTCCAATCCTATTTTAATGTTTAGCCTAGCCTTTTTATTTCTGGAAAATCGCATAACCTTTGTTTTATTAATATTGATTCTCATCCCATATTTATCACACTGAACCTCCAATTCACTCAGCAATGCTTGCAATCCCTTGGCTGACTGAGCAACTAATGCTTGGTCATCAGCAAACCTAACCGATTTTACGAAATCCCCTCCGACTTTCATTCCTACCTCCAGTTCTTCCCATGCCTCTTTCATCATTTCCTCCACGTATACGTTGAACAGCACCGGTGACAATGGGCAACCCTGCCTTACCCCTCTTCCTAACGCTGCCCATCCGGACTCTCCGTTCCCCACTCGCACCTGAGCAGTCTGAGACATGTACAGGTTGCGGATCAGTCTCCTGTCCCTCCAATCCATTCCTATTTTCTGCAATACATGCATTAATTTTTCCCAATTCACTCTATCAAACGCTTTTTCAAAACCTATGAAACAGACAAATACGTCCTGATTGTATTCTATATTCCTCTCGATTAGTGATCTCATTACTGCAATGGCATCACGCGTACCTCTCCCCTTCTTAAACCCAAACTGATCATCTCCTTAGTAATCATTTGCCTAACTCTCTATCCTTTTGTTGATAATCCTGAGAATAACTTTAGCTTCATGGGATATCAAACTTATTGTTCTGTAATCCTCACATGATGTAGCCTTTACCTTTTTCGGAATAGGAACTAACACTGATCTCACAAAATCTTCCGGCCAGATTCCTTCCTCATAGATGCTACGAATCAGTCCATATAGTCTTCTTCCCAAATTTTCCTAAACATTTAAACAGGTCCACAGGAATGTTGTCTACCCCCACGGCCTTATTTGCTTTCATCTCCTTTAATACCCTTTCTATTCCATCGTCGAGTAAGCCTGGACTTAAGCTATCTTCTTCTACGTCATGTTCCCTTTCTATGTCTAACCTTGTCGGCCTAAGTTTTCTACCATACAGTGTTTCTATAAATTCCTTTCATCTCTCTTGGATTTTTCCTGGTTCAACTATTATCTTACCCCACTTATCTTTAACTGTTAGCACAGATCTTGCCTTCTTACAGCTCGATAATAAAATAACCTTGCTGTATGGTGCACCAATTTCACCCTTCCTCTGTAAACTTTCCATATCCTCGCATTGCGTTTTCCACCATTCTTCTTTGCTTTATTTGTGGTCCTTCTCAATTTATTGTTTAACTCTTTGTGCTTCATTTTGCCTAACTCTGGGTCTACATTCTTCCATCTTCTCTCATCCATCTTTGCAATCTTCTCATCCTTGACCCATGGTTTTCTTATTCTTTTCCCCTTTAACGGTTACTATAGTGTCTTCTGCGGCTTTTAATATCACTTTCTTGATACATTCCCATTTTTCTTCTATAGTACTCAGTTCTTTACCTTCATCCATCAGTTTCTCTACAGCCAGCTGATAATCCTTCCTTGTTAATCCATTTAATGCTTCTACATTCCATTTCCTAACCCGCCGCCCTTGCCCTATCTTCTTGAAACGAACATTGCATTTCATAACAACTAAATTGTGGTCAGAGTCCGCATCCGCTCCTGGGAAACTGTGCCTATTTATCACACTGTTCCTAAACCTCTGCCTAACCATAATATAACCTAACTCGTACTTTTCCGAGTCACCTGGCATATCCCATGTATACCTAAGCCTTTTGTGGTGTCTAAATCATGTGTTGGTGATGACTACACATGCGTGTCTGCAGAACTCAATTGCTTTCTCCCCGCGGTCATTCCTTGTGGTTAAACCGTAACCCCCCACCTCACCACCATCTCTTTCTTCGCTTACCGTCGCATTCCAATCCCTCATCACTATCAAATGTTTCCCTGCAGGAACACTCGCCATTGTATCCTCCAACTCATCGTATATCCTATCGACGTTTTCCCCTAATGGTTGGTCGGTGGCACTATACGGTGGCAATATACCTGAACAACGACCAAGATCTACTGTCCTGCTTTTATCTCTACTAGTTGCATAATTTCATATTCATCTGTGTGATTGACGGGTCAGTGACATAGGAGGGATCCTTTAAACCTTGACTGAGTGAGTGTGTGACATTCGCAATGGTGTAACACACCCGAGTGATTGAGTGACTGTGTATTCACCTAAGTCGTTTCTGTTTCATTACATTCTTTTATAATTTTCATTTATTTGTGTAATTGACCGGCCCCTGATATAGGAGGGATCCTTGTAAACCCTGAGTGTGTGTGTAAATGTGTTCACGAGAGTAACAGTTATCTCTTAACACACCCTAGTGATCGAGTGGTTGCAAGTGTGTTTTATTATTTATTATTTTTATTATCCATTACGGCTTTTGTGTTTTTTCCTTTTCTTTCTTATCCGTTAGTGCCAATGAAGTTTACGGTCTCGGCATTTTTTGTTTACATTGATTCACGACCGTAGCTACGTCCCTTGTATATTTAAATGGTAGTAATCTCTCCGTTGCTTGCTCTATGTTGACTACGCTTTTTCCTACGTCTTTATTTATTATTACGGCGACCCTTCGTTGGCTCTCGTCCCCGCCGCTGTATATTATTCTGTAATTATCACTCCAGTAATCCCCGTTATCCTTCCATCTCACCTCGCAGAGACCTAAAACATCTATATTACCTCTATCCATCTCTCGCTTAATATTTTCTAATTTGCCTCTCCTCAACATTGTCCTGACGTTCCACGTTCCTATTCTAACTACTTTCGTCTTTTTTTGCGCCTTCTGTCCTGCTTCTGTTATTTCTTCCCTGCAAGGGTTTCGTGGGATGACGACCGCGGAAGCCTTGCCTCTCCCGCTGCCGGGCACGACACACGACCCCTTGGACCGAGTCCCGTAGTTGCAAGGAATCAATTTCTGTTTTGCGTCCATCATTATTTTCTTGGGAATCATAATTGAGGTGGTTTCCCGTTGCCTTCCTCAATAGTGTTTTTAACTTGATACCATCACTTAATGGCAACCCCACTGGGGTCAGACGCCTTTGCAGCTGCCTCACTGAGGAACAGATGCTGCGTGGACTACCTTTCTTCTGGCTCCTAACCTTCGACCTATCTGGCATGGGTGACCCTACCAGGAGCAATTCTATCACTCCCGCCAGCACAGCTTTTGAGGTCATCGGAACGCATCAGCCCTTCCCCCACGTCAAGGTTGTAATCCATGAGAACGGGTATATATTATATATAATATATATATATATAATTATTCAAAACTCTAATTTATTCAAAACCTATAAGTTTGACTTTCTGAAGCGTTTTAATTTAATTTTGAATTATTCAATTTATCTTGAATGTTGAGCATATCTTTGCGCGTGGGATTTATATTATTGAGAAAGGGTCTTCCAAACGTTGGTCGCACTATAGGGATTTTTAGCGATTTAAAAAAAATTAATTATTGTAATAATAATTATCGGCGCCGGTTGAGCTGAATGAATGCGCGTGCCATTCATGATCTCTGGTGCCACTTTATCATAGCTGTGAGCTGATTTACAAGGCCTCTCTCTCTCTCAAAGCAACCTCCAATCAAATGCATTTAACTCTAAATCATATTCTATGGAATTTGGGTTATTGATATTTTAGAACATTTTTTCGCCTTCGAAGACTTACGAGAAAACTATAATGATGAAAAAATAACTTACAGCTTTGAAAAAGAGGACCTCTGTGATGCTTGTCATGAAAAGTATATTTTGGTTATCGAGACGACGACTAAGGTTTTCAGAATTTTGGATTTAACTTATAGGAAGTAGTATTAAACCTCGAATATTTTCATGCCCTACCAGTACGAAACAGCCAAAAAATCACAGAATATATTTACTCTGAAATTAATTATATGATACTACAGCAGGTAGAAATAAATCTAAAATTGCTGCGAATAATTTATTTTCTAAATAATGAAGATTAATACAATTACTACTTTCGATGAAAGAATAATTTAATTAAACGTAATGCCTTTACGGACAGGTTTATTCACTACCCATATCAATTGATTTATCCCTTTTTGCATGTAAATTGACTTGATATCAAACTCAAAACCCTCCCATGGACTACAACCTTGTCGTGGTGGAAGGGCTTGTGTGTTCCGATGACCCCTAGAGCTGTGCTGGCGGGAGTAATAATAATTACTCCTGGAAGGGTCACCCATGCCAGATAGGTCGAAGGTTAGGAGCCAGACGAAAGGTAGTCCACCCAGCATCTGTTCCTCAGTGAGGCGGCTGCAATGGCGTCTGACACCAGTGGAGGCCATTAAGTGATGGTGTCACGTTAAAAACACTATTGAGGAAGGCAACGGGAAACCACCACAAGTATTATTCCCATGAAAAATGACGGACGCAAGACGTCCTGGCAACTGAGCGACTCGGCCCAAGCGGCCGTGTGTCGTGCGCGGCAGCGGGGGAGGTAAGGCTTCCGCGGTCGTCATCCCACGAAACCCTTGCAGGGAAGAAATAACTTCAGCAGGACAGAAGACTCAGAAGAAGGCGAAAGTAGTTAGAATAGGAACCTGGAACGTCAGGACAATGTTGAGGAGAGGCAAATTAGAAAATATTAAGCGAGAGATGGAAAGAGGTAATATAGATGTTTTAGGTCTCTGCGAGGTGAGATGGAAGGATAGCGAGGATTACTGGAGTGACAATTATAGAGTGATATACAGCGGCGGGGACGAGAGCCAACGAGGGGTTGCCGTAATTTTAAATAAAGGGGTAAGAAGAAGCGTAGTCAACATAGAGCAACCGACAGATAGAATTTTACTCGTAGAGATTAAAGCAGAGCCGACGAACTTGGTCATTGTTCAGGTATGCATGCCACCGAGCAACCGCAAGGAGGAAGAAGTCGATAGGATGTATGATGAGTTAGAGGATATCATCGCGAGTGTTCCTGCAGGGAAACATTTGATGGTGATGGGGGATTGGAATACGACGGTAGGCGAAGGAAGATATGATGGTGAGGTGGGGGGGGACTATGGGTTAGGCACGAGGAATGAACGCGGGGAGAAAGCAATTGAATTCTGCAGGAGTCAGGGGTTAGTCATCACTAACACACGGTTTAGACACCACAAAAGGCTTATGTATACATGGAAAATGCCAGGTGACTCAGAAAGGTATCAGTTAGATTATATTATGGTTAGGCACAGGTTTAGGAACAGTGTGATAAATTCGCACAGTTTCCCAGGAGCGGATGCGGACTCTGACCACAATTTAGTTGTTATGAAATGTAATGTTCGTTTCAAGAAGATAAGGCAAGGGCGGCGGGTTAGGAAATGGAATTTAGAAGCAGTAAATGGATTAACGAGGAAGGAGTATCAGCAGGCTGTAGAGAAAATGAGGGATGACGGTAAAGAACTGGGTACTATCGAAGAAAAATGGGAATGTATCAAGCGAGGGATATTGGAAACCGCTAAATACACTATAGGAACCGTTAACGGGAAACGGATAAGGAAACCATGGGTAACGGATGAGATGATTGCAAAGATGGATGAGAGAAGAAGATGGAAAAATGTAAACACAGAGTTAGGCAAAATGAAGTACAAAGAGTTAAACAATAAATTGAGAAGGGCCACAAATAAAGCAAAAGAAGAATGGTGGAAAAGGCAATGCGAGGATACGGAAAGTCTACAGAAGAAGGGTGAAATTGGTGCTCTATACAGCAAGGTTAAGTTATTGTCGGGAAGTAAGAAGGCAGGATCTGTGCTAACAGTTAAAGATAAGTGGGGTAAGATAATAGTTGAACCAGGAAAAATACAAGAGAGATGGAAGGAATATATAGAAACACTGTATGGTAAAGAACTTAGGCCGACAAGGTTAGACATAGAAAGGGAACATGACGTAGAAGAAGATAGCTTAGGTCCAGGCATACTCGACGATGAAATAGAAAGGGCATTAAAGGAGATGAAAGCAAATAAGGCTGTGGGGGTGGACAATATTCCTGTAGAAATGTTGAAATGGTTAGGGAAAGGTGGGAAGAAGGCCATATATGGACTGATTCGTAGTATCTATGAGGAAGGAATCTGGCCGGAAGATTTTGTTAGATCGGTGTTAGTTCCTATTCCAAAAAAGGGAAATGCTTCGTCATGTAAGTATTACAGAACAATGAGTTTGATATCCCACGCAGCTAAAGTTATTCTCAGGATCATCAACAAAAGGATAGAGAGTAAGCCAAATGATTACTTAGGGGATGATCAGTTTGGGTTTAGTAAAGGAAGAGGTACAAGTGATGCCATTGCAGTAATGAGATCACTAACTGAGAGGAATATAGAATACAACCAGGACGTTTTTGCCTGTTTTGTAGATTTCGAAAAAGCGTTTGATAGAGTGAATTGGGAAAAATTAATGCGTGTATTGCAGAAAATAGGAATGGATTGGAGGGACAGGAGACTGATCCGCAACCTTTACATGTCACAGACTGCTCAGGTGCGAGTTGGGAACGGAGAGTCCGAATGGGCAGTGTTAGGAAGAGGTGTAAGGCAGGGTTGCCCATTGTCACCGGTACTGTTCAACGTATATGTAGAGGAAATGATTAAAGAGGCATGGGAAGAACTGGAGGTAGGAATGAAAGTCGGAGGGGAATTCGTAATATCGGTTAGGTTTGCTGATGACCAAGCATTAGTTGCTCAGTCAGCCAAGGGGTTGCAAGCATTGTTGAGTGAATTGGAGGTTCAGTGCGATAAATATGGGATGAGAATCAATATTAATAAAACAAAGGTTATGCGATTTTCCAGAAAGAAAAAAGCTAAGCTAAATATTAAAATAGGTGGGGAAAAAATAGAGCAGGTAGAACAGTTTACATATCTCGGAAGTGTTTTGGACCAATACGGTCAAAGTGGTAGGGACGTAAGGAGAAGAATTGCGCTAGGCAAGGAGGCTTTCTCAAGGACGAGGGAGTTGATGACGGGGACGTTGAGTAGGGATGTTAAGACAAGACTCGTAAAAACTCTGATATGGAGCGTAGCTATGTACGGCGCGGAAACGTGGTCGCTGAAGCAGGAGGATAGACGTAGGTTGGATGCTTTTGAAATGTGGGTGTGGAGAAGAATGGAGAAGGTGAAATGAACCGAAAGGAAAACAAATAAGGAAGTACTAGAAATGGTGGGGCGGAGAGGGGTTTGTTGAGAGAAATCCTATGGAGGCAGGAAAAATGGATGAAAGGCGTATTGAGCGGTAGTGGAATGTTGAAGAGGGTAATAGAGGGGAGAATGTTGGGCAAGCGAGTTAAGGGTAGGAACAGGATAGGGATGTTGGACGGGATGAAGGGAGGAAAGAAGTACACCGAGATGAAGAGGGACCTGATATAGATTAGCTTTCTAGGTGGGGAGTCGCAAAATGTTTATTTGATAGTTGTGTCCATCCAAAAACCTACCTTAACCGGTAGATTACCTAATAATCAAACTCAAACGACGTAAAAATTCAAATTAGCGACCAGGGTTTATTCAGCGACTAGATACGGCATATTTCCTAATTTAAATGCGCATGGTTTTATCATCTGAGTGCGGCGACGGTCATGATTTATTATTTTCTGTTGCCGGGTAACATCCTCATAATTTATTTTGAAATTGACCTGTCTGTCCGTAAATGCACCATTTGGGATTATAAATTATAGAAGGACATCAAAACAGTGGCTTTCCTGTCGCGATTACGCATTCCGTCTCTGAGTAAGTGGGGGAATTCGCGTGAATGGGATTCCGGTGAACGGGAAATTATTCTCTCCCTGAGATTCAAATATGCCCCCCATGCGTTTCGGTGAACAGTCATAGAATGGATCTTTGACCTCGGAAACGGAGATTTTGCAAAATAATTAATTTTCTAAATTATGGCTTTCGGAGAGTGCGATACATTCTCCTTATCGTAATTACTTGTCGCCGGAATCAAGCCGATTCTTTTTTTCCACACGGAACCGAACACATGCGTGCAATTCATCTAAGAGTAATGCAGCATAGAGTACAAACTTCGGTTTCTTTTCGTATCCACCACAAGGGATTTAGCTACAGCGGTTTAACACTATTCTGTCTGAGAGAAAGGGGGATGAGGAACTAATGACAAACTACCAGGGTAGGCTGAAAACTAATGCACACATGATTTTGGACAACAAAAAATATACCTTCAGAAGCAGTCCTGGTGGCATGTGGAAGTAACATTTCCCCCTCAACACGCGTGCGCAGGTTTGAGATCGTTTTGAACTTTGGAACTCATGTTAACACAGCATTAAAACACGCCTCCATACTTCGGCTTCTCAAAATACACTGGATCTCAAAGCTGCGTATGCGTGTTGAGGAGGGAATGTTACTTCCACATGCCACCAAGAGTGCTTCTGAAGGCCATTTTGTTTGTGATATTAAGTGTACGTGCATTTGTTTTCAGCTTACCCTCGTAACAGCAAAGGAGATATTCATTATTTTTGGATTGGTGTTTGATGATAGCTGTTGATTGATCTGTAGGTTTTGGGTGATGAACTGACAGGGTTCAAGGTCAAATTCGGGTGACTTGAATATGGGTGATTTTTTGGGTACCAAATGTCTCTGGGAAATCGCAGCCCTCCAGGGAGAAGGAAATGAGTCCCTTACCTAAATGCGTTATTGTCACTATAATTAGTACGAGTTGGGGACTGCTCTCATCTATCCGACCAAACTTCGAATTTGATTACTGCTCACGTTTTCCATTGGTGCGATTGCCCCAATTGACGAGAAACTTGTCGGCTAACTCACATAATGACCGTCGGCGCTTCCGTCTCTAAAAAGTCCTTGGGCGTTCGGTAAGGAGCCAATGAAATTCACAACCGTTCGTAAAGATAAACCTTAATAGTATTTATTATTTAATGGATACATTGGTATAATCATGTCATTTTGAGTATAGAATGGTAATCATGCAACACCTTGAAACGAATAAAAATGAATTTTGATGCGGGAATTCTCCTCAACGTAATCTTTCGAGATTTTTGATAGATTGATTGATAGAATTTTTTAGTAAACGGTGGTAAGATGATCTCCAAACCATTTTAGCTGGGAAATTTTTTAACAATGGCGATCTATCTAGATTTTTTCTTAGTTGGTAGATTACACAATTTAGATGACATTCACGAATTTATGATCTATTTATGATAAAAAAAGCGATGTAAATCTTAGTACATTCACAAATTCCCAGTGTACGCTCCTTTAAAACGTACTTCTTTCATGGATATCAAAGCAATACCGCATTAAGACAAGTTTAATATTGATCAGAATTATCACCGAAATCATAAATTATGTTTGAGCAGCAAACTCAACCAATGCTAACCATTTTAAGAGGAGCAAGTTTAGAAATGTATAGAAAAAATATTTTCTCTTCAAGATGAGAAACTGGAATAGCGTTGACAACTTACATATTACAATTGAGTGTTTTTTGCATTACAATCAATTGATTTTTTATTAACTACGATCTCAATGCAATTAAGTTGACGAGATGTGACTTGTGATGTGGTTTGTTCTCAATGATTTTCGGAGCTGTAATCCGATGATATGATATAATCCGATGTCCCACTAAGTAATCTAGGCGTAGGAAAATGACCACTTCTATACCAACGTTCATGTAATTTTGAAAAATGAATTTACTTCTACATGCTTTTCTCTATTGCTCAGTAAATTCAGTTCGCAGTTCAGTAAATTGGTATAAGTCTCCGACATTACACGACAGTTGCCGACCGTGGCAACCGACGCTAGGGCCAGCCAGTTAGCAAGGATGGACTAGAGTCCCAGGGTTCCAGGGACAGATGATCGAATCAGCCGGATTCCACCCGGTGCATGTGCTGCGTGTCCTTTTCGCGGGAGGCGGGAAAATGCAACAAAGTTTCCCTAAGTTGACACGTGGGTGGCATACCATTCAGGATACAACTGGAAGCAGTCCGCCAAACATGGCGGTATTATTATTATATTAGTCAATCGTTACAATTTGCCTGTTTGCCAGGGGAAACACAATTTCATTAATTTCGTTCATACCATGTTACACATAAATTCAATTATCAGAAATTTTCGTGCAATTTTTCTTAAAAATATTTACGTTGTTTAGCAAAGCCTGGAAACTTTCTGCAGATAGTTCCAATCGACGATCGTTTCGTTGAGAAATGAAAACATTTTACATTACTCCTTTTTCCCCGGCACTTTACCTTATATTTGGTGCCTTATGGTGGTGGTCATTTCTTACTATAAAATTTGGTTTTTCCACGTCCTTCCTTACTTCCCCCCCTCCCCCAAACATTTTTCCCCTTAAGTAGATTACAAGGAAATTTGCAGTTCCTGTTGGTTACATTTACCTTGTAACTAAAAATAATTCATTTTCGTTTGACAGCATTGATGTTCTTCCCCTTTTTTACTACCCAATCCGCCATTTTACATCACTTTGAAGTGCTTCGCGATCGCTTTCCCCACTCAACTTTCCTGTAGATCCACAAAAATCAGAATTTGAGAGTTAATTTGACCCAAATTCACATTAAAATCAAGAAAAGTAATATTTATTCATGAGTGCGTGTACTTTTTTCTTTTCGTGCGTGTCTTTTTTTATCTTCTCTTACTTTACTGAATGTGTAAACTATATTTTTTACTCTGTCTGTGTGGGCTTTAAAAATAATTAATTTGAATGCAAAACAATATAGAACTGTTAAACAAAGCCTAATCATAGTTTCTATTAGCATAAAGTTTAGTGGAAAAATTTAATTTAATTTTATATTATTAGCTTAATGTTTTTGCATATGTGTGGCATAAGTTTTATTGATTTGACTTGAGTATTACGGCAGTGTACAGCCGTTGCAAGCTGAAACATGTTCAGTTGGCCTAAGGCAACAATGGAAGTAACATGCGACGCAATGTTGCAGTTTTGCTTTTGGAGAGATCGTTCGCCAAGGCGTGCACACATAATCCCACTCGAGACTTATGGAGAGCCTGTTCTTCCTTATAGCACATATTGAGGAATTCTTCAAATGTCTGAAGAGGGAAGACAAATAATTTCAAGGAATGGTGCACCCGGAGCTCCTGTAACTGCTCTTACGAAAGTAAACATTGTCACCGCTGCTGCCATCTTGAGATGAAGTCGTCAACTGACTCCAAGAGCATTAACAGAGACATCGAAAATGTCATTGTGTGCCACTCACACGACATGATACTAAGCGATTGTCCGCGGTGGGTTCCGTGAAACCCACTTCGAAATCGCTATTAACTCGTGAAAAAAAATATAATACAGGTATGTGTTTTCTACAGTCCGGAAACAGCCATATGTGACTTTATTCTCTTCCTTAATGTGAAAAAACACCATCTCGGAAAGTGTTTTGAAGTGGAATGTGGCTCGTAAGCGAGATGAAAAGGATTACCAGGAGACAGTGGAAAATTTTATGAATCAGAATACTGAGAAGGGTTCGGTGGAAGAAAGATGGAAATGTCTCAAATAAAATACATCACACGCTGCGAACATTAATGTTGGAAGATGTAATGGGGAAAAGGTCAACACGAGATAATTAAGGGAGATAGATATGAGAGAAGGAAATGGAAGAATGTACATGTATGCACAAATATTAGGCAGAAGGAAATGCGAAGACTGTATTGGGTCCAATGGCACAACTTGGCGGAATATAATAAAATTAATGTAATTTTAATTGGTATACAATGTCAAAAATGTGAGTTTTTCCTGGAATATTATAAGTTTGAAAGGAAAGTACATAAAAATAATGTTAAACGAGATTAAAAATAACGTTGGGGTGTGTTTCAAGGGATGGATTGTGCGGTCCAAAGTCGCCCGTGAATAAATCGCATGGTTTTCGGAAGATCCCAAAAACGCAATTGCAATACTTTGACACTGAGCGATTCAAGCGTCATCAACTTAAATTTGAGAAAAATTTGCGTGAATTCGTAGGTTCCTAAAAGTTTTGACCAATCAAAATTCATGCTTGGTAAATTCGACTTCAATGCAATTTTTTACAAGTTTTATCCAAAATTGGGGTTATTTAGAGGAAAAGGATGAAACCTAAACGCTGGACATCAAATATTGAGAGCTAAATAAAACACAACTCGTCAAATGTAGATAGCAATCAATTACGCGCTATGTTTTCACAATCTCGCCAACTTCGGGGCGGAAATTTCAAGTGAACTTTTGCAACGTATTGAAAATGTACCTGGCTATTTGGACAACGTCACCACTGGTGATGAAACCTGGGTTTTTGAATACGACCCAAAAATAAATCGCCAAAGCTCTCTGAGTGGCACACCGACCAGTCCCGCAAGCCGAAAAAAGCAAGAATGAGCAATTCAAAAGTGTTAAACAATACTCATTGCTTTTTCGACAGTAAAAGGATGGTCCAGTAGGAGTTTTTTCCTCAAGGACGGGCAGCTAACGTTGCCTACTACGTGGATGTGCTGGAAAGACTCCGAAAAAGGGTCATCAGGACTAGAAAAGACATCTCCGCTACCTGGCAACTCCATCACGACAACACGCCTTGTCACAACGCGCTATGAGTCTGCGAGTTCCTGGTCAAGCATCAGGTGCCAACGCTGCCCTCCATCCTCCCTATAGTCCTGGCGTCACCCCAGCAGACTTCTTTTTGTTCCCTCGGATTAAGGCAACCCTGAAAGGAACCCCTTATTCGTCCAAAGAATAGATCCAATCAGCAACCGTGACGAAGACCTTGCGAGAGGTCCCCGAAGACGCCTTCCAGGGCGCGTACCGGTCATGGTAGAGTCGCTGGAAAAAATATGTAGAGGGACAGTACTTTGAAGAATTTGAAGTGTTTGTGCAAATCTGTACAATAAAATACACAAGAAATGAATTGCATTACTTTTGGAACAAACGAAAATGTACGAATTGAATACTGGGAATACATTGGCGCACGCTTGCTTGGATTTGATTAAGACTTTGTTCTCAGTATTACAAGGAATTTTTGCTATAGGAAATATACCTGCTTCCTGGTAGACGTAGAATTTGTCCTTAGTTTCCCAACTCCAGGAAAATTGGTCTGCAGCCTACCGTGTGCAAAATTCCGTCAAGTTCGGTTGATACTTTCTCATGTCTCAAATGCACTTCAACTTTTAATGCTTGAGGTGATATGCAAACCTTACGCACAGAAGTGGTATTAGTTCAAATAATTGCCGCTTTACGATTGGTTGGGATGAAAAAAATATTCCCAAAAGTTGAGTAAATTTCATTTTTCTGTCCATTCTGTGGTTTGGTTTGTTAAGTAGGAAATGTTACCGGATGCGTTCTTGGATGATCTAACTCCGAAAAATTGGTATGTTTCCGTGATAATTTTGAAAAACTGTATCAATTTTAGTATTCATAATTAAATTGCATATTCCATTTCGTAGCTTCCTCGGAATCAGTTATACTTTGGATAGGGATAGCCTGTCTTTAACATTAGAAGTAATGCAAAAATATATTGACATAGGATCTGACGTGAATAGCAGAAGGAAAAAGGAACATCAGGGAAGATTTTTTCACTCTAAGAGGTGGAAGAATTATTTTGTTTTCTTTTGCAAAGTCACCAGGGAAAGAAAACGTTGTAAGCAGCTTGTCACGTAAGCGAAGAAACTTCTTGCAGGGAAAACCTTATATAAAGAAATAAAAACAAAATATATGAGTTGGACTTTGTGTCGGTTAGAAACCTGATACTTTTTCGGTATTTTTTCGAACGCTATATGTTGGTTGTAGCAGCATAGCCGCAGGGAAGAATGAAACTGTTGGACAGGAGGTATTGGAGAAGAATACTTAATATCAGACGACGGATGGAATGATTGTTGAAGAAGTTCTGGAGCGACTATATATAATCTTGTACAAAGGTGAAAAAATGTTTTGTAAAAGCCGTAGAAGGGGCGGAGATAAATAACTCCATCAAACGTGAGGTAAATAAGTTTGTGAAAGGATAGTGTCGAATGGAAAAGCAGCAGAGGCAGGTCGCGAAGGAAATGCAATTAATATATGAGATTACTTTAGAAAATGAGAGTCCAAGGATAAAAGAAGAGGTTATTGAGTGGGAGGAATCGATTGGAAACCCAAAGCAAACCAATTCTCCGGAAGGAATAATATGTAATAATAGCGATTGATGTGAGTGAAAGATATTATGCGTATCGTAATGTGAGACATGTTCACTTAATGATTCCGTAAAATGGGAAATAATAAGATGTTATGTCGTTTAACAAGGAAGTCGCATGCCCAATTTATTATCACGTCATCAGTGTTGCAGTGTGTAGATTCAGTGCGAATTGGGTGAGCAAACTTTGTAACCTTCTCTCTCACTAGCTGTCATAATCCTTTTTCATTTCCTCATAATTTTCCACGATAGACATTGCCCGTCATATTGTCTCTATTACGCCTCCTCGGATTAACTAGTTTGGTCGATTCAGTCACAGAGAACACATCAATGAATCCGCGAAAAGAGATCGATTTCAAAAATTGAACTTTATTTCTGAAAATTGAAATTGAAATTGAACCATCTTTCTGAAATTACTATGCTACTGTTTTAAGTTTAATGTTAATATTGCGGATACATATGAATTAGACGAAGTTAGTGAAATAAGCCATGGCATACACTTTCCCACTCTCAATGCGTAAATCTACAAAGTTCCTGCGCCTAAACTCTTAATAGTTTGGCCTTTCCAATATAGGAGGCTGCGGTCCTCTTCAAAATGGTCATAGCACCATTGGCATCAAGGTAGAAAAATTACCGGTTCACAAAGATTGTAGTTTTCAGTAGTTATGAATGATAATTAGTTTCCCTTTCTTCAAAATCCTTTCACAACGTCGCGATGCAAGGAAGGGTCTGGTCAACTCGGCGTCTTTTTGATTCGTCGGCCCACGAATGTTGTGAGCACCATTTGGCAAACACGACGGAAGAACCCTGAGAACTGGGGAAGTTCACCAGAACCTGTTTTATTCCATCAGTCTACTACGCTGCTATTTATTTTTCAGACACCCACAGTGTAAATTAATAGCTGATTATATTCCATTATACGTTGGTTTCGGCCAATGAACATTTTATTTATTCGAGAAGAACTGGGTGTTGCATCACGCTAATGTTCCTTGTCACACAGCAATTTCAATAAACGAGTGTTTGGCCAGTAAAACATTCCTGTGGCTCCTCAGTCTCCTTATTTGCTTGACTTGAGTCCTTGTGACTTTTTTCTCTTCCCGAAGTTGAAGTATCACCTCAAGGGAAGTAATTTTGGGACAATCGAAAACATTCAAACGGCTGTGACCGACCAGCTGAAGGCTATTCCAGTATCGTAGTTCCAGCACTGCTATGAGGAATGGATGAACCGTCTCCAGCGCTGTGTGACTTCAGATGGAAGTTATTTTGAGGATGACAATGTAAAATTGTAATTCTATTTGAATGAAAATATTTTTTTAAATCTCTCATTACTTAATTTACAGACCTCGGAGATGAAAACGTCTCTCTCTGTATTGCAGTCGTTCACGCGACATGATGATGGTGTGACCAGCCTGTGGGACAGTCCTGTACAAATCGGGACGTTTGTCGAGAAGGAAGGAAAAGTTCGGAGAGGGGAGAAGGGAAGAGGGGAAAAGTAGAGGAGAGGGAGAAGTCAGCGCGAAGGGGGGGGACCCTTGCACCACATCCAACCCCCCGCCACTCCCCCTTCGCCCTTCCCTCCCCCACGCACTCTCCTGCCCGACTATTGATCCCCTCTTATATTCCTCATTCTGGCCAATCCCTCCCCCTGCCTCCCCCTTTCCCCTCTCCACCACCAACCCTCCCCTCTCTGCACCCTCTCCTTTATACACCCTTAACCCTCCAACATCCCTCCCTCCCCCAACCTACTCTCCAATCCACACGGAACCACCCCTCTGCTCTCACTCACTCGGCCCCCCCGCCCCCGCTCCGCACACTCCCTTCCCCTCTCTCCCTCTGACCTCTTCACTCCCTCCCGCCCCTCTGTGCCTTTGCACTCCGCGCACGACGATGATGCCCTCGTCTGTTTGTAAATACTCGCATCGGCTCCATTATCCCCGTCTCCGCAGTGCTATCTCAGCGCGCGCCAACTCGCCCTCCCCACTTGTTCCTCTCGAAACTGAGCCCCGCGTTCGAATTACGCCTTTGGTTCAGTTCCCACGCCGCGTGCGTCTGCTTCCGTGCCGGTTGACGGGGGGAGGGGGCCGCCGCCCGCCCGCGGGCCGCACTCCCGAGGAAGAACGGACGGATGGATCCGACGCTCGCACATCCCCCGCCCCTCCTGCCCCCGTATCTTTCCCACAGCAGCAGAAGAAGGGAGAGAGGGAGGGGTGTGGATGCCCGTGGAAGAGCCGTTTCCTCTCCTCTTACTGCTCCGTCTTGATTTCTTGGTGGTGATAGTTATTTGAGGAGGCGAACTGAGAACTGGAGGTCATTTGCGTCATTAGGGGGGGGGTGATATTGTAGGGACAGGATATTCAGGGAAAGGGATTCGAAGGATGGGGAGAAACCCGGCGTCGGCATTGACCTACTACTCCATTAATGAAATACGCCGAGGTTTCCACAATTTAACGTCTCATTCCACGGAGCGGGCTTACTCCATTTTAGGTACCTTCTCCGGTATAACACCCCGAATGGGGAAGAAAATATTGTTCATCTCCCAAAGGATTGGTACATAGATCCAATATAGGACGCATCAAAGGCATGGATTACATATTTTTCTGAGCAGGAAGAGGGATGAGTGGCGACTTAAATGAGTGATAACACGAAATAGAGTAGTTATACATACGATGTGTGAGTAATAATACGAAATAGTGGCTGAGTAATGTATGTAGTATGTAGTAAGTATGTATGTAGTATGTATGTAAGTAATGAGTAACATTAAAAGTTACTCATTACTTACAACATACGACTCGATGCAAATATAAAGATCGGGACGCCACTAACGCATTCCTGTCTGCGGCTTTCGCGCGCCCTCTTTTTCTATCTCTCTTCGGGTCGAAAGAAAGGGAAAGAATAAATGTCGCTTGCTATTCAAAGCGGAAAGCCGTGACTTCCGGGGGAGGGGAGGGAGTGAGGGGGGGCGGGAGGACCCCGGTGGATCCCAGGGGCGGTTAGCCGACCCTAGTGCCACGTCCCTCCCGAAAAGTCGGGTCGGGGGCTCGAGGAAATGATTTCAGCACTCAATCTTCCCCCCCCCCACCTCCCGTCATCCCCCGGGAACTTGGGGGAGGACTTTGCTGCGGTTTGACAATTTTTGAATTCCCGACCGCTTCGGCTTGCACGCACCCTCCCTCCAACTCCAACCGGACGGAACCGGGATAGTTGCGGCGACAATGGTGCCTTCGCCGGTCAAACTAGCCTCAGGCACACAGGGAGAGATAATTCTTGCTTGAAGTCGGAGATAGATGACTCGGGAGGTCGGCACAGAGACTGTCTGGTCCGCCCTCATTCATTCGATCTGTATATTGCTTTGAAGTGAAGCAGCCTCTTTCGCCTTTGCTCTTACCCGTTCCCTACATCTTTTGGCTGCTCTTGAAAGACCTCGCCCAAAACTCCGCCTCACGAGGTCAGAGGCTCCAATTCGTTCGCAAGTAGCTATTAAATCCCTCCTTCTGATGACATATTTGATTTTATATTTGAGATACTTAGTAACCTGAAGGCCACCGCTAGGGTGTGTGGCAGGGGGTTAATACACATCAGCCTAATATTGTCCCGAATATGACCCTACCGTGGTCGGATAATTTTATTCTGATCTCTTATCGTTCGTGGAAAAATGACGTCTTAAATATATCTGTTATACACTCAATATTTAATATTATGCATATCATTATATAAATCTACATTCTGTATTCAATAAATTAATTTAATACATATATTAATTACATTAAATGCATTTATAATACATAAATTTATTAGTATGGTGTGTGTTCACCCCCTGCCACACACCCTGTCGGTGGCTGTCAGGGTACATAAATAAATAAATAAAAACTTAATCACTCTAATTTTAGAATTAAATCCTCATTTGTTCATGTATTTCTGTTGTTTAGAAACCTTATGCATGCATAAGTAGTTTACGACTTATTTTTCCATCGGACGTACATATAGCCATCACGCTCTTTCCTCTCTGGGTTGACAAAGAGCGGAAATAAATTTTAGTTGCTCTAGGGAACTCTTTTGGGAAGGGAACTCTAGGGAATTTATTTCCGCTTAAAAATTTATCCGCTTAATTAAATTTATTTTATTTTTACTTATTTCCCGCGTACTGCCTTTTCCTCGTATAGTACTCCTTTCTTCTCAGTCACATTAGAACCCTGTTTCGCACAAGCCCGGAAACTACTCCCATTTAGGTCTGTTACATCGTCTTGAGGGTCTTTTCAACTCCACGAACTTCTTCGCGACAGTCCTCCCTCTCTCGGATCGTTAACATCTTCTCTCATACAATAAGTGTGTGTGTTTGGCAACTCCGTTACAATCAATTCTCTCAACGGGACCACCCATGAGATGCATCCATTCATCATAATGGTAAATACTTCTTTCATAATTTTCTTTCTGCTTTTCTGCCTTCATCCACTGGTATTTTCGGTCCCTTCAAAGAGAAAAAAACAGCAATTCATTAATGCTCTAAGTATACTCCAGCGATGAAATTCGTGCGCCTTTTAAATTCTTCTTCCGTCCTATTTTTACATCTTGCAAACATATTACCAAGATATGCCGAGTCATATCCAGTTGCTCATTTTGGACGGTACCATTTCAGAACGTTTCAGCTTTCGGCCTTCCCTGAGGCCTTCTTCAGGTCAGGATCATTCTAGTCTGACTTCTACATCTACACACGCACACACACACACATATAATATATATATATATATGTATATATATATATATATGTCGTTCCCATGAACTACAACCTTGCGTGGTGGAAGGGCTTGTGCGTTCCGATGACCTCAAGAGCTGTGGTGGCAGGAGTGAGAGCAATTGCTCCTGGTAGGGTCACCCATGCCAGATAAGTTGAAGGTTAGGAGCCAGAAGAAAGGTAGCCCACGTAGCGTCTGTTCCTCAGTGAGGCAGCTGCAAAGGCGTCTGACCCCAGTGGAGGCCATTAAGTGATGGTGTAACGTTAAAAACACTATTGAGGAAGGCAACGGGAAACCACCACAAGTATTATTCCCATAAAAAATGACGGACGCAAGACGTCCTGGCAACTGAGCGACTCGGCCCAAGCGGCCGTGTGTCGTGCGCGGCAGCGGGGGAGGTAAGGCTTCCGCGGTCGTCATCCCACGAAACCCTTGCAGGGAAGAAATAACTTCAGCAGGACAGAAGACTCAGAAGAAGGCGAAAGTAGTTAGAATAGGAACCTGGAACGTCAGGACAATGTTGAGGAGAGGCAAATTAGAAAATATTAAGCGAGAGATGGAAAGAGGTAACATAGATGTTTTAGGCCTCTGCGAGGTGAGATGGAAGGATAGCGGGGATTACTGGAGTGACAATTATAGAGTAATATACAGCGGCGGGGACGAGAGCCAACGAGGGGTTGCCGTAATTTTAAATAAAGGGGTAGGAAGAAGCGTAGTCAACATAGAGCAAGCGACAGATAGAATTTTACTCGTAGAGATTAAAGCAGAGCCGACGAACTGGGTCATTATTCAGGTATACATGCCACCGAGCAACCACAAGGAGGAAGAAGTCGATAGGATGTATGATGAGTTAGAGGATATAGTCGCGAGTGTTCCTGCAGGGAAACATTTGATAGTGATGGGGGATTGGAATGCGACGGTAGGCGAAGGAAGAGATGGTGGTGAGGTGGGGGACTATGGGTTAGGCACGAGGAGTGAACGCGGGGAGAAAGCAATTGAATTCTGCAGGAGACAGGGGTTAGTCATCACTAACACATGGTTTAGACACCACAAAAGGCTTAGATATACAGGGAAAATGCCAGGTGACTCAGAAAGGTATCAGTTAGATTATATTATGGTTAGGCACAGGTTTAGGAACAGTGTGATAAATTCGCACAGATTCCCAGGAGCGGATGCGGACTCTGACCACAATTTAGTTGTTATGAAATGTAATGTTCGTTTCAAGAAGATAAGGCAAGGGCGGCGGGTTAGGAAATGGAATTTAGAAGCGGTAAGAGGATTAACGAGGAAGGAGTTAGGGAAAGGTGGGAAGAAGGCCATATATGGACTGATTCGTAGTATCTATGAGGAAGGAATCTGGCCGGAAGATTTTGTGAGATCGATGTTAGTTCCTATTCCAAAAAAGGCAAAGGCTTCGTCATGTGAGGATTACAGAACAATAAGTTTGATATCCCACGCAGCTAAAGTTATTCTCAGGATCATCAACAAAAGGATAGAGAGTAAGGCAAATGATTACTTAGGGGATGATCAGTTTGCGTTTAGGAAAGGAAGAGGTACGCGTGATGCCATTGCAATAATGAGATCACTAATCGAGAGGAATATAGAATACAATCAGGACGTATTAGGTATACATGGGATATGCCAGGTGATTCGAAAAAGTACCAGTTAGATTATATTATGGTTAGGCAGAGGTTTAGGAACAGCGTGATAAATTGGCACAGTTTCCCAGGAGCGGATGCGGACTCTGACCACAATTTAGTTGTTATGAAATGCAATGTTCGTTTCAAGAAGATAAGGCAAGGGCGGCGGGTTAGGAAATGGAATGTAGAAGCATTAAATGGATTAACAAGGAAGGATTATCAGCTGGCTGTAGAGAAACTGATGGATGACGGTAAAGAACTGAGTACTATCAAAGAAAAATGGGAATGTATCAAGAAAGTGATATCAAAAGCCGCAGAAGACACTATAGGAACCGTTAACGGGAAAAGAATAAAGAAACCATGGGTCAAGGATGAGAAGATTGCAAAGATGGATGAGAGAAGAAGATGGAAGAATGTAAACCCAGAGTTAGGCAAAATGAAGCACAAAGAGTTAAACAATAAATTGAGAAGGGCCACAAATAAAGCAAAAGAAGAATGGTGGAAAACGCAATGCGAGGATATGGAAAGTTTACGGAGGAAGGGTGAAATTGGTGCACTATACAGTAAGGTTAAGTTATTATCGGGAAGTAAGAAGGCAAGATCTGTGCTAACAGTTAAAGATAAGTGGGGTAAGATAATAGTGGAACCAGAAAATATCCAAGAGAGATGAAAGGAATATATAGAAACACTGTATGGTAGAAAACTTAGGCCGACAAGGTTAGACATAGAAAAAGAAGATGACGTAGAAGATGATAGCTTAGGTCCAGACTTACTCGACGATGGAATAGAAAGGGTATTAAAGGAGATGAAAGCAAATAAGGGCGTGGAGGTAGACAGCATTCCTGTGGAACTGTTTAAATGTTTAGGAAAATATGGGAAGATGACGATATGGACTGATTCGTAGCATCTATGAGGAAGGAATCTGGCCGGAAGATTTTGTGAGATCAGTGTTAGTTCCTATTCCGAAAAAGGTAAAGGCTACATCATGTGTGGATTACAGAACAATAAGTTTGATATCCCATGAAGCTAAAGTTATTCTCAGGATTATCAACAAAAGGATAGAGATTAAGGCAAATGATTACTTAGGGGATGATCAGTTTGTGTTTAGAAAGAGGAGAGGTACACGTGATTTCATTGCAGTAATGAGATCCAGTGGAATATAGAATATCGTCAGGACGTATTTGCCTGTTTCGTAGGTTTAGAAAAAGCGTTTCATAGAGTGAATTGGGAAAAATTAATGCGTGTATTGCAGAAAACAGGTATGGATTGGAGGGACAGCAGACTGATCCGCAACCTGTACATGTCTCAGACTGCTCAGGTGCGAGTGGGGAACGGAGAGTCCGGATGGGCAGCGTTAGGAAGAGGGGTAAGGCAGGGTTGCCCATTGTCACCGGTGCTGTTCAACGTATACGTGGAGGAAATGATGAAAGAGGCATGGGAAGAACTGGAGGTAGGAATGAAAGTCGGAGGGGATTTCGTAAAATCGGTTAGGTTTGCTGATGACCAAGCATTAGTTGCTCAGTCAGCCAAGGGATTGCAAGCATTGCTGAGTGATTGGAGGTTCTGTGCGACAGATATGGGATGAGAATCAATATTAATAAAAAAAATGTTATGCGATTTTCCAGAAAGAAAAAGGCTAGGCTAAACATTAAAATAGAAATGGAATAAATAGAGCAAGTAGAACAGTTTACGTAAAGTGTATTGGATCAACACGGTCAAAGTAGTAGGGACGTAAGGAGAAGAATTGCGCTAGGCAAGGAGGCTTTCTCAAGGAGGAGGGAGTTGATGACGGGGACATTGAGTAGGGAGGTTAAGAAAATACTCGTAAAAACTCTGATATGGAGCGTAGCCTTGTACGGCGCATTAACGTGGTCGCTGAGGCAGGAGGATAGACGTAGATTGGAGGCTTTTGAAATGTGGGTGTGGAGAAGAATGGAGAACGTGAAATGGACCGAAAGGAAAACAAATGAGGAAGTACTAGGTATGGTGGGTGATGAGAGGGGTTTGTCGAGAGAAATCCAATGGAGGCAGGAAAAATGGATGAAAGGCGTATTGATTGGCAGTGGGATGTTGAAGAAGTTAGTAGAGGGGAGAATGTTAGGCAAACGAGGAAAGGGAAGCAACAGAATAGGGATGATGGACGGGATGAAGGGAGGAAATAAGTACACGGAGATGAAGAGGGGCCTGATGTAGAGTAGGTTGCTGGATTGCATTTATCTTGGTGTTCCAAAATATTTACCTGATAGTTGTGTCCATCCAAAAACCTACCTTACCCGGTAGATTACCTATAAATAAAATAATAATTATATATATATATATATATAACTTAGGGAGCGACACGCAATATGAGAACAAATAAAAGGAACACTCACACGTTATTTCTGGATAATTTCGACGGAATGGAGCTCCGTCTTCCTCGGAAGATTAGTTAGGACTGACTGGTGAAAGGCATGTGGGAGATGGAGAGAAGGGGACGGGGGAAGGGGAGAACGGGTGGTCACACACAAACAGTCACTAATTATAGAGGGTTGAAGTGGTCAGGTGCTGAATTGTTTCATACGAGATAGTAAGGTATTTTATTTGTCCGCTTACATTGTATTATTTTTGGCCTGGGTTTTGACTTGTTGAGTCCTGATGATGACTTTGTAGGTTGACACCTGGGTCGTAGATGTTGCAATGTCTGCGGATTGACTGTTTGTTTTCTGTGCCGCTTGGGAATGATTTCCACATCCTCCCTTTCATTCCTATCCCATCTCCGCTCCCCTCTGGCCTCCCTTCTCCCGTTCCCCTTCCACTCCTCCCCCACCACCTGTTCTCCCCTTCTTTCACATATATATGTGTATATATACATATACATACACGCACAACATACATACATACACACACTCACACGCTATGAAATCATTCTTTCATTATCCTTTGCAGAAAAAACCCCTTTCCTTTTGGATTCGTTTATTTCATCATTAATAACTGGAACATTCTTCGTTGGGTTTGTCGAAATCGGGTCGAGGCGCCGTCCCTATCCATCACCTCCATTTCGGGCGGAGGAATGTCATCGCACTCGCAATCGCCGCGGATGATGGGCGCCGCACACATGCCTCGACGTGATAAGTTTCGCGGGGGAGGGTTACCGTGGAGTCGGTTGAAGTGGCGAGGCTCCGGCGCCGGATACTTCTGCAGGTGCAGATTGGATTGCTAATGGCGGCGTGAGGTGCGCTCCGAGGTGGAACTCCTGAGCCTCACTTCGGCATCCGAGGGATGTCATTACAAGTGCGGTGTGACCCTCCCCCTGACCCACCATGACGCTTTCGCCGGCCGTCGAATGGGGATCAAAATCTGGGCTCTTCCTCGAGAAGGGGCCTCCCTCCGCAACGAGTCCGAGGAGAGAAGGACCACGTTCAGCCCAGAAGAACAATGAAATTAAGTCAAACAGCTTGCTGCAACGACTGCTGCGGCCCCTTGTGATACTCGTGTACGACTCCATGTATATATTTTAAACGATTAAGGGCCGCACTAGATTTGACTAAAGTGCGTGCGCTCACGCATGCAAACGGGTGGAAAATATGTTATCCTCACCGTCGCAATTCAAACTCGAATCGATAGAGATTTAACGAGTTTCAATTTGTACGGAATAATTTGTAAATGCTTGTATTATTATTATAAGGTAATCTACCGGTTAGGTAGGTTTTTGGATGGACACAACTGTCAAATAAACATTTTGTAACTCCAAACAAAACCCAATCCGGCAACCTAAACTACATCAGGTCCCTCTTCATCTCTGTGTGCTTCTTTCCTCCCTTCATCCCGTCCAACATCCCTATCCTGTCCCTGCCCTTTCCTCGTTTGCCTAACATTCTCCCCTCTATTACTTTCTTTAACATACTACTACCGCTCAATACGCCTTTCATCCATTTTTCCTGCCTCCATAGGATTTCTCCCAACAAACCCCTCTCCTCACCAACCATCTCTAGTACTTCATCAATATATAAAAATATAGATATATACATATATATATATTATGCAGATAGTATATATTTTATAAAATGATAGGATGGTTAATTTTAATCCAACCAAGCTTTGGCAAGGCTCGCTCTAAGGCAATGGTGGTATCTTATTGCTTTCTGCACTCGTGGCACATGCTGAGAACAACATAAAGCAGGGGAAGGAGGAGACAATCCCTAATTATGTAGGAAAAGACGCGTAGGAGGGTGCTCGAGCACATTGAATAGATTCTTTAGTCCTATTAGACGGTATTTCATCAGCGTCAGAAGTGTAAGGAAGCTCTTGCGAGAGCCTCTCAAACAACATCCATTAATTCTATTTACAAGCACTTAGGTCACCCACGAGTTCGCTTTTATTCCTGTGTCAATGCAATCAAATATTTTTACGAAATCGTGAAGTAATTTTTTCGCGCATGATGGCGAAATTTGGCCAGTTAAGGCCTTAGCAAATTAGCTTATTTAGGACAACTTTTTTTCAAGGACATTTGGGCATTTAGGCACATCGTAATAACGATGTATCTAAATTAACAGCTCTGTTAAAAGGGACCAGAAACCGGAGATTATACAACGCAAGCAGCAAATGAAAGGACCTTGTAGCAAGAAAAATACGCTCTTCCCCACTCGTCTCAATGATGGCGAAAATTCAAGAGCGCACGTAGGTATTTCGGTTGACCCATTAACTTCCTAAGAAGGCAATGAGAGACGTCCGGAACAACAGCGAGAAAAATGTATTGCTATGGTATTAAACTCGTGGATTGCAAGGCGCAGAACCGCAAAAGAGTGCAATGCCAAAGACGCATGCTAAAAAGCCTCAGTGTCGAAATTTATACGCAATTCTTAGCATCTAAACGTAGATTTTCACAGCAGCACAGTTGCCATTTTTACGAATTAAAACCATTCGATAGATATAAAAATCGATGATTCTACTGTTGGTCGAGATCCATCAATGTGTGTCTACTAATGTTAAGGACCGGGAATTAACGTAATATAAAAATGAATTATTTACCTATCAGTGGTCTTATCCAGTAAGGATTGGAAATCGTACAGTCTAGTCAATATCAATTTTGGCATTACAAACTCTGAGGTCAGCGAGCAAAAATTGGAACTTAGCAAGCAATGACATTAACACTCCATCACTGTGAAGGATCGACGCCAAAATGCTCTCATATAGCCGAAAAATAATAATTCAACCCATTCAAAAGCGGTCGGATAAAATTGGATTCTATTTAAAAAAAGATGAGATTCCACGAAAACATTGAGGAGAAAGCAACTGAAAAGAAAATCATACAATTGCCATTTAAGTTTAATTGATTTTACATGTTACGAACATAAAAAAGATTCTGTCTACTAGTGAACCCTATTTTTCTTTTTAGCTCTCTCATTCAACTTTTGATGCAAAGTGTAAGTAATTTTAGTCGTGATCCTTTGTTGAGATGCATTCTCGCGAGAACTACTGAAAAAATTTGGATGAAACAAGAAATTGACTGGTAGTACTTTAATTCGGGTGAATCCAGTACGTATGTATTTCGTGCCTTTTCATGAATAAATGATATTAATACAGGAAAGAGTTCTGATGTGTACATGTAATTAACGAGACTCGTTGAGTACAAGTTGCAACGATTGATTATATTCGTTTAAAATTTGATTTTGGGATTCAAAGCGGTAATTATTTTTACTAATTCATTGATACAGATTTTGAGGGTAACGCCACTCATTCAGTTCTTCTAAAGTCTTTGGTGAAAACATCAACTAATGATCGACTCACAAAATGTAAGAAACTTTACCGAGCCTCATATTCATGGAAATTCTCCTTCCGCAGGACTTGGCAATTGACGTCATTCTGAATTAATATCCGAGGGTCTGTTGTGATGCCTTCTGCAATGGTGTTAGATCAAGTCTTAAAGCTCAAAAACAGTTTTAATAGTCGGGAAAGTATTTTTGTTTGTAGAGATTTCGATGTTTAGGCCGGATAAATTATTACTGCTTTAATTATGCATTCATTTGTCGTCCAGTTAGAATTCACCAAATTCCCCAAAGACAATGTATTATTTTAAAAACATTTTACGCCATTAATTTCCATCCCGAAATCGCATCAGAAACGAAAAACCTCGAGGATCGGATTGGTGAAAATCGACCGTCGGCTGCAACACATGGTGCTTCTGATGTTTGATTTATGGCAGAAACATTATTCTCAATATTATTGTTTGAATCTGGCTGCAGTTAGGCAGTCATCATGGTGGCAACGGTCAAGTCTGGTCAACGGTCACCCCTACAATGCACATACATGCATACACACACAAGAACAGATGGGAGAATAAAGGACCTTATGACACTTTAAGATTACCCACCGCACATTTAACATCACACATAGACTATATGGTTCACGCGATACCTAAAACGCTCCGACTATCGCCGCACTCCGTCCATAATCACGTACTCTTCATTTTCATATACCGTTCAAAATCACGCACCGTTAACACATCATTCACTTTTGCAATACAACTTCTCCTCACGCCGTCCATATTACGTACAGAACAACATTTTAAAAGTGCAATAGTAAAATAGTCACTGATGAATGACCCAGTGGCTGCTATACACGTATTCTTAAAACTCCTAAAATTGGATAAAAAGAGCTCAAACAAACCTCCAGGCAGCTGGTTCCACTCAACAATAGTTCTGTTTAAAAAAGAGTATTTTTCCTCATTTGTTTTTTGGTGTTCTTTTGATTTGGTGAATTTATCACCGATCGCTGTAAATCCCGGTGCCCGACCTTTTGGTTCCTATGCGTACATTTCATCATCGCCGAAAGACTTATCGAGCAAAGCAGTTTTCCCCCATTCCATGTCCGCCGAGTAATTAGTTTAAGCATTCACGCTCGTCAATGTCCGCTGCTCTCTTCAGCAACGTCCGAGGCGATGAACCAAACTCCTCCTTTCACTCCATTTCCCCCCTACCCTCAAATTCCACTCCTTCCGCCGCTCCCATCCTCCCCTCCTTCCCGCCGGGAGGGACCCCAACTCACTCGCCGAACACCCCTCCGCCCTCTGACACTCACCGCCTCCCAACCATCGTCCCTGCGGCTCACGTGGGTCTCGCCAATGGTGGGGCGAGAGGGGAAATGTGATGGTGGGTGAGCGACGCTCTAAGTGCACACAGCCCCCAATATAATCGCCTTCCCCTCCACCCCCTTTCCCCGCCCTACCCTCGGAGCAGCTCACAGAAAGGCTTCCGAGTCCGATCCGAGACACTGCCTGCCTGGCTGCCGTACGGAATCCAAGACCCCGAGGACTCTGTTGGGGGAGGGAAATGGGAGGGTGAGGGCCTTAGCGACGCTTCCGTCGTTGTTTATGGAACGGCGCCATGTTGAAATGCGAGGTTTTTTTCCTTCCGTCCAGCGTTTGAAATTCAGGTTAATTCGTCGATTCCGTCGGGATTAGGATCGTCGATGTCATCGCGGTAATCAACGTGAGCGAGGTGTAAGGTGACCCCACCTCGACAGGTGAGAGAGCAGGAGGCCTCCGTCCGAAATAAGCCCTGTGAGGCGCGGGAAGTTCACGCATTAGCATGGTAATGAGGGCCGGATCCTTTACCTCTGACCACCTCTGGTTTCCCATGAAAATCTGGTACGGATCAAAGTTCCTCAAAGCTAAAAGCCAATTTACAAGTCACCGTATAGTTTGCCATGTGTGAGTCTGCTGGTGGAAATAAACGATACTGCACTTGTCACCTGTCTAATGTTCAAAGTATGAGAATTTGAATTTCTTATATCACAAAGGGTAGGCTGAAAACTAATGCACACAATGCTTGTAGACCACAAACAAAATGACCTTCTGAAGCACTCCTGGTGGCATGTGGAAGAAACATTCTCCCTCAACACGCATGAGCAGCTTTGAGGTCGTTACATTCATCCAGTGTATTTTGAGAAACGGAAGTATGGAAACGTGTTCTAGTGCTGTGTCAACGAGAGTTAAACAGCGCGCTGCTGTCGAATTTTTGCAATCACCTCATCGTCCGAGGTGTAATGTAAATACCCTTGAGGTGTCTCTTGAGTTGAGGAAATAAATAATAATCGCAAGGCGCAAGATCGGGGGAATAAGGAGGGTTTTGTTTGTTCTCGTCTATGAGACGGCGTGGTACCCATCGTGCACAGATTTTACGGTATCCCAATTGTTCACTAATGAAGCTGACACGTTCCTTGAATATTCCGATATAGTTTTCAATGATTGAACGGCCATGTTGAATCAAATTTTCGACGAGTTTGCGATATTTATCGTCTGTGGCAGTGATCGGACGTCCGCTGTGTGTTTCATCGACAATTATGGCTTTTCCAGGCTCATAATCACGAAGTTTTACTGTCCATTGATTTACAGCAGACCAATGAACAGCATTGTTACTATAACCAGACTTTAAACGACGATTAATCTCAGTAGGAGTCACTTTTTTAGCAGCTAAAAATTCGATAACAGCACGCTGTTTAATTCGCGTTGACATAGCACTGGAACACGTCTCCACACTTCCGCTTCTCAAAATACACTTGATGAATGCAACGACCTCAAACCTGTGCATGCGTGTTGAGGGGGAATGTTACTTCCACATGCCACCAGGAGTGCTTCTGAAGGTAATTCATTTTTTTGTGGTCTACAAGCATTGTGTGCATTAGTTTTCAGCCTGCCCTCGTAATCAATGCGGCTTTCAGAAGACAAGTACAGGAAAATTGAATTTTTGGTTTCCACCCTGATATGGTGGAAGGAATCCATTCCGGAGAATTTCAATTTTCCTGTCTTACTTTATTATTGCTCCAAGAAGATTTGGTACGTGGAAAATGAATCATTTTGGACTAAGATGTAGGTGTGTCAATTTGTGCCCTTGTGGCTGTAACCGAACGGTAGATCCACTGAGGATATCAGCGTGGATTTACGAATCTCTCCTCCTGCGTGGATTTACGAATTAGATTGGATTTATTTTAACTTAAAGAAGGCTTTATCATTATTTTCTTAAAGATATTTCAATAACGAATCTACGACAGTTCTACCGTAGCTCGAAAGAAGGGAGAACCCTATTCGATAAATGAGTTGAAATCGATTTCCAGGGCTGAAAAGAGAAATAAGTAATAATACTTACGCATCCGGTTAAAGAAATCAATCATTAATCACAAATGGGCCAGAGTGCCTGAAGAGACCACAGACTGTGGCGCTGAGATTCACATTATTTTTGTAGGAAGTCATTTATCTTGATCTGGCGGTAAAACTATGTCCTCGGACGAGAGATGCCTCTAGAAACTTGGAGCTTCCATCAATCCGTTATAAATTAGAGATATATTCGCAAATAATTTCTATGCTTGAAGTGTTTAAAATTCCTTACTCAGTAGTTAGCTGAGCAGAAAAAATTCGGAGAAGTGTCGTTTTCCTGCGAATCCAATTTCCAGCAAATAAACTCTCTTTTTCTTTTTCGGGATTGCAAGCATTTGGAACGACAGAATTATTGCAATAGAATGCCTTTAATTCCAAGTCTATTTCCTCGCCAGACATACGGATGAATAAAAGCCGATAGATGTGGACTCTCACTTGGAATGCTTATTTCAGATCAAACGTAAATACCGGCGTCGACGAAATGATAAAAGGGAAAACGGTTGCGCATGCGCAAAAATATAAAGATCTTAAGCCGAAAGGCGAGCTTTGGTCGCCAAAAAGGGTTCATCCGCGAGAATATCAGAGAGCTCTGGGATCCAATATTGAAAATTCTGATTTCAGTGGGGAAGTAGTTGAAGAAATCATCGCGTTTGGCGGAAAAACCAGAAATATCTATAAAAATGGACCCGAGAGTGAGAGATGGCGTTGTTTGGCATCGACCTTGACTCCACCCGTGGAATGGCTGAAGCAGCGGCTTCCCTTCTCCCTCGGACTCTGGGGAAACATGAACCCCGTAATGCTCTCTCCCCTTAGTGGAGGCCGGGAGGGGGGGAGGCGGAGCAGGGAGGGGCGAGGTTCGGGAGGAAGACATAGGCATGCCTGTACTCGAACGATGGATGGAAACCGAAATTAATTTACACGAGGACACTCAGATACGGTCAAGATCGGTTGAGACGAAATTTCGGCGATTGAGAGGAAACGGTGAGAAAAAGTGAAGATGACTGGAAGTGTTGGAGCCCGGGTCACGTGAATTAAAATACTAGAGTGGAAATAACAATTGTTAATTATCATTTATCTCCAATTTGGAAAGTTTTCACAAAGTTAGAAGCCTGAGACTATACGGTTTAAGAAGAGCTTGTTTGTGAAATACGAATTTAATAAACAAAATGCCACGGCAGGTGCGATTATTACATAGAGTGGAGAGCCTTGAGGGTGATTTCAGCTAGCAGTTTTTCTGTCCAATGAACGATCAGAGACCTTCTATGCCAAAGGCTAAGGTTTATTACTTTAGTGGCCCATTATTTGACCTTTGACCCACGTTCACCGCTCCTTACTTGTCTCTAACCACATTCCTGGCGTCAGCGCATCACCTCTAACCATCCTATAAATATACATGTGTTGTTGCTTGTCTTAATCTTTTCTGTTTTGTGAAATTTGCAAATACGTATGTGTGTATGGATGGGGTGGGAGAGAGAAAGAACCAGCAGTGGATGCTAAGTGCACGTAGCATATTGCTGCACACAACGAGAAGCGACCATTACGGGAAATGACCTTCGGGCCGTCGCATGTCGTTATAACGGAATCTGACTGCGCTCAAAGGAAGGCTACCTTCGTGGCATTCAATGGAGGATTGCTCTGTCGAAACACACTCACGTCCGAAGAATGGCCCCGTCCTACGACTCGCAGTCGATAAAACCCTGAGTGCTGCAGATTTCCCGGCAGCAACGGCATATTGTGCTCTTGAACCAAGGACATCAGAAGGAATGGCATTGGTCACTCTAATCTGGGTACGTCGGGGTCGCATCTACGGAGAGAGACAGAGATATATCCATTCTCAAACATAGAACTCGGTTTAGTTCAGCATTGCAAAAGTTACTTTATTTTTTTACCTCAATTATACTCAATTCCAGAGACCACTTTGTAAAAAACCTATATAATACTTAGTTTTTTCGGAAGACCTCGCATGATGGCAGGAAAGCTATTTAGTTGTGATATGTATCCAAGTATTTAACAATAATGGCCGCATCTCTTGACTTTGAACGCGTCAGCCATAACATTGAAATAAATACCCTGGGTACACACTTACCGGTTCTCGTTCTAATCCAAATGTGACTGGCGATAAAATTGGTTGACAATAAATTTAATTTCTTAAAAAAATTAATACAGATGCATTCTTTCCATTTAAACATCCAGTAGAAATTGGTGTTTGAAAATTGGGTGCTTAAAATTCAACTTGATATTCTTACGGTCCTAATGCATTTAGTGCAAGGCAAGGAAATTTAATTGATTACATTTTCTCAGAAATCCAATAAGATCTCATTTCTGTCGACGCACTTCCAAAGAAACCAGCGGAATGGTCGTCCGTAAATGGGATTGGATTTAACAATGGAACACATCGCACGTTTCGAAGATTAACCGCGACTTCTATTTTCTTATTATTTGACTCTTTGTTCGATATTACTGAGATTGCCATTAGGAGGAGTAGTACTATTTCAGGACGAAGAGCAAAGGGTCGAGTATTTTAAAACAGTCACAGCTAATCCGGAAAATGTATAACTTATTGGATAAAAGAAGCTGCGGATTCTCTACTCTACTTAAAAATTGTGTAAAAATATTTACCTTCACCTCCGTTGGCAAAAATTTTACTTAATGGTTGTTAGTTTCAGTATACCAAGACTTTGCACAAATTAAATCCAATTGAAATGAGTGAAAATGAGATATCGTTTTAATTAATGGCATATTTGTAAGTCATTCGTCTGTCTTTTTCGCTTTTAGAAATCCAAATGAAATGGTATTCCAAAACGGTCGGGAATTAAATTTATTAATGTGGCGCGCCACCTCTTGGAATAGAGTCAGCTAGAAGATTAATACTGACGGACGTATTTTCAAGATAAATATGAATTTTGTTTTTTAAAAATGACTTAAACCACAATTTCGTAATGGAAGGATGTTTGAAAAAACTCTGATTAATCCTAAATAACATCCTAAGATTTCGATAAAAGGTGCATTGCATAAAGTAACATATTTTTATTTCCCGATTCTTTAAGATATAACTTCGCGCCACTAATGATTTCGATGATGATGATCCGTTTGAAAAATTATGAATGCATAAACCTCCATACGTACCGAGTAATCAATACGGAAGACTTGTTAGAAGTTTTCTCCAGAGACTGTCATTCGTTCCCCACATATTTCATTTTCTTACAAATTGTAATTGAATAATAACGAAAGGCAATCTGATTCGGATTTCAATTCAAAAGAAAATCATTATTTTAAAACCGAACTGAGGTTTCAAGACACGATTTCAATTTATCATCCAAATTTCTCAGCTGAGCTCATTGAAACTGTCTTCATCATCCGCCATTTTTCCTAATCATGTATTTAAGTTTCACAGCTTTTTGTGCAGGAAGATTATCATACAGTTATTTTTTATTTCACCTGCGTCCGATTTTTTTTGTTTCCCTTCCTCAAACTATTTACCACGCCGCTCAGTCTTATTTTTTTGTCCATTGGTTTTCATCAGCCGTTGCCAACAACCCGTTTCAATGACTCTCGTGTACTTTCGACTAATTTGTACGGTGATTTCAAGGTACATAATTGCGATAGGGTTAGGGTTAGGATAGGTTGCGATAGTCACGCGAATTCATTTAGCAGATTACGTGTCTTTTCAAACTTATTACAAACGGAAATCCTTTCGGGTCCGAGAGGCATATCAGCGGCATTCTTAGACCTCCCTCCCTCCCTCCCTTCCCTCATCCCTCCCGCGCCCCTAAATTTAAAATAAAAACAACTCCTCTTTCCCGGCGAATCGCTTTCTGGGGTCGTTTTCGGAGTGTTGGATGGGCAGGGTCTGGGGGGTTGAGCCGCTCGCTACCTGCCTTTCTCATTCATCCAAATTGCTGCAAGATTCAGGAATTCCCTCCCCCGAAAACATTAATAGCCACCCCTCTGTGTTTGCCGGCTCGAAAATTGGATCCCGCGTTAAGATGCGCCCCCATATGAAAGAGGGGGGAGACCCTATCTCGAGCCAATTATTCCATACAAATTGAGGGCTCCAAAGTTTCCGCTTTATGAGTCTCGCTGATCTCTGGATTTGGTTTTCGCAGCAATATAGAATGCGCCGTAATTTTTCACATCCCAGAAGCATAACAACAGCTCGCGAGTCGCCTTAGTGGGCGTGTGGCAGAGGATGTTGGGACTCGAGAAGGAATGGAGCTAAACGCATGGGGTAGTAGACTTGAGTCGAGAAATGTATGTATGTATGGAGAACCTTGGTGTCGACGTGAGAGTGTGTAACTTTTACGTTGCATTATTTGCAGAAGCATTTATCTTTGTTACATTTTCTTTATTTAGCATTTCTTAGCTTCATTAAACGAAGAACACAATGTATATACCCATTGTTCTTTATTCTTGTACAACTAGTTTCAACGCTTAGGTGTCATCATGAGGTACTAATTAAACAAGTGCGGTCCATCTATATAGCATTTATGAGGGAGAGTGGGATGGGTTGGAGAGAATAAAGAACAGCGGATATATACATAGCGTTCTTCATTTAATGAGCATGGATTTCCGCAAAGTTGAGCCAGAAACAATTGAATTTATTAGCTTTATTTTTCCGAGCGTCTGGGCTGATGTATCTCAGTTAATCTTTCGACTTAATAGTTTTTATCTCTCAAATATTTGCACTATTTTTTCCCGATGCGATTCGGGATTTGATTTATTTCATTCAAGTCTTTTGTGGAAATTGCGCCATCGAAACCTATGAAATAAGTTCCATTTTGTTTTATTCTTCAAATTTCCAGGGTCTCTTTCCATTCAGGCTGCGTAGTAATTGTGCTTAGACGCTGTCACCTGTTTTGATAGTAGTGTGTAGACATACAAATAAAACGACCTTCAGAAGCACTCCTGGTGACATGTGGAAGTAACATTGCCCTTCAACACGCATGCGCAGGTTTGAGGTCGTTACATTCGTCCAGTGTATTTCGAGAAGCGGAAGTATGGAGACGTGTTCTAGTGCCATGCCAACGCGAGTTAATTTAAGCGGGCTGTTATCCTTATATGCTGTTAATTTTTGCCTTCACCTCACCTCATTAACGAGAAATAACGTTCCTTAAGTATTTAAAAATTGTAACTTTAACAAATATTACAGTGCTATAGTAAGAAACTCCAGAAATAACTATTACATAATTGTTTATTATTTTTCGACGTAATAATAATATAACATTTCAGTAAATTGTTTTGGCAAAATCAAAGCATTTCAATCGATTTATTTATGTAATAATTTGAAAAATTAGCGCATATTAATACTTGTACATTTTTAATGAAGACATTAATGATTCTCACCCAAAGTGACGTCTAGATAGTTTGAAATAAATTTAGTAAGGGTAATGGGTTCGATAATGTGCTGAATTTTCATATTGAAGGCTAATTTTCAATTTACAGAAATATTAAGATCAAAATGATTTCTAATAGCAAATGCCTTGGAAGATTATTTTTATTACTTGGCATTTTCACAAAGACCTTTCAAACAAGATGGATTATTTTAGCTAAAATTACCTCAAAAGTTAGATATCTATAATTATTCGTAGAATTAAGGACGTCATCATTCTTTCGATTAGAAAAGTTTTCTGCTAGACTTTTACAGCCGTAAATCTACTTATGGTGTTGAAATTGAAAACAGTTGCTTGTAAGGGATTATTTTGATAAATGAAAACGGCTTTTTTGAATGGCGTATTAAAAATATGCTACATGCTTGTAACCAATGGATCTGATCTCGGAATGAACATCCGAAGACTAATTTCAAGAAACTGCAACAGTAACTTTAACGGAGTCACCCGCTATGTGTGCATTATAATGCAACCATTTCAGAGAGTAAAAATCATTCGCCTTGACCGGGATCCCGGTCAAGGCGAATGATTTTTACTCTCTGAAATGGTTGCATTATAATCCGAAGACTACCCCACGGTATCGAATTCCCTTAAGATGACCATTTAAACAAAGGAGATAAATATAATCCGATTAATTTTGTACATCCTTTCTTTATTCTGAAATCATTTTCCCTTTTAATGATATCGTCAGACTTCCTGATCACTTGGTGGACATTTTATTATGGAGTTAAATTAGCTATGCAACTTTAAAAATAAACATTGGATATGTGGCAAACTGGTGATATGTGTGTATGCGAACAAATGGTGCGAGGTTAAGTTTTGCTCAATATGTTCACCTCTTTCCAGTGGTCACTCCCTTAATCGGCTATAACAGTTGAACCCACTGGTGACTAATTAAATCAGGTTTTACCCTATCGAGTCAAGTATAAAAAGTAATAATTAATGTTAAATTGATCGCGAAGGTTATTGTGTTCAATATTGGCAAAAGATACTGTTGTTAGTGACATTATTGTATCGCCACGGTGACTTTTCACCGTATTTATTCCCACGCTATTTTCCAGCATCGCCTCACAAACACATGTATGCTGTGTTATAACGATATTAATATGTGCGGTCCTTCCTTCCTTCCTTCCCTTTGGCGCCGAGACATTCTCGGAAGAATGCTAAAGACGTCGTTTCCTTTCCGAGAACATGCAATTTTCTCCCTCGCACATGCACTCTCCCCCGCGAGCTGCCGGAGGCGGCACAAAGCCCCCTCTATCACGAATCGCCAATTAGAGGACAAGTTCCCTTTGCAAGGAATGCGGGGCTTAATTTCCGGTTGAGCAGACCCCGGGAAGTGGGATTCCATTCCCACTCTCTCCTCCTTGGCCTGGCGAGTTGCCCCCGCATAAATTCAGGGGCAGCGGGGGCCAACAATAATGGGAGGTACGAGGTCACGGATACGGATCTCGAATGCACTAGTTGAGGACGACGCCCAAAAGGAGATGGTGGCGCCTCCCCATGACCGAAGCACTTCCAGAATCCAGCGTTGCCACCCCGGGAGCCATCTCGGGTCGGCGGACCGAGCAACTAGAGAGTTCGTGTGGAACGGCAGCAATCGCGTGCGCGAGGTGTTTTTGTTTTTGAGGCGGGAGTTGCGCAGCTCACTCGCTCGGATCGTAATGAGTAAGTCGACTGACGGTTCCCCTGACGATCGCTGGTTCGAATTTCGCTTTCGGATGGCCTGTTATGCTCCTCCGGTGTAATTTTTTATGGTTAAACTCAGCACAGTGCCCTCGGACGACTACATCATCTTGATTTCTACTAGAATCGCCAGCCTCGGTGGCGGCGAAGTAACGTTTTCGTCTGCCTATCCAGGGTCGTGGATTCTATTCCAGCCTGGGTGGGTTTTCCTCCACCTAGGGCTTGGGTGCTCGTGACCATTTTTATTAATTTAATCGTCCGATGTAAAGGCCAAAAAGTGCTGCTTTCGGAGTTACACAAAAGAAAGAAATAAAACAGCGACGACCGCTTCTACGATATTAGATCTTCGTTCACGTTCCCTAATCAAAGGTACCGAAGATAAGGCACTCCAAAATGGCGGAGAAATCAGTCATGCTGCATCGCTTGATACCCTCCAAAGCATAATTTATTCGTCAATGATATCCTCGACCCTTATCAAAAGCATCACTTTGCCAGACTGGGCATGGAGAGATGTAAACTCGCAGGTTTTTACAAATTTGAAACGCTGAAAGGTTTCTCCGGTCGTGAGAGGGAAGAGGTCACGTATTTTGTTGGTCGACATATTTTAGACCCACGAAAATGTGGATTAAGCTCTTTATGAGTTTTAGAGGCGTGGTTGGTTGCACGACACGCTGGAGATCCATTTCCGTGTTTCCTCTGAGTTCGAGTTAAAGACTGTTGAGAAAACGGAAACATTTTTTAAAAGTTCCGATAAATGTCGCAAAGGTAACGTAAATTCTTGAGATACAAATAAAAAAATGGAATGGGAAATTATGCGGAAAATTATTATCTTATGAAGCCGAGAAATGAGTACATCAGAGAGCGATTACTCTCCCACCATCGCGTCGCGTCGGTCGGCATTTCTTTGTCAGGGCGCTGGAGTTCCTGAAATATTATGCAACCCGCGAACAATTAAGTATTGCAGAAATGCATAATCGAGGTGGGGTCGAAGCGACTCCACGGTTTGATACGTGGGCAGGCTGAAAACTAATGCACACAATGCTTGTAGACTACAAAAAAATGAATTACCTTCAGAAGCACTCCTGGTGACATGTGGACGGAGCATTCCCTCTCATTACGCATGCGCAGGTTTGAGGTCGTGTTACATTCATCCAGTGTATTTTGAGAAGCGGAAGTATGGAGACGTGTTCTAGTGCTATTATGTCAACGCGAGTTAAACAGCGTGCTGCTGTTATCGGATTTTTGCCCTCACCTCATTGTCCGAGGTGTAATTGTTACCCTTGAGGCGTCTTCTGAGTTGAGGAAATAAATAAAAATCGCAAGGCGCAAGATCGGGTGGGAATAAGGAAGGTTTTGTTTGTTCTCGTCTGTGAGACGGCGTGGTACCCATCGTGCACAGATTTTACGGTATCCCAATTGTTCGATGATGAAGCCGAAAAGTTCCTTGGATATTGCAATATGGTTTGCGATACGCTTTTGAGTGATTCGCCAGTCATTTTGAATCAAATCTTCGACGAGTTTGCGATATTTATCGTCTGCGGCAGTGATCGGACGTCCGCTGCGTGTTTCATCAACAATTATGGCTTTTCCAGGCTCGCAACCACGAAACATTACTACCCATCGATTTACAGCAGACCTGTCAACAGCATCGTCACCATAAACAGCCTTTAAACGACGATTAATCTCGAGTAGGAGTCACTTATTCAGCAGTTAAAAATTCAATAACAGCCCGCTGTTTAATTCGCGTTGACAAAGTAGCACTAGAACAAGTCTCCATACTTCCGTTTCTCAAAATACACTGGATGAATGCAACGACCTCAAATATGCGCATGCGTATTGAGGGGGAACGTTACTTCTACATGCAACCAGAATTTCTTCTTAAGGTCATTTTGTTTGTGGTCCAAAAGCATGTGTGTATACGTTTTCAGCCTACCCTCGTTTTCGACACCACATTGTTAAATGTTTCGCCTATACCAGGTTAATATGGGCGATTTTTAGGAACTGATATTCCGAGGGTCGATAATTAATTCGCAAACATTGATGAAAAGTATAATTTAAAGTGTGCATACATCTGCACGGGTCCGAAACTTGAGCTAATTAAATATAAGCAGAGTAGAAGTTTCGATGCCTAGGTGAGTAGAAAATTAAGATAATTAAATGGACGAAAGTAAAATAAGATGTAAGAGAATGCCTTTGAAAGCAGTTCGAGGCAGATAGGAGCGATGGATGGTGGAGATATTCAATGTTGACAAATGTGATTGAGAGGAGACGGGTGCGCGAGGGAGGAAAAGAGAACACCTTTGGACGGAACAAAGGAAAGTAGAAAGTATATGGAATTGAAAAATGACTAATTATAGGTCGAGGTTCAACGGCATAAAATTTGTTTTTAGGCTGGGGGTCTCATAAGAGTGGCAGTGATTAGTCCCTAGGGCATCAAAAATCCACCTTGACCGATGCACTACTGATAATCAAAATAATTGTCAGTATCATAAATATGTTGATATATTGGACATTAGTAATGAAAAATTGGTGAACATTCGTGTATATATATATATATATATATATATATATATATATATATATATATATATATATATATATTATATTAGGTAATCTACCGGTTAAGGTAGGTTTTTGGATGGACACAACTATCAAATAAACATTTTGTGACTCCCCACCTAGCAAACTAATCTATAATAGGTCCCTCTTCATCTCGGTGTACTTCTTTCCCCCCTTCATCCCGTCCAACATCCCTATCCTGTTCCTACCCTTACCTCTCTTGCCCAACATTCTCCCCTCTATTACCCTCTTCAACATTCCACTACCGCTCAATACGCCTTTCATCCATTTTTCCTGCATCCATAGGATTTCTCTCAACAAACCCCTCTCCTCCCCCACAATTTCTAGCACTTCCTCATTTGTTTTCCTTTCGGTCCATTTCACTTTCTCCATTCTTCTGCACACCCACATTTCAAAAGCCTCCAATCTACGTCTATCCTCCTGCTTCAGCGACCACGTTTCCGCGTCGTACATAGCTACGCTCCATATCGGAGTTTTTACGAGTCTTGTCTTAACATCCCTACTCAATGTCCCCGTAATCGACTCCCTCCTCCTTGAGAAAGCCTCCTTGCCTAGCGCAATTCTTCTCCTTACGTCCCTACCACTTTGACCGTGTTGGTCCAAAACACTTCCGAGATATGTAAACTGCTCTACCTGCTCTATTCTATCCCCGCCTATTTTAATATTTAGCTTAGCCTTTTTCTTTCTGGAAAATCGCATAACCTTTGTTTTATTAATATTGATTCTCATCCCATATTTATCGCACTGAACCTCCAATTCACTCAACAATGCTTGCAACCCCTTGGCTGACTGAGCAACTAATGCTTGGTCATCAGCAAACCTAACCGATTTTACGAATTCCCCTCCGACCTTCATTCCTACCTCCAGTTCTTCCTCATGTTCTTCTTCCTCTTTAATCATTTCCTCTACGTATACGTTGAACAGTACCGGTGACAATGGACAACCCTGCCTTACACCTCTTCCTAACACGGCCCATCCGGACTCTCCGTTCCCAACTCGCACCTGAGCAGTCTGAGACATGTACAGGTTGCGAATCGGTCTCCTGTCCCTCCAATCCATTCCTATTTTCTGCAATACACGCATTAATTTTTCCCAATTCACTCTATCAAACGCTTTTTCGAAATCTACGAAACAGGCAAAAACGTCGTGATTGTATTCTATATTCCTCTCGACTAGTGATCTTATTACTGCAATGGCATCACGCGTACCTCTTCCCTTCCTGAACCCAAACTGATCATCCCCTAAGTAATCATTTGCCTTACTCTCTATCCTTTTGTTGATGTTCCTGAGAATAACTTTAGCTGCGTGGGATATCAAACTCATTGTTCTGTAATACTTACATGACGAAGCATTTCCCTTTTTTGGAATAGGAACTAACACCGATCTAACAAAATCTTCCGGCCAGATTCCTTCCTCATAGATACTACGAATCAGTCCATATATGGCCTTCTTCCCACCTTTCCCTAACCATTTCAACATTTCTACAGGAATATTGTCCACCCCCACTGCCTTATTTGCTTTCATCTCCTTTAATGCCCTTTCTATTTCATCGTCGAGTATGCCTGGACCTAAGCTATCTTCTTCTACGTCATGTTTTTTTTCTATGTCTAACCTTGTCGGCTTAAGTTCTTTACCATACAGTGTTTCTATATATTCCTTCCATCTCTCTTGGATTTTTCCTGGTTCAACTATTATCTTACCCCGTTTATCTTTAACTGTTAGCACAGATCTTGCCTTCTTACTTTCCGATAATAACTTAACCTTGCTGTATAGAGCACCAATTTCACCCTTCTTCTGTCAACTTTCCATATCCTCGCATTGCGTTTTCCACCATTCTTCCTTTGCTTTATTTGTGGCCCTTCTCAATTTATTGTTTAACTCTTTGTACTTCATTTTGCCTAACTCTGTGTTTACATTTTTCCATATTCTTCTCTCATTCATCTTTGCAATCATCTCATCCGTTACCCATGGTTTCCTTATCCTTTTCCCGTTAATGGTTCCTATAGTGTATTTAGCGGTTTCCAATATCCCTTTCTTGATACAGTCCCATTTCTCTTCGATAGTACTCAGTTCTTTACCGTCATCCATTATTTCCTCTAAAGCCTGCTGATACTCCTTCCTCGTTAATCCATTTACTGCTTCTAAATTCCATTTCCTAACCCGCCGCCCTTGCCTTATCTTCTTGATACGAACATTACATTTCATAACAACTGAATTGTGGTCAGAGTCCGCATCCGCTCCTGGGAATCTGTGCGAATTTATCACACTGTTCCTAAACCTGTGCCTAACCATAATATAATCTAACTGATACCTTTCTGAGTCACCTGGCATTTTCCATGTATACCTACGCCTTTTGTGGTGTCTAAACCATGTGTTGGTGATGACTAACCCCTGTCTCCTGCAGAATTCAATTGTATTCTCCTTGCGTTCATTCCTCGTGCCTAATCCATAGTCCCCCACCTCACCCCCATCTCTTCTTTCGCCTACCGTCGCATTCCAATCCCCCATCACTATCAAATGTTTCCCTGCAGGAACACTCGCGATGATATCCTCTAACTCATCATACATCCTATCGACTTCTTCCTCCTTGTGGTTGTTCGGTGGCATGTATACCTGAACAATGACCAAGTTCGTCGGCTCTGCTTTAATTTCTACGAGTAAAATTCTATCTGTCGCTTGCTCTATGTTGACTACGCTTCTTTCTACCCCTTTTATTTAAAATTACGGCCACCCCTCGTTGGCTCTCGTCCCCGCCGCTGTATATCACTCTATAATTGTCACTCCAGTAATCTCCGCTATCCTTCCATCTCACCTCGCAGAGACCTAAAACATCTATATTACCTCTTTCCATCTCTCGCTTAATATTTTCTAATTTGCCTCTCCTCAACATTGTCCTGACGTTCCAGGTTCCTATTCTAACTACTTTCGCCTTCTTCTGAGTCTTCTGTCCTGCTGCAGTTATTTGTTTCTTGCAAGGGTTTCGTGGGATGACGACCGCGGAAGCCTTGCCTCCCTCGCTGCCGGGCACGACACACGGCCCCTTGGGCCGAGTCCCGGAGTTGCCAGGACTCAATTTCTGTTTTGCGTCCATCATTTTTTTCTTGGGAATCATAATTGAGGTGGTTTCCCGTTGCCTTCCTCAATAGTGTTTTTAACGTGACACCATCACTTAATGGCCGCCCCACTGGGGTCAGACGCCATTGCAGCCGCCTCACTGAGGAACAGACGCTGCGTGGACTACCTTTCGTCTGGCTCCTAACCTTCGACCTATCTGGCATGGGTACCCTTTTAGGAGTAATTATTATTACTCCCGCCAGCACAGCTCTAGGGGTCATCGGAACACACAAGCCCTTCCACCACGACAAGGTTGTAGTCCATCGGAGGGGATATATATATTTATATATGTATGTATAATTATACCATAAACCATAAACACAGTATTCGACCCGAATGTCGGTTTAGTAGGTGCTGGCAGAGTTCACCGAGTACCAAGCGCTTTACGATGTGTGAAGTGCACACATCAGGGTAGGGGGGCCAGTTCCTTTCCCTGTGCCGGCTATGGTTTCCCAGGAAGATCTGGCACCCAAAAAATCACACAGCTTGAGTGGAGTTGCAAGTGCCCAGAGTGCCTTGTGCGGAAATCGAACCGGGCCCTCCGGTCAGTAGTCCAACGCTCTACCGCTGGTCAACCGCGACCCGCTTATATATATATAAATATATATTATTGTCAACCACATACTTCGTATCGAATATTGGCAAAATCGTCAAAATTAATGTCTTGTAAGAATATAAATCTCATATATTATGTCATTGTATATATATATATATAATTATGTTGAGTGTATATTATAATATATATTAAATATAATTTATATATATATATATATGATGACATTATGTACGAGATTTATATTCTTGCACTGATATTTATTTTGATGTTTTTTTAATCAACATTCGACACGAAAAATGTGGCTGAAAATACAATATTACTGGTCTTTTAAATATGAACGATATTCCTCTCTGACGATATTTTCGATTTTCGATACAAAATTGGTGGTTGACACTACAATTTTAACGACCTTTTAAATAAGGATGGTACTCCTACCTTCCTCCCGATTATTACTTCAAAATCAGTGAGCCGTCGTCAACTCGATGTTTCCTCGAGGTATTGCGGGTCGAAATGGGAAAATGAGTATCGCACATTGAATCCAGGCGTATTAGATGCTTTGTGATAGTTTAAAATTACGTAAAATAAAGAAACTCAGATGCCACTTTGCGTTTTTTTACTCTCTAAAAAACAGGTAATGATTGTGCAGTATAACTAAATGGATAATAAAATCAATGAATATAATTGATTTCAAACTCTCCCATCCGTATAATTTTTCATTGCGTACAAATTATTCTTTTCTTCATGTTTTGGTATCTTGAAATCTCCGTCATTAATTCCTTCCATTTTGTAAATGCTTCCTTTGATAATGCCCTTCCACCGGGGCCGCTACACGCGCACGTTCGCGCAAATTGCTCCCCAAAATATGCGAAATTCCACTTCTGCCTTGATTCATTCCCATCTCCTTTAATACCAAAATTAGCGTGCTTCATGACAGTGTTATTACTTAGGCGCCTCCATCGGATTTATTTTCATCTCATGACTCCCACACTAATCATGCAACGCGCAAAGTAATGAATGCATATCCTTGGCTTACCGGAAAACTAAAGTTTTTATCATTCGCGAATCTAACTGATCTAAATTACTCACCGCCCACTTTCATCCCAACACACAACTCCTTCCTCCCCACTTCCATGCGCCTCCATCTCTCTCTCCACCACCATTTCCTCCGCGTGCAAGTTAAAATAGACGGGTGATAAGGGAAGGAAACAAAACTGTTAAAGATATCGCAGGTGAAACTCTCGTCGACCTTCCAACATTTCCTTTCCCCAAACCAGCGACAACAGCGTTGATAAAAACCCAGGAACACCGTTTATGAATCTTCCAGACGGGTGAAGGCGGGGAATGCAAAGGAGAGAAATTTGGGACATTTGCATGCATTACTTTTTTAAGTTACACTAATTTTTAACTTGCTGTCCTAAAAATGACGTGAGATTTCTTTATCTCAAATTTAGCCATTTTAAAGAATACCTCACAAGTTCCCATATCGCCGTGTTATTTTATCATATAGAAGTGTTATAATATAAATAATTGATATGAACCTTAGTTTTTTGAATTTAGCACGCATAGTGTAGTCAATTACACATCGTAATATGTCAAATGAAAGAGTCTACTTCACATGGTATTTAATATACGTACGTTAATTTGCTGATTACTCCCTGTAATAGTACGACTTTTCTCTCATTCGAATAAAGAGTTTGAATGAATGAATTTATGATGTTGGTTATTCCTCTGATCACCAATAAGTACTCTTGAAATTCAGATTTTAATCAAACAAACGTTTTTTTGATAGGATGCTTTAGGATTTGGTGCATAAAGAGCGCGACTTCGATGCCGAGGCACGAGTTGGAAATCTATTATTCTCGGTTGCGATTGAATTTTTCCCAACTTAAGCAATACCTTTAAATCTCTCCAGAACTTCATTTTTGATTTGGGGTTGCAGGGAAAGAGACAAACCCTTGAGATTATTTCTGTCGCGATATTTTGGGGCAGCGAATCCGACTTTCCGTGTAAACAATTTGACTTTGTTTTGGCATGAAATTATGGCAATGCAAGCAACTCCATGAATCAATCTAAATCTAAAAAATTACAATTTTAGTGGATTGAAACTATTTTGCTTGAATCGCCAAAGATAATCCATACCTATTTAAAAAATAAAATCGTCAATAGGGTAAACGTGAAGGCATGGGACGATTAGATACAAATTAGGTAAACTACCGCCATAAATGATCTAGCACTGCTCTTATCCAACATTCTCTTCCCTCTGCTGAGCTCTTCATGCCGAAATATCGCTTTCCTTTCTTGGAATCAACCCTAATTTTCCTGTTTCTTCCTCCTCTATTTGGATTTCCCTTTGTTTCACCTTTAAGCCCATTTCTTAACAGGCATTTCCTTCTCATTACATGTCCACACTTAGTGCTTTGCTTTGGAGTGCTTCCTTGTACGGAGACGAGCCCTCGAAGAAGAATGATAGACGAACGTCTTTATTCGGGTGAAATTGTGACCATATGGCCCCTTCTTCTATTTAACTCATCGTCAGGTACATAACAGCAATAATAATAATGAGAGAAAATAAAAAGCTATATAAAAAGTAAAGAATGGTTAAGTCCACACACACATATTTATAATAAAATAAATAAATAAGCACAATATGTGATTTTGTGGGAAAAATTATGGAGTTCAAACATGAAGGCCCTCGTAAAAAACCCACGCAGGAAAGCACCCACGAAGAAGGGAGGGGGTTGTGACAACCCTACAAGATATTATTATTAGGTAATCTACCGGTTAAGGTAGGTTTTTGGATGGACACAACTATCAAATAAACATTTTGTGACTCCCCACCTAGCAAACTAATCTATATCAGGTCCCTCTTCATCTCGGTGTACTTCTTTCCTCCCTTCATCCCGTCTAGCATCCCTATCCTGTTCCTACCCTTACCTCGCTTGCCCAACTTTCTCCCCTCTATTACCCTCTTCAACATTCCAATACCGCTCAATACGCCTTTCATCCATTTTTCCTGCCTCCATAGGATTTCTCTCAACAAACCCCTCTCCTCCCCCACCATTTCCAGTACTTCCTCATTTGTTTTCCTTTCGGTCCATTTCACCTTCTCCATTCTTCTCCACACCCACATTTCAAAAGCCTCCAATCTACGTCTATCCTCCTGCTTCAGCGACCACGTTTCCGCGCCGTACATAGCTACGCTCCATATCAGAGTTTTTACGAGTCTTGTCTTAACATCCCTACTCAACGACCCCGTCATCAACTCCCTCCTCCTTGAGAAAGCCTCCTTGCCTAGCGCAATTCTTCTCCTTACGTCCCTACCACTTTGACCGTGTTGGTCCAAAACACTTCCGAGATATGTAAACTGTTCTACCTGCTCTATTTTTTCCCCGCCTATTTTAATATTTAGCTTAGCCTTTTTCTTTCTGGAAAATCGCATAACCTTTGTTTTATTAATATTGATTCTCATCCCATATTTATCGCACTGAACCTCCAATTCACTCAACAATGCTTGCAACCCCTTGGCTGACTGAGCAACTAATGCTTGGTCATCAGCAAACCTAACCGATTTTACGAATTCCCCTCCGACTTTCATTCCTACCTCCAGTTCTTCCCATGCCTCTAAGCAAGATAGCAAAAAAAATAAAGTACCAAAACTACATCTATAACAGTGTGGGTACAATACAAAACAATTTAGTAATACATATACATTACGATACATAATGGTTATGCATTAAATACAAATGAATGTACAGATTATCATGAGGTAATCTACCGGTTAAGGTAGGTTTTTGGATGGACACAACTATCAAATAAACATTTTGTAATCCAGCAACCTACTCTACATCAGGTCCCTCTTCATCTCCGTGTACTTCTTTCCTCCCTTCATCCCGTCCATCATCCCTATCCTGTTCCTACCCTTTCCTCGTTTGCCTAACATTCTCCCCTCTGTTAACTTCTTCAACATCCCACTGCCGATCAATACGACCTTCATCCATTTTTCCTGCCTCCATTGGATTTCTCTCGACAAACCCCTCTCCTCGCCCACCATACCTAGTACTTCCTCTTTTCTTTTCCTTTCGGTCCATTTCACGTTCTCCATTCTTCTCCACACCCACATTTCAAAAGCTTCCAAATTACGTCTGTCCTCCTGCTTCAGCGACCACGTTTCCGCCCCATACAAGGCTACGCTCCATATCAGAGTTTTTACGAGTCTTGTCTTAACATCCCTACTCAACGTCCCCGTCATCAACTTCTTCCTCCTTGAGAAAGCCTCCTTCCTAGCGCAATTCTTCTCCCACGTCCCTACTACTTTGACCGTATTGGTCCAAAACACTTTCGAGACACGGAAATTGTTCTACCTGCTCTACTGCTGAGTGAATTTCTAATTCACTAAGCAATGATTACAACCCCTTGACCGACTGTCGAACCAAAGTATGTAATTCAGCAAACCTAATTAATTTTACAAATAAATATAAAGTATCATTCGTTATCGCACTGTTTTAGGTAGATTTTGGATGAACATATTTATTTGAACTGCCTAGTAAGAAAAGACGTGGCATTCGACACTACTGTAAACCCATCTTCAATTCAGTATATTCTCCCTCCCTCCCTTCATTTTGTCCAACATCCACACGCCGACCCTCCCTCGTTTCTCTAACATTTTCCCCTCTTTCGTTCTTCAGAATTCCATTACCGATCAAAATTCTATGCACTTCAAAAAGATAAGGATGAAACTTATTGTTTGGTAATCCTCACATCATGTAACCTTTGCCTTTTTAGGAATAGGAACTAACACCGATCTCACAAAATCTTCCGGCCAGATTCCTTCCTCATAGATGCTACGAATCAGTCCATATAGAGTCTTCTTCCCACATTTTCCTAAACATTTCAATAGTTCCACAGGAATGTTGTTCACCCCCACAGCCTTATTTGCTTTCATCTCCTTCAATGCCCTTTCTATTCCATCATCGAGTAAGCCTGGACCTAAACTATCTCTATCTACGTCATCTTCTTTTTCTATGTCTAACCTTTAGGGCCTAAGTTCTCTACCATACAGTGTTTCTATATATTCCTTCCATCTCTCTTGGATATTTTCTGGTTCAACTATTATCTTACCCCACTTATCTTTAACTGTTAGCACGGATCTTGTCTTCTTACTTCCCGATAATAACTTAACCTTGCTGTATAGAGCACCAATTTCACCCTTCCTCTGTAAACTTTCCTTATCCTTGCATTGCGTTTTCCACCATTCTTCTTTTGCTTTATTTGTGGCCCTTCTCAATTTATCGTTTAACTCGTTGTGCTTCATTTTGCCTAACTCTGTGTTTACATTCTTCCATCTTCTTCTCTCATCCATCTTTGCAATCATCTCATCCTTAAGCCATGATTTCCTTATCCTTTTCCCGTTAACGGTTTCTATAGTGTCTTTTGCGGCTTTCGATATCACTTTCTTCATACATTCCCATTTTACTAAGCTCTATACCGTCATCCAGGATTTTCTCTACAGCCTGCTGATACTCCTTCCTTGTTAATCCATTTAATGCTTCTACAATTCATTTCCTAACCCGCCGCCCCTGCCTTATCTTTTTGAAACGGACGTTACATTTCACCATAATTAAATTGTGATCAGAGTCCGCATCCACTCCCGGGAAACTGTGCGACTTTATCACATTATTCCTAAACCTGTGCCTAACCATAATATAATCTAACTGATAACTTTCTAACTTAGAAATGTATCAGTTAGATTTAGTTAGGTATCAGTTAGTTAGTCCCACCTGTAATTTTCCATAAAAACCTACGCCTTATGTGGTGTCTAAACCATGTGTTGGTGATGACCAACCCCTGTCTCCTGCAGAACTCAATTGCTTTCTCCCCGCGTTCCTTCCTCGTGCCTAAGCCATAGTCCCCCACCTCACCACCATTTCTTCCTTCGCCTACCGTCGCATTCCAATCCCCCATCACTATCAAATGTTTCCCTGCAGGAACACTCGCGATGATATCCTCTAACTCATCATACATCCTATCGACTTCTTCATCCTTGTAGTTGCTCGGTGGCATGTATACCTGAACAATGACCAAGTTCGTCGGCTCTGCTTTAATATCTACGAGTAAAATTCTATCTGTCGGTTGCTCTATGTTGACTACGCTTCTTCCTGCCTCTTTATTTAATATTACGGCAACCCTTTGTTGGGTCTCGTTCCCGCCTCTGTGTATTATTCTATAATTGTCATAGTAATGTCCAGTAATCCCCGCTATCCTTCCATCTCACCTCGCAGAGACCTAAAACGTCTATATTTCCTCTTTCCATCTCTCGCTTAATATAAATGTAGAGATACACATAATAAAGAGAAATAAGATATCATATGTTTTAAAGCAAGGTGAAGATGATGGTCAGAAATGGTGAAAAGGCAAAGAGGAATTGAGACAATATATGTCTGCATAGGAGAAGAGAGAGAGGGAGAAATATTAGATAATTTTGGGAGATGGAAGGATTTAGAAAGGAAGTGGATTTAGTGAAGAGGGAAGTAGGCTAATTGTCATGCAGTTTGAGGGGTGAGGAGGTTGAAGAAGGACCTTTGAAGAGACAGCTGCTGTAAGCAATACAGGAGTCGAAAAGAATATGAAAGTTAAAACACCGAAGTCATTGAACGCACACGCGACAATAATACTAACATTTATCAGTTCTAAGCTCGTATTTTGTGCTCCTCATGTGTTGTCATTGAATGTTTGCCATTGAATGCGTTATCTAAATAGGAAGACTCTACAGAAAGTAACATCCATTATGCTATAATAAATACAATGAAATAGACAAAACTACATATCTCCACTGTGTTATACATCTTCGCCAAGTAGATTTAAACATTTGTCATATCTCTCAACTAGTTTTCAAATTCCTTAAGTATAAAAGTCTTATAAATCTTTGAAAAACATTATAAAGATTTCAGATATCGTGAAATGTCGGTTTGCACCAACTTTTTTATCAGTTTTCAGGTGCAGTGCAATTCACAGTGCAGTTCACCACATACGAGTGGCCTCTTCTGTCATATTCATTGATATTTGTGTTCACTCTTAAACGAACGACAACACTAACGCACAACTATCAAAGTCACATTTGGTCCGTACAGAGCCCAAATTTCCCAAAGATGAATGCCAGCAACTTTTAAATTTTTTAATCAGTAAAAACCCTATCTCTGAAAGAACCTCACATTTAGCGGGAATGTCAATTGCCTTGTACGTTTAGACTCGCTATTGTAAACAAACGACAGGCGGCGCGACCTTCCAACCACTGCAGCTCGAGGCGTACTGACCTGCTGAGCACGTCAATGCAGCGAGCATTCGGCTCCCTCTTTCATTAATTGTCGCGCTACATTAAAACAGAGGATACATCCTGGACAGCCCTCGAATTAGCGATGCGTGTTATGTCGAGTATATTCCTCTGCATGTTTTGTAGTTACGCTTTCAGAGACGAACATATTGAAGCTAACCTTTCACAGTTATTCGACACGTAAAATAACTCCTTTGAGAAGAGAAAAGGACTAGTCGATCCAAATTCCATGCTTGTCCCGCCTCGGACACTATTTCAATCAATCATCGAGGACGATTTAATGCAGTTGGGAAAGCAGAGTTAAACTAAAGCGGGATGTTAAAACATTTTTGCATCGTTGGTATCTGATGCATCATCAGGATGCACTTTTGTGCGTCCGAAGCAGGAAGAGGGGAGCCATTCTCAACGGTGCCTTTGATTCGAAGGAAGGCGGCGCACGGCTGCGGTCAGCGCCACCCGGAGCGACACTCACACTCATCTTCCACTTCCCTATTCTCCTTGCGAGAGCGCCGGAGTCAGGTGCCGAGCGAAATCCGGTGGGCTTTGATGCTTGTCGGCCCGGAAAACATTCCAATTTAATTTTCGCTCACGTAGATGGATGTCTGTATGGAAACATGTAAAACATTCATCATAATGATTTGGGTGGGGAGAGAAACGAACGATGAAGTACTCAGATTATGTCCTCCGACTGGTCATTAGTTTTCAGGAACCGCGTGATAATTTTGCGATTTGCGACTGTTGATATAAAATAAATGTCAATGTCGGGGAACTTGACGAAGATGTCGACATGAAGATAATTTTAAAGCTTTTCGAGATTTAGATATCGACTATACCGCCCATAATGTCAAATGAGAATATCGTCATTTTGACTCTGTTGGTAAACGTAAATTTGGGTAATCGCACACTAGAAAGGTATCCTATGAAACAATAAATGAAGGAGAATCATCATTCTGAATGATCAAGAGTAACAGGGTTTTTTGCTTATTCGATGGATTATTTATGCGTGATTTGCTTTTCATTTTTGTAATTCATTATGAAATAACAATAAAAATTAATTATCTCTCTTTTAAAATCACTGCTTCCGCTTGTTATGTTCATGACAACCAAAAACAACATCGCTTTTATAGACCATTTCGACAATATCGTGTTCTCAACAAATGTTACCGGCCCTCGATACATCGTATGTGCAAAAGTTATCATTATCGATGTGATCCACATAGAAATATATCTAAATGGTGTCGATACATTGGCACAACCCTCAGCCCGAGCTAGATTTATAAACTCCGAAACAAAGACAACATTATGTTGATTTTATGTAAGTACGTTCTTTTACAAAGTCAATAATTTCATTTCATTTCAATGCGTACTCTTATTTCGAATGCTTTATTAGAAAATAATGACAACATTAATGGCCCAAATAAATTTTTAATAAGGAATGGGATTGTATATTTTTTCCTTTTGAGGACGAGGATTTTTCCTTATTTCCATCGAGATTTCTGAGCATTGAAATATTTCTGAAGACTAAAAATTACGTTTCCATTCAAGGAGGGAGTTATTTTTGGGCCTACGGTTATTTTATTTGACAGGAGTAATGCCTATAATGGATTGTGAATACCTGATTTTCCACAAACGATTCGATGAAATGGTATTCTCCCAAGCGATACCAGACACTTCGCTCTGAGTTTGTATTCACTTGTGACTGTATAATTGTACATTATAACCTTTGAATAATCTTTTCCGTTAATCTCAAAAGTCTAGCTGACTTTATATTAGTCCTCAAGTAAACCTTTTCGTTAACTATAATTATCATCATCCTGCAGATTTACACAAAGATTGGAATAGATGAAAGCGATAATTTTGAATTTCAGGAAACGACGAAATTTAACCTTTTTATTAGTCCACTTTCACATTTTCTATGCTCATCCGAACGTCTTTTGGTTGATTGAACACGGCATCGCATCAAAATATCACTTACCTCCGGACAAATTCCTTCCGTGGATGCAAATCCAAACACAGTTTTGACTACCATCCCACTTAATGGCCCCCCGCACCCAACAAAAGGGCATGACAACGGGAATCTACTATCCCTAGCAACCTCAAATCATACCAATGATTAATTAAAATTTTTTGTTGAAAATTGCCAATTTTAATTAATCATGATATTCCACCATATCACGCCTGAAACGTCTCTTTTTTTTCATACCAATGATGTTATTTTCGTTCGAGCGATTTCTTTCCCTTGCAATCCATGCGTGATTTTCGTGTCGAGGTCTGAGTGCGGTGGGTAAGCGCGGCCGCCCGGGAGTGATGCAGGGGAGAGACGGGAGACAGGCCTCGGGCGCATAGCCGAAGAAACCGAGATTAAAAAGTGAAAAAGCGAATTAAAAAAAAGGGTCTTTCAATCGCCAAGTAGGATAAAAACAAACGCGATTGAACTCCACTCCTTCTGGCCTCACGGCGGTTGAATGTTTGTTTTGGGAATAAATACGGGCTCACTCCAACAGCCGGAAATTTAAAGGTCATAATGAGATTTAAATACCAAAATTTTCATGAAATAATTGCTCCTTCAGCCCTCCTCGGCTCAAATCTCTCTTCAACAAAATGTATTAAGCATAAAATCCCTTCTCTCCAATTTCGTATTTCTTCCACCACTTCCCCACGAAATCTGTAGCTCCCAACCCAGTTTACACCCTGTTCTTCTTTTATGTTACCTTTTCATGAAATACCAATGATCAGATCGCTTAAGAAAGTATGCTTGTACTCATTCTTAGATGCCTTGGTCCTTTGGTTCCCACGACCGCTGTGCAAATATAAATCATCATTCGTATACCTACTGAATAGCATTTATATAAGTCCGTTTTCATATGATTTAAACTTGAACGACCCAATACTTTTCATATCTAAATTGTCGTTCATAAACTCCTCCCACAGTATTAAGTAAAGGAAAGGGAGAAAAAGGTCTTTTTTACCATAATAACAGGTATTTATTTTGTTATAAACGATTTGGAATTAACAGCCCGGTAATTCTACGCATGCGCAACCGTACTAGCGCCACACGAATGCGGGATTTAGTTGAAATTGGAGCATCCAAACTGTTAATATTCTACTCACCCTATTATACTATTCGAATCTATCGATTATTGAATGCATCCACTGAACTGAACACAATGGAATGCCGCTAGCGCGTATGGGACCGAAGGTTAGGGAGTTAGGTCGGTCGTATTGGTAAAAAGCCGATCTATACACGAGGTTAGAGCCTCAATACTTATTTTGCACGAAGTCTGAGTTAATTAGGTTTTTATTCGAAACCGAAGCGAATGCGGTTTATTTCTAAAGCAATACGTATTTGATGTTGCTCGGGCGACGAAAATCAATACTTTGGGGTATATTTATGTAAATATTTCTCACACTCTTGTCATTGCCTTTTATTCATGTCGACCCAACATTACCCTAATTAGTACTTGTGAACTATACGAGTCCCAGGCATTCAATTTTGCATACGATATACCGTCGAGATATACCAGATATACCTCTGAGAAATACCAGACACCGCTTACGTTTAACGTCCTCCGTTAGTTGCATTAAATTTTGCACACTTTGAGGGACTATTGTAACTTTGCTGTTTTAATGAAATAGGTGATGTAACCACTAGGACTTGAACGTTTTTCAGGGTCTGTGAGCTTGTATTTCATTCATCAGGGATGCTCCACAGAATAAAGGCTAGGTGCGTATTTGTGAGGCAAATTCTTCGCCAAGTGACGATACGACACATGTAATTGTATCAGCAGTAACATATCTGCGTTCTTGTTGTCGATGGAAATAACGGAAATGCCGAGAAAAGAACTTTGTCCCGGATAATTCACTCCTATTCTTTGCCGAATAATCCGCAAATGTCACGAATCATGCATACTCGTACTTCAGTGTAACCGGAATCACCTGAAATTAAAATACAAAACAATTTTGTTTTCTGCTCATTAGCAAATAGGTGGGGTGGCCCTTGCGTCAAGGAAAATTTAATTCCACGATTAATCTCGTTTCCAACTTTTTTAGTGGACTTCTAGTTGGGTGGTTTAGGTCAAATGTTTATGCAGCTCGAAGAAGAGCACGCGATACCCTCACAATATTTGTGTCCTCCTTATAAACAAGACTTCTTACGATGACAAGCATGAAATGATGAGAGCTAACAAAGAATAGAACATTGACATCTTTCCTTTTTCCTGCTCCCGAATTGCTTTATTCATGATTTGTGCACCAGAAATGTTCACTCCGGGAAACTTAAAAAAACTAATATTTTTACTGCTTCATTTTAATTAGGTTCCCTGGTAGCAGTATGCACACATGCATTGGATGTCCATAATATCTTTATTTTAGTCTTAAATATCAATTGGATAACCCTCGGATGTTAAAATACAGCATAATAAAATGTCATATGATAAAAATTAAATTGTTTAAGTTTTTTCAATGGTCATAAACAAATTATGGGGATGTAGGAGTATTGAGAAATGAGTAGGATGAATTGAGGAATTAAAAATCGTTAACTTATCGTGTTTTGTAACAAAATTATTTTAATCAAGTTTCAATTAGTGAGATAATACGATTCCTGAAAATATAGATTCCTGAATTTTATATCACATTTTGCTCCCCGTTAACCAAAATAAAGACTAATTATGAGTAAACAACGAAATTTCTGGGAAATAAAAGAAGAAATGTTTGGAGAAATAAGTGAACTGGAATTGGAAACTACACTTGGAGGCAAACAGAGGTGAAAGTTATTCACATGATAAACGCTGCTATAAGCATACATAATTTTGTTGATATTTTCTCATACTTTCTATGATTTGATCATAAACTTTAATATGATTTATTTTCACATGATTCTTTGCTTCTTTAGAAGGCTTACAGGGCAGCTATACACCAAGGGACTTTCATTTTGAATGAAAATTCATCTTTTAAAATCGGTGCGTTCATTAATTCAACTGATTTCTCGAAGCACATTTGCATGATACATATTAATCGAATATTTTTGAATTTTTTAATAATGCACATGACTTTGACCAATGAATTTGTAAACAATTTCTGGCACAATATGTGACTAAATTGTATTATTATACTGATATTTGTGCGGCATTTCGCGAAGTTCACCGCAAATGTATCAGTTATTTAAAGCTAATTTCACTTCCGTGAGGCTGTGATCATTGTAAAAAGTGTAATGGCACATAATTTTTTATAGAAATATGTTTCTGTACATAAAAATGTGCCTACGAGCGGCATTGTGTTTAGTGCTATTTGAGATTTCATTGTACTGAATTCCCGAGGAACTAATAACAATAAAAATATGCAGTTTGTACCAGAGGCTATGAACTTTATTTGCACAATTTCTAAGTCTCTCAGTAAAAATGCACTGGTACGTGAAAAGTGGCAACGTTCTAGATGAGAGGGTGTCCACTGCAGACACGTGGGGAACATCCAAACTCGCCGGTCGCTCGCGAGGGCGAGTGGGTGGAGGAGTTGCTCTCGGACACCGGTGCCCGGGACGGCAGTCAACCTGACAAAAGGGATTAAAGTTTGAGCCGATATATCGGCAGGTTGAGTGATTTAGGTGAAGTCGATATGTCGGACGCATAACGGTGAAAACGACGAAAAAATAAAACAAGCATTGAATCCTCGGGGAGACAACACTAAATTTAACATGCATAGTACGTATGAACGAAGCGGAATTGACGCGGGAATATGTATTTATATTTTACAGAGAGTTACCTCAAAAGCATCACGGGATAAAAACCCCGAAAACAAGTGTTTTGAACGCGGAAATGGTTATTAAATTCGGCGTGCATGAAAATTGGGATGATATTTTAAATAGATAAAAATGGATAGCTGTTTAAATGGAAAAATGAAGTCGATGGCTCTGGCGATAAAGTGTTTGAAGAGCGGTTTTGAAGTGAAGCAAAATCCAACAATAGACGAAAGGTGGCAGATACGTAATTAGAGGCTCTTATTTGAAGTTTTTGATGGATCTGGAGACTGCAAGAACTATCACACTCTTAGTCCCCGCTTAAAAAGGCACATCGGCCCTCCGTTGGCGGCTGGGTAACATTCTTCACCTGCAAACCGAGAGATCGCGGGTTCGTTTCCCGACCCTGTGAGAATTTTCCACCACCTAGGTCTTGGGTGTTAGTGATTGTCTTAAATGTAATATGTAACGGTTAGGTGGAAGGAGGAACGATTTCGCCCCAGTGAAAAGTCGTGAACTAAATAAATAAGTTAATAAAATACATTAAAACCCCATTCGTGCAATATAAATAATCTGTCAACTCCGTGTACTTCCTATCTCCCTTCACTCCATCCAAAAATGGCGTCATTTTTCTCCAACACTGTCCAAAAGTCCCCCTTTTATCGCCGCCTTCAACATTTCATTGTCACTCAATATGACTTGGGCCCGCTTTCTACGATGCTTGCCTTCTTCGAATTTCTTCCCACAGCCTTCTCGCTAACCTTACCACTCTCAGAATCCGTCATTCGTTTTCGTTCCCCTCTTTATCTTTATTTTTCCATTATTCTCCATATCCATGTGCAGAACGACTCCAGTCTACGCTTATCCTCTTGCCTAAATGACAACGTTGCAAAACATTACAACACTATTTTCCATATTAATGGTTTCACTAATCCTTATTTTACTCATAGCACTTGTCAAGAAATCTTCTTCGTAAAATTTTCCTACACCTCTACAAACCAGAGCTTGCTTCCGTCTATAACCTCCCTCCGCCCCCCTCTCGCGGGGTTTTTCCAGAGCCGCAGACCCGCATTCCAGAGCCTCCGTACCCGCCGCCCCAGACGAGGAGACGGACTCCTGATAAAGCCGCGTGATAAAACCTTTCGTCCAAACCCCTTAGCCCAAATCCAACTTCTCTTTTGAACAAGGACCTCTCTTTCACCTCCACCCCAGAGTAAACCACGTGACAATCCTCGCGGACACATTTCTGCAGCAATCTCCGGCGGAAGGCATTTTGGGATTCGCAACGGGCACTCCAGCAAATCTCCAGAACCCTTCACAATGGCTTACATAAATTCAAACCGATTTCTACCCAATCCCCTCCCCTCAAATCATTCAATTGACATCTTTATAAACCTTCTCCTGTCCAGAATTTCCAACCCGTCTTTCCTCAAGTCCCTAAATCCTCGACCAAACCTGTCTCCTACCGGATCCTCAGAACTAGGAAAATGAATGAAAAATCCTAATATCATCATTACTTCCGCGGACAAAGGTTCAACGGCTGTTGTCTTAAAAATATCAGATTACATAAGGGAGGTTGACACACAACTCTCGGGCACCTCTTCCTACCAGCAAATCCCCGAAGATTCAAATCCAACACTTAAGGAGGAACTAATTGACTTTCTTGGTGCCAATGGGCCAAACGAGGGTCTATCTCCTTCGGACTTGGCCCTCCTCTCCCCTCCTCACCCACGCACTCCTCATTTCTATATCCTTCCGAAGATTCACAAGTCTGGCAAACCCGGTCGGCCGATTTTATCCCCTCGTCACTCCCCAACGGAAAGATCTCGGCATTTGTAGACCCCTATCTCCTGCCGATTGTCCACTCCCTACCGCCATTCACCAAAGATTCTTATAATTTCCTGGAAAGGCTAAAATCAACCTCCCTCCCCCCAGATACCGAATTATTATGGTCACTATAGCTGCCATATACCTGTACACATCTATTCCCCACTCTGAAGGCCTCTCCGCCCTCCAACACTACCCCTCCCAAAGCCCTGAGCCACACATCTCCAGCACAGATTTTCTCCTCAGCCTTTCCGAGTTCATCCTCATTAGTAAATCCTTCTCCTTTAACGATAAATTCTACTTGCCGATCATGGGTTGTGCCATGGGCAGCAGGTTCATCCCTTACTATGCAAACCTCTTTCTTGGTCTCGCAGAGAAATAATTCCTTATAAAATAACCCCTCCAACCTTTATTGTGGCTCAGATATATAGATGATGTTTTCCTTCTCTGGCCACATGGTCCTGATTCCCTGAAAACTTTCATTTCCAACCTCAATGCTTCATCCTCTGTCTACTTTCGTTTTTTTGTGGTCTACAAGCATGTGCGCGTGGTTTTCAGCTTACCCTCGTATTTTTCCATTGAGTTTCATATTTATTAATTCATTAAACGCCATGACATATAAAGTGGGAAAAATATGCTAATGACACGCAACGCGACGCTATGTAGTGTCCCTTCGCTACACTAAACACATTTAAGCCACGACATGCTGCGCTCGGTTTCTTTTTTATTCGATGTTTAATTCGCCTTCAATTAATTTTGGGTAATTGAACTGTTTTTTCTTCCATCCGGGAAAATTTCAGCCCAGAATGTCTCATTATGGCGTGTCTGGAAACCCACTAAATGGACGGTTCCCGTTGGTATTAGATTGAATTACTTGACGCGACATGGATTGGATTCTCCCTCCGTGTGAAGCACTTATGAAAATTCAGCCTTGCTTTCCATGGGAATCAAATGAAGGTGGATTGCATCGCAAGCCGGTTCCAATGCTTGCGGGAAGGACGGAATGTCGCACGCCGCTCATCTGGAAACACGAATTTCACAGACAGGCGAACTATTTACGGCTGGCGAAAATTTGAGAAATATTCACAGAAATACCGATTTCTCTGTTAGTTAATTTTGATTTTTAATAATTCAATGCAGCTATAGAAAAAATGAAAAAAATTGAAATTCATATCTACAGATGAATTAGATTACATATTTTCTAGCAATAACGGAATTGTTTTCTTTCACATTTTCAAATTTGGAAATTTTGTGAGGATAAAATTTACGCTGTCGCCAAATGAACTGTATATTTTGTATATATATATATATATTCATTCACATAGAAATAGAGATAAGGGAAATGGAAAGGAACACACATAAAGGATGAACACAAGAGAGGTGGGGATGGCGGATGTGAGCAGATCACCAATAAAAAAATACCTTCCTCGACCGGGACTTGAGCACCGGATCTCTCCACTTGCCGGGCGGATGCTCTAACCACTTGAGCTATCGAGAAAAACTAACTTACACTGAGATATGCGATCTTATGAAGCGCCAAAGTGCCCCGATTCATTGCCCAGGAGATGGCGTTAGGGAGCTGTTACACCCACCAAAGGAGAAACTGACAAACACAAGAGGAGAATGGACAGTAGGTTAGCAAGCATACAACATCATAAAGGATAGGAACGGTGCGTTTCATGGCACGCATAGCGGATTTCGTGTTTGAACGTGTATTTGGCCAATGTGGCTCGTTTCTCCTTCTGGCTATGTTCCTGTGTTCGACTGTTATGCGTTTTCCTATCCTCTTTCCTTTTCTCTATTTCTATGTGTGAGGTAATATTTGTTCGCCGTATGGCGGAATTTCGTGTCACACACGAAGCATATTCATAAAGTAACAGCCGTTTGGTTATATTTAAATATTGGGGCTTCAAAACAGTTTTGCTCCTGCAGCGCAATCTACTGATTCATTGAGAAGCTATAGCAGCATTTTTTTGTTTCAGAAGTCGTTTTCTTGCCCGTGCATCCCAACAACATTTTCCGCGACTATCATTGATCCCGCCAGCTGTGAAGTGCCTTCTGTCATACGATTCTTGTATTCAAAAGCATTGTCGGCTGCTGAAATTCATCGGGAGTTATGCCTAGTTTATGGACCTACAGTTGTGAGTGAAGGGAAGGTTAGACAATGGTTCCCTGATTTTAAAAATGGACGAACAAATGTCCATGACGAAGAGCGAAGTGGTAGGCCCAGTATTCTGACCGATGAAATTGTTTCGCAAGTGGAACAAAAACTGCGATGTGATCGTCGATTGACGATTAATGGCCTGGCTGAACAATTTCCTCAACTTGGACGCACTAATGTCCACAATATTTTCATGGAAAACCTCGGATACCACAAATTTTGTGCAAGTTGGGTACCGAAAATGCTCACCGACCACCACAAAGAGCAGAGAATGTCCAGTGGACGAGAGTTTTTTTGGGCCAACAAGATGGAGATGATGAGACCTTGCACCTAACGACTACTTCCTCTTCTTGCACTTGAAACGGTGGCTCAATGGACAACGTTTCGAAACCGAAGAGGAACTCAAGAACGGCGTTGTCAATTGGTTAAACTCCCAGGCGGCGATCTTCTGTGCAGAGGGGTTAAAGAAGCTGGTGCAGCGGTACGAAAAATGCTTAGAAGTGAACGGCGATTATGTAGATAAGTGAAGTAGGTTTGTAGCCAACTAAAAGTGCCAATAAAATGTGTTTCATGTGAGTATATTTTTTCCTGTGACCAAACGGGCCTTACTTTATGAACACGCCTCGCATATAATACGGGGTGCGGCAACATAACTTATATAGTTTTGATGAAGTTTTTCCGCGTATACTCTTTACTCTCCCCACACATCTAGTATTTGTTTCATTGATTAATTCCCTTTCTTATCAGTTGATTGGTGAGCTCTTTTTCCCCTTCATCACCCCTTTATTCATACACCTTATCGCGTTCGTTTTTCTTCTTCTCATAAATTATTCCCCTCCCATGATATTACGCCTCCAATGCCTCATTTTATTTGGGGCATTGATTTCTCGTTTTCTTCGAACATTTGCCACCCTCTTCCCCCCTCTCTCTGTTTCGCCAAATTCCACGTTAACCTTCTTCCATTTAACCCTCTCTCTCCCTCTCCCATGTAATCCGCGCCTTCCTTATTCTCTTCGTTGCTCGCCCTTCCGAGAGCCTTCCCTTCAACTCTCCAGTGATTCCTTCTTTTAAGATCTCCTCACGTCCCCTTAACCGCTTCCATCTTCTTTTTAGAGCTCTTTCTAATATCCTCTTTTGGAACTTTATCAACTGGCTCCTGGTATCTCCGATTCTTTTTATTCCGTTTAAAGCTTCTTCTCCTTGTCTCAATCCTCAGATCCTCTTCAATCCCTTGGGCTTCCCTCTAAGTTTTCCATCATCATCATTATTTAAGAGAAAACTTAACACCCGGAGAAGATAATTCTTTTGGAATCTTAATTTATTATCGAAATCTAAATTATTCTCGTACGTTTTTCGGGTGGACAGTTATTTCCCTGAGGAATGCAAAGATCTTAAATACGTGTTGAAGAATTTGACCTAATGCCTTGGAGATGGATTCGGCATCCTTCAATCGTTTACCGAAATGGACAGAATGAAATTTTAATGTGTTTATCCTCGCATTATTAAATAATTCGTCTACCGATCTATAAAATCTGAAAAGAATAACTATCGTGAAATACCAAATAAAGCTTTAAATACGAATTTTATATGAGATACGTTTAAGTTATTCAGTTTTCTTTCTCTCTTTTTGTTTATGAAATGAATAGCCATTGCTACATGTGGCAATTACTTGAAAATACTGACAAGTCCTATAGTAACTTGCTTGTACCAGTTGTTTTATTTATCTGTATTATGGTTTTGCATTTCTGCATATTGAAAATATATTTTATTTGTAACAAGCTGTGCATTAAAACACGTGCATTCAAAGTTTTCTTTGTTAATTCCTTGGTCATTATCAGTTTCAAATTTTAATGTACAAAATTACATAATTTTAGCTGTTTTTGTGATTTGCAAATTTTCAGTACACGAACGAACTGTTACGAGTACAATTGAAACATCAATAGCAATTCATACTTTGTATGCATTCATACTTTGTATTCGCGTACCTTATACCACTTGCCACATTTTCATGACAATTTCTGATTCAAATTCCATTTTACCCTTAAAAAAAATATTTTGGCTCGACCTTTGGCTTTCTTTCATGAGGTTTTTCCTTGAAGTTACTTTTTTTAATTGCTGCTGCTCAATTTATTTCCTTTAATCTTTTAAATCGCCATAGTGAATGGACTGTTCACATCAATTTTCTAAAGAAGCTGATGATTAATTTTCCTTTAAAAAATTGTCAACTGCTATCCATCTCAAAATCCACATTTCAGCCGCTTACAGTTTACCGGTCATTAACTTTCCCGAGGTCCGCATTTCACTTCTATGAGTCAACACGTTTTATACAATTGAAGTAGCAAAATCCTCCCATGTTTACACATTTAATTGACAGTTGGTGCTGGATTTATTTTCTTATGGATTCTTGCTCGGATAAAGCCGTTGATTTCTCAACATCTGTCAGGCTCTATAGTATTTCACTTTGCTGACTGATTAGCTAATTAGAAATATTCTTTGACTAATCCTCACTCATTCATTATCACTCACTCACTCTTATCTGTGTTCTCCCGTCTCTTTTTTCCTACTCAAATGCCATAGATTTAGTTTCCATTACATCAATACTTACATATTATTTAGGGTTTCCACAAGCACTTCAAGTAAACTGCTAACCTTTTTTCACTGTCTTCAATTAATACCACTTTTTTCGCAAATCATAAATATTAGACTCATTAACTACACAGGCCTACAAAAACATTTTTTTTTGGTGCCGGGAATCTTTGTGTTGATTTTAACTATATTTGTAGAGCTGAATCCAAATATGAAATCCGTTTTCATTTAACAGCTCTACTTTTTTAGATATGGCACATCTTACGATTAGTTGTTTTAATATTTGATATATTCCGGAAAATAATTTTCAAAGTTAAATAAATCTATAAGTATACATGGGAATATATGGTAAAAGAAAATAGGAAAAATATTACTGACTTTATGAAACGTGCATACTTGGGATATTTTGGTGTTAAGCTTGTTGACCAAGATAAAACATGGGCACCGCATTTTGTGTGTAAAACATGTACTGAACATCTGCGGCAATGGACAACAGAACAAAGGAAAAGTCTAAAATTTGGTGTGCCAATGGTGTGGAGAGAACCTGTGAACCATATTGACGACTGTTATTTTTGCATAGTAAATGTTTCGGGAATTAATCGAAAAAATCGCCACAAGTGGACATATCCAGATTTGCCTTCAGCTAGACGCCCGGTACCCCATTCAGAAGAAATACCGATCCCAATATTTCAGGGTTACCAGATATATCTAAGGAAGAATTTAGTTATTTGAAAACATTTTTCATTCTATTGTCGATAGTGGCAGTGACTACGAGGGGGTATCAACAATTCCTCAACTATTTAATCAAGATGAACTAAGCGATCTTGCTAGAGAACTGAACTTATCGAAGGAAGCATCCGAACTACTAGCATCAATACTGCATGAAAAGAATTTACTGCAACCCGGTAAAATAATAAGTTTTTAACGCACAAGGGAAAAGACTATGCTACCCTTCTTTACTCAAGAAGACAATCTTACATTTTGTTTAGACGTTAAGGGTCTTTTGAAAAAAATGGGACTACTATCACAATATGATGCTAGTGATTGGCATTTGTTTATTGATAGCTCCAAGCGTAGTTTAAAATGTGTACTCCTTCACAATGGTAACAGGTTTGGCGCAATACCAATCGCTCATTCAACTAAAATGAAAGAAGAACACGATACAATAGCATTGGTCTTACAGAAGAACCAGGAACATCGCTGGGTGATTTGTGTAGATTTAAAAATGGTGAACTTTCTTCTTGGGCAGCAAAGTGGCTACACAAAATATCCTTGTTTCTTGTGCCTCTGGAATAGCAGGGGCAGACAAAACCACTGGATTAAGAAGGAGTGGAGAGAAAACTTGGTCGTTGGGAAAGAAAACATCATTGCTGAATCTTTAGTTGAAAGAGAGAAAATCATCTTACCGCCTCTACATATTAAACTAGGCCTAATGAAGCAATTTGTAAAGGCTCTTGACAAGGATGGACCATGCTTCGGCTACTTAAGACTCAAGATGCCTCATATAAGTATTGAAAAACTTAAAGCTGGTATTTTTGAGGGGCCACAAATCAGACAACTTACAAAGGATCCTGCTTTTGTCGAGTCAATGAATGAGATTGAAAAAATTAGTTGGTTGTCATCTGTTGAGGTCATAAAAAATTTTCCTGGAAATCACAAAAGTGAAAATTATATTGAGCTGGTAAACATTATACTCAGTAACTTCAAATCACTTGGATGTAATATGAGCACAAAAGTTCACTAGCTACTCAGCCACTTAGACAATTTTCTTGGAAAATTAGGAGACACAAGTGAAGAACAAGGTGAAAGGATATAAAAACAATGGAAGCTCGCTACCAAGGAAGATGGGATAACCATATGATGGCAGATTACTGCTGGTGCTTAAAACGAGACTGTTTGAACAAAGTGCACTCAAGAAAATGGCGCAAAAGAAGCTTCCGATGTGTTGAGTGATGTTTTTATGTATTTTTTTCTTTTCAATTTGTTTTATTACAGAAAAAAAATTTAGTATTTGTGTTCAATTGTATTGTAAAATTCTGTTGTGTTTGTGGGTGATTTAACAGCCCTAGAAATAAATCAAGTCTTTATATTTATGTGGGTTTTATTATTAATATAATATTCCCATATCATCATGTAGAAGATTTTTTTACGTAAGTAACAACATATCTATATCTTGAAAACTATAGCTGATAGGAAAAAACTAGTGTCATAATTGGATTCAGCACCCCAATTGTTCTTTAAATCAGCATTAAAAGCTCCGGCACCAAAACCACTGTTGGCCTGTGCTATTTATTCGGATTTTCTACGTATTTTAGTTCATTCTTAGCATTTAATTCCCTTGTGAACACTCGTAAATTAATTAGCAAAATGAAAATCCTTCTGTCAGCCATTTATATTTATACCTGTATTTTTTAAATTGTGATTATTCAGTTTTATTAAACCGCTATTTTAAGGCCTTGGTCTGCTTATGCCCTCGGGGATCTGTGCTAATGACTCGGACTACTCCATCTATGACTAACCAAAATGTTAGATAATTGTAAATTTCTTCTCGCGTTCTCCGTCTTTTTTATAAGCGAGTGCGCACGCCTTTAATGGTGTCTGGACCAGGTGTCGCCGGTATATCACCTGAAAGAGGTTTAAAAAAAGTTCAACTTTTTAAGTTCCCTTGTAAGTACTGTGGTTATCACCCGCCTTCAATTATTTATCACTTTTCCCTGGCTCTTCCATAATTCTCAACCTCTTCCTTCCCCGTTCTCCCTTTGGCCTTCCTTTTACATCCTTCATCCGGGTACTTTACTTTTGTTGCCCTGTTTTCATGTTCATTACGTGCCCAAAAACGAACTTTTCCCAATTTTTAAAATTTAACTGTGCACCATATGCCTTAAATAACTTTATTTAGGTCATTTGATTTTTTTATGTTCTTTCCGTCTGTCCGTCCGTTCCGTCTTTCCGAGTTCTGCTGGCAGTATGCAAAAATTATCCGCGTATTTTTGAATCTTTTAAAAAGATACATGCACCAAAATAGGCACTGTTTCACCGAAACCGGTTTTTCTGGGTAGAAATGCTCACGTTACTTTATGCCTGAGAAGTAGCAAACGACTCACGTAGTCGGGAGCACCTAATTAACCAAATGCCGTTTCTTTCTCCAGCAAATGTGACGCATAATCATCTCCATTCCTCCCCCCTCCCACGACTGGCTTACATCAAGACGAGCGGTCACATAAATTTTCGTTCCGCACCAAAGCAGAATGGGTCTCAGGCCGAACTCTTATCACGTGTGACTCATTTACCATCCTCATACTTCAAAAAACAATTTCTAAGCGTAAAAATCATTCGCCTTGAGTGGGATTCGAATCCGGATACCTCGATGATCGGCCGAGAGCTTCAGCCAGTTAATCTATCGAGGCGTCCTCTTAAACTCTGAAATTAAGGACGCCTCGATAGCTGAACTGGCTTAAGCACTCGGCCGGACATCGAGGAATCCGGTTCGATCCCGGTCAAGGTGAATAACTTCTACACTCTGAAATTGTTGCATTGAAATGTATGTTAGCGGATGACTCCGTTAAAAGTTACTGTTGCGGCAGTATCTCCCGCTGTTGCTTGGGACTTATACTTCAAATTAATGATAAATATTCACAGTACGATCGATTCATCTCCCTAGATAGCTACGCACTCTACAAATTGCCAAATTCTTCTTGTTTTTTTAGAATAACAAGGTCTTTCAAAGGTACGCATGTGGTGCATACTCCATTAGATTGTAATAATTAGCCAAGGAAATGGGTCCAATTCAATAAGGAGTACGGTGTTGAACTTTCTTTCTTTGAATTCGAAATTTTGAGGCAGATGCGTCGTAGTCGAATAGAGGAGACGCAGAAATATTTTATGAGGGAGTTTTTTTTTAGACCATCGCGATACCACGAGCACTCTTTTTTAGTGTTGTTGGTCATAAAACCGAAGTTCGAAACCAAATCGAACCCAATGAATAATGTGGAATTCTTAGATAATACTGGATTTTTTCCTTGCCAAACTAATGCTTTGTGCATTTCATCAATTAGATCAGATATGAACTTCGGTTTCGTAGAGACCAAGGGGGTAGCACGGCTAAGGGTCTCGAGTTTATATCCGGGGCGATCCATTTACAAAATGTGATGGGTACTGCAAACATTGCAATTTCCGAATACCGGATATTTTGGAAAAGGATAAACGGAAAGGAAAAGCCCCTCGCTTACGCCTACATTTAATCCCGCACACGAGGGTGTAGGGCAGGGGGTGTCAGACAAAAACCCATTAGAGTAACTGATATTTTTTTGTGCTTGGTATAATATTATTTTCGCATTGGTTTGGCACGTGGCATTATACACCGCTCCTTTCCATGTGAGTGTGTGGATTTCATTTGCGGGGATCCGTGAGGATGCCATCAAACCTAGTTCGGGGTTGAACAATCATCCCTGTCTTATGCGTAAATACCAACCTTCGCATAGATAAAAAATGGGACGTTTCAGGCGTGCTATGATGCGTCAAACACCATGATGAATAAAAAAATGTCAATTTTCCACAAAATAAAATTTAATGCGACCGGTTTCAATGTAACTACATCATCATCAGCTGATGATGGTGTAGTTGCATAGAAATCGGTCGTAATAAATTTTATCCTGTGGAAAATTGGTAATTTTTAATTAACCAACCTTCGCGTTCGATCACCTTGGGTGGTGGGATTTATTAGAGTCAAAGGGAGCTTGTGCGCACTAATGTCGATTACGGCGATCGCGCAGAGGCGAAGTTCATCCGGAAGGTGTAGCGAGAGCAGGTGCGCGGAGGAAGAAGAATGGGGTGGGCGATCACATCTCTGTCGCCCCAATGGCGGAATCGAACGCCGTCCCTGTTAGCCGAGCTCCAGCGTTGGAGGATTTGATATTGTCTGTGTGTGTGAGAGAGTGAGTGCGAGTGAGTGTGAGTGGAGATATCAGATTAACTCCGGGGAGGGTGGGCTAGCGCGCTCGGACGAATCAATTCTCGTCAGCGCCAATGCAAACTCGACGCACCGCCGGGAGTCGTCACCGCATCGCCGGGGCATTGGGACCCGGGCCGGCCGATATGCGTTTCAATGTTGCCGCACTTCCCAAACGCCCTGACACCTCGACAAAGAGAGGCACTCCTTCATCTGCTCTCCCACAGAGTTAGAACTTACGCCTCGTTCTCATTACCGCGATTGTACATCTACGAAAGTAACCGATTAACGCAGGTTCACTTTGCTTATTGCTTTGCTATGGCAACACGATGATGCTCGCAATAACAAGTTTGTTATGAACAAGCGAAAACCACAAGGCCAATCTTAAAGGTGAATAGAACCTCTTACATATTGTACTTAAATTTTTTTTAAGTATATAGAAAGTATACTTTGTACCGGTGTAAAAAACTTTCGAAATTAATTTCGGTAACCGTTCGGTTTGTGTTCTTGAATGCATTCATACATCTTCTTAATGCCCCACAAGCCGCCGCAAGGGCGTGTGGCGGGGGGTGTTAGGGCACCACCCGTAATAATAAAAAAATCGCATGCGAAAGCCTCAAATGTGTACAATCCATAAACAAAACATGGTATACATTCATGCAAAAACCCTTGCACCCCTCACACAAGCAAACAAACTAACTAACAAACACATGCACTTACAAATACACCCGATGTGTCTGCAATGTTTAATTTTGTTCCGACTTGAAAAATCAAATGTTTTTAATATTTCTAAATGGACTTCGGTTTCTTAATATTATGATTTCTGATTGTTCTCGGAAAAGAATGAGCATTTGTATCTATCTGTACTGAACTATATTTCCCTTATCTAATCTTTGTGGTCTAACCTACCCAAGTAGTATGCGGTCATTATAATTTCTTAAGTGTCATTGCTATAAACTCGTTGGTTCTGAACCTTTCTAAAAGTCTAAGTCTCGCTTGTTCTCTTCGTATTTCAAAGTGGCTCCCAGCTTAAATCCACTAAGAGACTTTTCACACACGTGTTCCTATTATAACAATTTTTAACGAATCCGGCAGATTTTCTCTGGACTTTATCTAGTTCTTTTTGCCAGATTTTCTCCCAAGGATCCCAAATACTCGCGGCATATTCCAAGTGTGGTCTAACTAGAGCAAAATAACACCTCTCTTTAACTTTATCATTACATTTCCCCACCACCCGTATAAGGAGACCGAGTTTCTTTTACGTAGATCCGCATGTTGTTCTAATATTTGCCCGCCATAACTCAAGTGTAATCTCTGTTTCAGATATTGTAGGCTTTAAAAATAAAGTGCTAATGAAATCGTCGAACACACCCGACCATTTTGTCCTCCTCTGTCGATATGTCATCCTCTCACTTCACACTTCCTTTTCCCGATTACCGTCGCGTTGCTACCGCCAACCTGGGCAACCTTGGCCTAATGCAGTGGTATTACGGGGAACGGGGTAAGATTGCCTCAACTAGGGTAACAATGAAATAACTCCGGGGAGACTCGAAGCTGCTGTATAGAAACGAATAACATTTCTCATGCATGAAGACTAAACACAGGCTGAATTCGATTCACCATTTCATTTTCTTCCTTCAAAATTTCGCTCTGCGACATTCCTACAAAGTCTTTCGAAAAAAAATATTCGCTTGACTTGTATCTTTACCGCACATATTGAACGCGTCGGTACAATTGATCGTCTCCAGCGCTTTTCCCTATTTCTCTTTTTATTCCCCCACCTTCCCACTATTGGATTCCGCTATCTCAAATAGCGACATTTTTGTCTATTTACCTTACTTGGGATGATTAGAAATTCTTTGAGGGAGGCGGAAATCTCGTGGACCGCCCGGGGCGGAGACAATCCCAGCTGCGCCGCTGTGAATGGAAATTCAAGAAAAAAACGTTTTTTTTTCGGAGGGAAAAAATTCTTACTCTGAACGTGAAATGTAAATACATGACATCGTAAAACATTCCTGAAAAATACGACGAGCAAGAAACCTATGTCAGTATCGAGAGCAGTTAACATATAATTGATAGGACGTTCAAATATTAACTCTTACCTACTAAATTAATGAGAGGATTCATGCTTTGGCAGAAAGATGCCTTAATGCCATCTTGGTTAATTTACCACAGGGGTTTGATTGAATACACGTACCCATTGGAAGCTCGCAGTTTGAATATTACACAATTAGCTATTGTATAATATCCTGGTAAAATAATTGTAAACGATTCAAATCGTTGCAGTACTAATTGATCTGGCGTGGTAGTAAAATGGGCCGAGTGCTGGGCTTGTTGCCCAGGTTCATTTCTGGGTGACGTTCCCGGTTATCTTTACCCAGACGTAGTAATTTTTGGTTAACAGAATATTCTGGGCAAATTCAGGTGGTGCAAATATCAGCGAATTTTTTGATTGTTCACCGTGGTTAATTTTCAGCACCAAAACTGAATGTAATGATTGAATTTTGTCCAATATAACTTTGGGAATTAATTTCTTTTATACGAATAGAATTCATACATGTGCCATTATTCCGCATGTTCAGCCAGTTGCGGCGAAAAAATCAGAGACTCGAACCGAGGTCCTCAGTGTGAAAGGATAGTGCGCTGATAATTTATTAGAGGCAATATTATCCCGCCGCACTTGAGCTGGCAAAAGGCTCAAATTTCAGCGCTGCAGTGCAATTTATATCCAAGGTCTCCTCCCGTTTTAATGACAAAAAATAAAAATTTTTTTTAAACATTTAACGAGAAATCTCTACGCATTGCGGATGGCATCGGTTCATAAAATAATGTCGCTTATCAAAATGACAGAGGATCCGGCGGAAGCAGTTGGCCGATATGTTATTCCCTCCCATTACGGAGGTTTTCCCTCTCTAATGATTAATTTCCGCAGGATGCCCACAACAAATCCCATATCGCTTAATGTTAATCGAAATTATTATTATCAAAATCATTTATTAAATCAAAGCGGGGAAATTATTCATGCTCTCATATTTTGTGGTTCCACATCGACTGCTTATGGCTAATTCATGGTGATATACCTAAGCCGTATAATATATACATCTATATGTATATATATATATATATATATATATATATATATATATATATATATATATACGCATGCATAGATATACATTTGTATGCTTATGTGTGTGTGTGTGTGTGTGAGTACACACACACAAATATGAGTTGAAGATCACTGGTTCAAGCCAAGGAAAAAATCCTACGCTTGTGATATCAATCCCACCTTCCCCACCAATCCTGTGCTTATCTTTTATATGTGTTCCTATCTTTTTTCCGTATTTCTATATTCATTAGAATGAATGTTAATTCATTATATGGCAGATTGCTGTGATTGAATATACATATATACACATTCAATATTCATAAAATCATAAATAAATAAGTATATACACACACGTGTATAATATATAATGTATATATTATACTATATATATATATTCCTTCACAAGAAAATAGATATTAGGAAAAGGAATAGGAACAAATATAAATGAGGAACACAGTGGGTAAGGCGGAATCGAAAAGATCAAAAGCGCAAAGATATTTCCGTGACTAGGACTTGGACACCGGAGTTTTTGACCTGACGGGCGGAAGCTCTAATCACTTGAGCTATCAAGGAAACCTAATTTACAATGAGATCTGCGGGATGTAACCAAGTGCCCCGATTCTTTGGCCAAGAGATGGCGTTAGGGAGCTGTTTCACCCACCAAAGGAGAAATGGGCAAAGAAAAGAGGAAAGGACAGTAGGGAAGGCACCAATCAAACTTTCTTAAGGATAGGAACAGTGCGTTTCATGGCACGGTTATATATATCGAGTGGGAATTGGCATCGAGTGAGAGTGCGAAAGGCCTTTCTCCCCCCCTCTCTCTATATATATATATATATTTTTTTTTTAGGTAATCTACCGTTTAAGGTAGGTTTTTGGATGGACACAAAAATCAAATAAACATTTTGTGACTTCCCACCTAGCAAACTAATCTATATCAGGTCCCTCTTCATTTCGGTGTACTTCTTTCCTCCTTTCATCCCATCAAACATCCCTATCCTGTTCCTACCCTTACCTCGCTTGCCCAACATTCTCCCCTCTATTACCCTCTTCAGCATTCCACTACCGCTCAATACGCCTTTCATCCATTTTTCCTGCCTCCATAGGATTTCTCTCAACAAACCCCTCTCCTCCCCCAACATTTCTAGTACTTCCTTATTTGTTTTCCTTTCGGTTCATTTCACCTTCTCCATTCTTCTCCACACCCACATTTCAAAAGCCTCCAACCTACGTCTATCCTCCTGCTTCAGCGACCACGTTTCCGCGCCGTACATAGCTACGCTCCATATCAGAGTTTTTACGAGTCTTGTCTTAAAATCCCTACTCAACGTCCCCGTCATCAACTCCCTCCTCCTTGAGAAAGCCTCCTTGCCTAGCGCAATTCTTCTCCTTACGTCCCTACCACATTGACCGTATTGGTGCAAAACACTTCCGAGATATGTAAACTGTTCTACCTGCTCAATTTTTTCCCGCCTATTGTAATATTTAGCTTAGCCTTTTTCTTTCTAGAAAATCGAATAACCTTTGTTTTATTAATATTGATTCTCATCCCATATTTATCGCACTGAACCTCCAATTCACTCAACAATGCTTGCAACCCCTTGGCTGACTGAGCAACTAATGCTTGGTCATCAGCAAACCTAACCGATTTTACGAATTCCTCTCCAACTTTCATTCCTACCTCCAGTTCTTCTCATGCCTCTTTAATCATTTCCTCTACATATACGTTGAACAGTACCGGTGACAATGGGCAACCCTGCCTTACACCTCTTCCTAGCACTGCCCATCCGGACTCTCCGTTCCCCACTCGCACCTGAGCAGTCTTATTTATTCCAAAAAAGGCAAAGGCTTCGTCATGTGAGGATTACAGAACAATAAGTTTGATATACCACGCAGCTAAAGTTATTCTCAGGATCATCAACAAAGGGATAGAGAGTTAGGCAAATGATTACTAAGGAGATGATCAGTTTGGGTTTAAGAAGGGGAGAGGTACGCGTGATGCCATTGCAGTAATGAGATCACTAGTCGAGAGGAATATAGAATACAATCAGGAAGTTTTTGCCTGTTTTGTAGATTTCGAAAAAGCGTTTGATAGAGTGAATTGGGAAAAATTTATGCGTGTATTGTAGAAAATAGGAATGGATTGGAGGGACAGGAGACTGATCCGAAACCTGTACATGTCTCAGACTGCTCAGGTGCGAGTGGGGAACGGACAGTCCGGATGGGCAGTGTTAGGAAGAGGTGTAAGGCAGGGTTGCCCATTGTCACCGGTACTGTTCAACGTATATGTAGAGGAAATGATTAAAGAGGCATGGGAAGAACTGGAGGTAGGAATGAAAGTCGGAGGGGAATTCGTAAATTCAGTTAGGTTTGCTGATGACCAAGCATTAGTTGCTCAGTCAGCCAAGGGGTTGCAAGCATTGTTGAGTGAATTGGAGGTTCAGTGCGATAAATATGGGATGAGATTCAATATTAATAAAACAAAGGTTATGCGATTTTCCAGAAAGAAAAAGGCTAAGCTAAATATTAAAATAGGCGGGGAAAAAATAGAGCAGGTGGAACAGTTTACATATCTCGGAAGTGTTTTGGACCAATACGGTCAAAGTGGTAGGGACGTAAGGAGAAGAATTGCGCTAGGCAAGGAGGCTTTCTCAAGGAGGAGGGAGTTGATGACGGGGGCGTTGAGTAGGGATGTTAAGACACGACTCGTAAAAACTCTTATATGGAGCGTAGCTATGTACGGCGCGGAAACGTGGTCGCTGAAGCAGGAGGATAGACGTAGATTGGAGGCTTTTGAAATGTGGGTGTGGAGAAGAATGGAGGTGAAATGGACCGAAAGGAAAACAAATGAGGAAGTACTAGAAATGGTGGGGGAGGAGAGGGGTTTGTTGAGAGAAATTCTATGGAGGCAGGAAAAATGGATGAAAGGCGTATTGAGTGGTAGTGGAATGTTGAAGAGGGTAATAGAGGGGAGAATGTTGGGTAAGCGAGGTAAGGGCAGGAACAGGATAGGGATGTTGGACGGGATGAAGGGAGGAAAGAAGTACACCGAGATGAAGAGGGACCTGATATAGATTAGTTTGCTAGGTGAGGAGTCACAAAATGTTTATTTGATAGTTGTGTCCATCCAAAAACCTACCTCTAACCGGTAGATTACCTAAAAAAAATAAATAAATAAATAAATAAATAAATATATATATATATATATAACTTAGACAGCAACAAAATATGAGAACACATAAAAGGAACACTCACACGTTATTTCTTGATAATTTCGACGGAATTGAGCACCGTCTTCCTCGGAAGATTAGGACTTTTTTTATTTAACACCTCCGTGTTACTTCTAAGAAATCATTTATATATATATATATATATATATATATATATATATATATATATATATATAAAGTTATATTGCTCTCGTGAGTACTTCCGCAAAATCGATATATATATATATATGTATATATATATGTCTATATATATATGTATATATATATATAAACTTGGAAAAGACGCTCTCCGGCGACGCACAAACACACAAACACTAAGACAAAAAACACCACACACATAGAAACATAAAAGAAGGACACTTACATTGGATATTTACGTTTCGACGGCACGGATATTTACGTTTCTCCTCCTAATCCTAAGACCCCACATTTTTATTTGCTACCCTAAATTCACAAAACCAATAACCCCGGACGCCCCATTGTCTCTAGCATCAACTCCCCCACTGAGCGAATTTCCGCATTTATAGACCACCACCTTCAACCCATAGCCACTTCACTCCCTTCTTACATCAAAGATTCGTACCACTTCCTGGAACGTCTACACTCAATCCCAATTCCTCACAGCACGACCATTCTCATGGCCACAATAGACGTTACATCTCTGTACACCTCCATTCCCCACAAAGAAGGCTTAGAAGCACTGAAATATTACCTCTCTCTACGACCGACACCACACACTCCATCCACAGATTTTCTTCTCGAACTGAGCCAACTCGTCCTAACCAAAAATGCCTTCCAATTCAATGAAAAAATTTATTTGCAAATAAAAGGTACTGCAATGGGCACGCGTATGGCTCCTGCATACGCCAATCTCTTTATGGGTAAACTTGAAGAAAAATTTCTCCAGCAACAAACCCTTAAACCACTCTTCTGGGCCCGTTACATTGATGATATTTTCCTCCTTTGGCCCCACGGACGCGAAAACTTGTCATCCTTCATTTCCTCTCTCAACTCCTCCTCCTCGGTTTCTTTCACTTCCTCTATATCAGACTCAAATCTCACCTTTCTAGACATTGAAATTCATCTCCAGAACAATAAGTTTTACACCTCAGTTCACATTAAACCGACCAACACCCAACAATATCTCCATTTCAATAGCTGTCACCCATCGCACACAAAACGCTCCATCCCCTTCTCACTCTCAGTCCGCGGCCTCCGTCTCTGCAACAACACCCCCTCCAAACGGAAATACATTGACCAGTTACACGTTTCTCTCAGAGAATGTGGGTACCCTGAAACACTGCTCAACAGGAAAATTCTCAAACCTTCAACCCAATACACTCCTCTCCCCAAACCTAACCGCCCAAAATGCCCTAACCTTATCACCACTTTCTTCCCCGGAACCCACAAAATTAAACAGATAATCCGTGAACTCTTCCCTATTATTAGCAATAGTCAATCCACATCACCTTTATTCCCACATTGTCCCTCCGTTTCATTTAAACTCCCGTCAAACCTGCGTGATATCTTTAAGTCTATAAAACCACCTACGAGCACCCCTGTCTCTTCCCCACCCCTGTCCGCACCATGCAACCGCCCACGCTGTAAATGCTGCCATCTCCTCAGACCTTCCACGTCCCTTATTACCAACTCCCAACCCATAGCCACCTGCACCTCTAAAAACCTTATATATCGCCTCTCCTGTAACTTCTGCCCTGCCTTTTACGTGGGTGAATGCACGACCACCCTTTCCCTCCGAATGAATAACCACCGCTATTCCACCAAATCTCCCACCTTCCTTAATTATCCCATCCCTACTCACACTGCTTCCCACAACCAGTCTTTTGATGACTGCTTCTCCGTTTCAGTGATTGAAACCATTCCTAATTCCGCTAGTAGCATAGAGGTGAGAACTCGCGAGATGGCACATATCTGGGTGCTCCAGTCCTTTAAACCCCCCGGGCTGAACCAAGCCCACTGATTTTATCCAATGCTGCCTACATTTCCCCTCCCCCACCTTGTCCGCTTCCTATTGGCCCCTTAATTCTCCTCCTCCTTGTATATATGTAGAAGAGTGTGTGTATGTATATATATATATGTATATGTGTATATGTATGTATATATATGCATTTGTATATATATATATATATATAAGGATTTTATCCAAAGCTGCCTAGAACCGCTTCACTCTTCTGAGCGAATCGGTCACCAAGTCCCCCGCTAAAGGCCCGGCCGCTTCCCGACCGGGTCCTTCCAGTTCTTCCCCTACCGCGGCAACTCTACCGCCCCCTGCCATTTCCCCCTCCCCCACCTTGTCCGCTTCCCATTGGCCCCTTAATTCTCCTCCTCCTTGTATATATGTAGAAGAGTGTGTGTATGTATATATATATATGTATATGTGTATATGTATGTATATATATGCATTTGTATATATATATATATATATATAAGGATTTTATCCAAAGCTGCCTAGAACCGCTTCACTCTTCTGAGCGAATCGGTCACCAAGTCCCCCGCTAAAGGCCCGGCCGCTTCCCGACCGGGGCCTTCCAGTTCTTCCCCTACCGCGGCAACTCTACCGCCCCCTGCCATTTCCCCCTCCCCCACCTTGTCCGCTTCCCATTGGCCCCTTAATTCTCCTCCTCCTTGTATATATGTAGAAGAGTGTGTGTATGTATATATATATATGTATATGTGTATATGTATGTATATATATGCATTTGTATATATATATATATATATATATATATAAGGATTTTATCCAAAGCTGCCTAGAACCGCTTCACTCTTCTGAGCGAATCGGTCACCAAGTCCCCCGCTAAAGGCCCGGCCGCTTCACGACCGGGGCCTTCCAGTTCTTCCCCTACCGCGGCAACTCTACCGCCCCCTGCCATTTCCCCCTCCCCCACCTTGTCCGCTTCCCATTGGCCCCTTACCTCTCCTCCCGTCACCCTTCTCTTGCACATGTCCTCTCCGCTCTTCCCCGACAACGGCATTCTGATGACGACGGCCGTGCCGTCGAAACGTAAATATCCAATGTAAGTGTTCTTCTTTTATGTTTCTATGTGTGTGGTGTTTTTTGTCTTAGTGTTTGTGTGTTTATATATATATATATATATATATATATATATAGTCATAGCAAACACAGAAAATAAAACATATAAAAGAGGGACTCCTAATTCCTTTTGAGAAAGGTGGTTGCACCACCGATAATTCGAGAACTAGTGAGTCCCTCTTTTATATATTTTAGTTTCTGTGTTTGCTATGACTATTTAGTGAATTTTATTGTGCACGTTCGTGGCTTTTCCAAGAAAGTGACTATATATATATATTTATTCAAACATAGAAATAGGTATAAGGAAAGGGTAATAGGAAAACACATAAAAGGCGAACACAGGACATGTGGGGAAGGCGGTTTTTGAGCAGATCACGAAAGTAAAAATATTTCCTTAACCGGGATTTGAACACCGGACCTTCCACTTGCCGGGCGGACGTGCTACCGTGCCTTATGGCGGGACTTTGTATTTGAATGTATATATATATATATATACACATACATATGTATATATATATACATATGTATGATTTCTTATCTTATCCTATGTTTATTTAATGGAGAGAGAAAGTCCTTTGGCACTCATTCGATGCCCACCTATTACTCAGCTCCTGTTTTTAGAACTGCTTGCAACACATGCATTAACACATTCATAAAGCACTGAATAAATGCAAGAGGTAAAAATCGATTCTTTTTGACGTTTGTTTATTTTTCAATTTCGCGAACGCAATTAAAGCTGGCGGAACTCGCTTAAATTAATGATACGATTTCGACTAAAATTTTATGATGCGGTATTAATTCGGTCCGTCCAATATTAAGCCTGTCTCCCCGCTGTAAATCACGATCACTCCTCCCTCTAGGGTCTTCCCCTCTCCCTCCCCTGCCCACCCCCGCGAAAGTAAAACTCCCCCCCCCCCACGTTTCGATTTTGAAATAAATTACGTTTCCATGGAGTTGTGCATCTTGTTTTGAATTTGCGAAAGGTGATCGAAAAACTTTCCTCGACTCAACTCACAATTCGTTCGTCCGAGGAAATAGAAATTCCCTCCGCCGCGACGGACGGGCATACGTAACACACTATAAACCCTTGCGGTAAATTTTTAACTTTTCCGTCTCCTGGAAGCGTTCGAATATCTGTGCATGCATAACAGCGACGGAGTGATTGTGTTCCAGTCAATTCTATATGTATGGTAATATAGTTGGGCCGAAGTCGGGTCGGAAAGGGTCGCGGAGGCAGGAGGGGGATGAAGGGATAAAAAGAGCCCCGCCCCCTCCCCACGTGGCCCCTTACCTTTCCCTTCCGTTCCATCCTATTCCTCTCCCTCCGCCCTTTTCCATTCTTCACCGAGTGGACCACCTAATTCTCTCTCTTCGTCCATTCGTCTTCCGCGCTGTTTTTGCGTGAGATAAGATCACGCGATTCCCTCTCCTTAGTGCGTTGCCACGGCGTAATTTAGCGAGCGTAATTAATTTTTAGCTAATCCTAAAAATACGGTATTCCCAGGGAGTTGAGAATTTCGGTTTCCTGCCGGAGTACCCGCGTTCGGTTCCCGTGACTTTGGGCACCCTTGACCGTGTTCGTAACCTTTAAAACTAGATTTACCTTCTAAGGATTTGAGCAAAATGATGACTGAAAGAATAATATAAGTTAAAATTAAAAGTTAAGTGTGGAACTAATTTTACATGCCATTACAAAAAACCCAGTCTTCCAGAAACTCGATTGTTAAAAATAATTAAGTGAAATTAAAAGGTAAAAAAAGCTTCCCTCCTCTTAGGCATTATGGCGTTCACAATTGCACGTAGTGTATTCCGAAATTATCACGAAATACCCGTATAAATAAAACACGTTCCGCCGAGGCTGCTTCCGAAGAGAAATGACAGAAGTTTTGATTTGTGACTGACTTCATGTAAGTGCATACACGTTATTGATATGCGGATGTTTTCTGCTCACAAAACTTTATCGTTACATCATTGTCATTTGTCTGATTAGTTTTGTTATTGAGTTGAGAGAAAATCTAAATTCGTCGTGAAAAACGTATTATTCTCGTTGCTCTGTACGGCGTGAGGTGTCCTCACCTTCCAAAGAGAGGGATGGAAGTTTGAACACAACAAAGTAGGGCAGGGAATACCGCAACGAGCACTACGCACTTTGATGGCAGTCCCATTCGGTCGTGAGGGAAGGCATTCGACAATAAAACACACGAGATTAGTGAAAGTGCATGCATCTGAGCAGAACTAATTATTCCCTAGACGCTCTAGGTGGTAAGTGGGATTTTTTATGGGAGATTTGTGCTTCTAGTTGACTGTCAACGACAGTCAGTGCAAAACAAAATTACATCTGTTATGTATAAAAACAAAATATTAATTTTTCCATTATTGCAATTTTAATACTCTGCAATTAACATTTTTCAATTTTTATAATAATTAAAACAAATATATAATTATATTTTGTTTCATAATTGTCAATAATTTACAATTTAATGCAAATTAATTCTTTTTTAACTACGCGTAAATCGTTTTAAATTAGGACGAGAAATGGCTTAAATAAAAAACTAGGTAGTACCTTCATAAAAACTCAATGTTACTTCCCATCTCCTCACATCATTTAAAGTGTCGTTACATGTTTCAAATCCACCACCATGTTATTGATCACATTTAAAGTGTTAATTTTGGCCAACGTGGGTATAAAAATCATTTGATATTTTTTATAATTTCTATAATTTAAACATTCTCCATAACATGACATTTTCCATAACTCTGGCATTCGCCCGGAGTTATGGAAAGAGCAGTAAAAAACCTGCACAGGCCGCTTAAAATTTTGGTTTATAGTCAACCCCTTTTATCAATACAATTTCATATTATTTACGTGTTCATGTCGCTAATATTTAATTTAGAGAATATTAATGAAATTAAATATCTTTAAACAAATATGCAGGTGAAAATTGTTTACGCAAATACATACAATCACGAGAAGACTTCTAAAAGTATTTTCTGCCTCAATTAATTGTTTGAACCACGCCATATGTTTGCGTCAAACTCACGTTGACAGTGCCCACGAGAGCGCCTGGAGGCCGTCGGCGCTGGTTCGAAGCACTCGGAGTGGTTTTCAGTGACCGATACGCAGACATGCACCACTCATCAATCGCATGTGCCAGTTACTACAAGTACAGATACTAATCTAATAGGAAATAAAGAGTTGAGTCTCTCAGAACCCACAAATCTATGCCTTAGATACGTAGAACAAAAAGAAGTGTGCGCCTACGATTCTACGATGATGTCGTAAAAAATGAAACTGGTACGCAAATTAGGGTTCCATGATTTCGCTCTTTCGGTTTGCAAATAACTGCACGAGTGTTCTCCCGGCTCAGCTACGCCTCCGGAACATTACCAATGATCTAAATGTTCCAAGTGTTCGTACCAAACAAGATGAAATATTGTCGGAGAATTTGAAATAGGCATGGGAATTTTTATACTAGACATAAAGAAAACAACACAAAACCACGTAACAAATATTAAACACGTGATATAGCGTATAAAGTGTAATTCCTAGAACATTTGCCACCTTGCATTTACTGGATACAGAGAATATTTCGAATACATTTCAATGTCTTATTCTCGGCGCTCATCGAATGCTCCATTCGTTTCTCTTCCTCTTCCAATTTCCCAATGACAACATCTCACGTTGTCATGGATAAATATCATTTAACTATCCTTCCCATTCACCTAAAATAATTTATTGAACTGGAAGGAAAATAAATGAGCACAGTCAGATGGATGAGTATTACCTGACTGAGTGCCCTTAGGCAGGTTAATTGTGAATTCCATTTGTAACGTCTAAATATATCTTCGCAGCAAATATAATGTTACGAACAGAAACCAATGAATATTGAATTTCTATATTTTAATTTCGATTTTCAAGTGATCTATTCTTCAATATATTTGTAGGATACATTTTATAAATGAATGATAAAAATTTTCAAAATTTTACTTCAAAAATTGTTTATCTCCGGATATCAATGAATTTAAAAAACCAAAATCAACATAAATTGTCTTCATTACATTCTTTTCATGCTGTTAATGATAAAATGCATCTTCAATTGATGATACCTTTTGAAACAAAATGACCTCAAATGTGCATTGAGGGTGCTGGGAAAATTTCCCAAATTTGTATCACGAATGCATCAAATGAGGCATATGAATAAGATGTTATTTGAATAAATACACCTCTGGGTGCAGAGACAGGATCCTCAATTTATCTTTTCCTGTGAACCACCCTAGATGGCGATAAACTAGCACCCGTTACATAGAGGATGGCGAGCCCTCTTATAAACCTGATTTGTGAATTGAAATCAAATGCCGAGCTCGATATCCTACGAATTTACCCCAAAGATCATTATTTGTGTTTATATTAATTACGGCATCGTGGTCTTAACTCGCGAAGATAAATCTCGCAGCGGAGCTATGAGTTATAATTCGTATCAGTTGACCTATAATGTTTTAAATAACAAATTTACCTTAGCGTAAAATGTGCACATATTATTAAGCGAAGCCCAATTAGGAGAGATGAATTCAAAAATGTATATGGGCATAATTTGGACCCATGGCGATATCTTCAGTTAAACACGAAGGAGAAAAATGTTTAGGAAGCTTAATGACGGCATTAGATTTTATTATAGTTGCCAACGAATCAACTATCAACTATCAAAAGGATAAATCTCCGATCATGAATTAATTTACAAATTTCAAAACAATCATGGAGTTAAATTGATTTGTACTTTGTTAAAAAAGGCAACATTTGCAAATGATACATTCTACTTTGACCTTTGTTGTCTAGTGAGTATTGTAATGGAAGGCAAGAGTTTAGGTGATTGGGAGGGTGGTTATTTGGGGTGGAAGTGCATGATCAAATTAGCGGTGTGCTTTCTATTGGGGGCCGAATTGAATTTGTGACCACGTTCAAAGGAGCAAAGGGGAGTGCAGAACTGCTCATTCACTACTCTACGGTAATGGTGATTGTCCTGAAAAGAATGATTTAAAAGGATTTTAGGATATCGGATTTAATTAAGACATTATCTAGAACTTGATACAAAGTGGTCAGCGAGGAGTTCATCACCATCTCCCCCCGTCACTCGCTCCTCATTTGCGCACCAACCATGGTGAACAATGACGGAGTTCACCCTTGGTCACCTTTACCATCCGCAACTAATCACCCCACACATAATCCTGGAAGACATAAATGATTGCTTTAAAACTGTTTCCATCTGATGGGGCCTTTCTGGTACAAATTTTACTGTTAAAAAACAATAATTTAGTTCAATAACTACACATCTTTTGTGCTTAGCTCCCTGTGATTTCAAAAGTTAAATAAAATACAAATATTTAGAGGAATTCCTGAGGTGGAGCCAGGAGAATTTGTTGGTTAATCCAAATTGTGTGCGCGTGGCAAGTATTTTTTAAGAATAAAAGTACAATAAATATCTTCATACTTTCGTGAAAAAAACCTTATTAGAATTAATCAAACTTCGTCGGTTCATTAAATAAACTAGTATTTCCAGGAACAAAGATATCGAGCGTACAACCTTTTACGAGCAGTTTAATTTTAGTTTAATTTTACTCGTTTGTTCAGATAATGTGAAAATGGCCGACAAAATTTTACAATTCAATTATAAATAAAATAAAATAAAAAAATTATAAAATTCGATCTCAGTCGGAATCCTTCTCAATCAAGAAGAGTTTACCTCTTTTTGATTGAGAGTGGACTCTGGAGCGAATTTTATATGTTCCCTTTACAATATGCCTCGATTGAGACGTCGGATATTTTTAAATCGACTTCACCAAAAACGGCAAGGGAGATACGTGTATTATTTTCCCTGTACTAATATATAGAAAATATCTTAAATGCGGACAAACTAATTGAATTCCTTTCGTATTATAAAATCTGGGAGAAGTATGCAGATCAAACCTCATTTGAATTTTTAAAGGAAAAGTCAACACTATGTTAAAAGATATAAAAATGTTGTTCACGTGTAAGCAAGAGTGGGCGGTGGGCTTCGGTAAATATCGTCTGATCAGCTGGAAGTTAAACATAGAGAAAGTTTGCAAACATTGAAAGGAGAAGGTTTCTCTGAGCTCAATGTATGATCAGGCTTTTAAAAATAAGAGAAAGAGTCATTCAACGCTTAGAGGCCATCATGACGAATTGGAATCGGTTCCTTTACCAAGGAAGAAATCTGAACTACGTACCTTGTGAACCCACCACAGCTAGCGACGGAAATTCTTAGTTCATGTTGGTGTTGGTGACATTTCGTGGACCGCCTCTTTCCCACTCACTCTCAACACCTTTTTTTAAATTAGTTGGTGACCCTTGGTTTCCAAGTTGAAATTTTCTCTCAGCGGGTGGTGATTTTTTTCAATCGCCGATTGGCATGATTGGTTTATTTGCACTCAAGAAATTTCAAATGAACATCACTCAGCGTTATGATGATAGCCATTGGAAAGTTCTACTCACAACTTTAACTTAGCTAGCTTAACTATAAACGAATGAGAACATAATCAGTGTTCTGCATATGCGTTATTTTTGAGTCAATGCATCCGGAGAGTGTGATCTTGCATTCAAGATGTTGAATTATCTCCTGACTGGCGATGTAAGGTTTGTGTGAGTGTGGTAGTGGTAAATTAAAATCAAGATACAAGTGCATGCATAGTACATTTTTCAAGTAAACTACACCAGCAATCCCATGTGACTGCATAGAACTGGAACAGTTGGAAGGGAATGCTTTCGCGGTCGAATTTTTGAACAACCATTAATAATTATTTCTCAAAGTACGAGTGCATTGCGAGTCTTACAGAAAATAACGAGTGAAATGGATTTCCAGTAATGTGGAACTAAAAAAGAAATAATGCGAACAATTTTTGTGCATCTTATCTTGAATAACTGGCGAACTGAATGAGGGTATTTGCTTTTGCTAAATCAATCATAACGCTGCAAATGAAACAAATAAATTAATAGAGGAATTTTATTTTGGTTAACTGCATTGCAAGGCACTACATGAGTTATAAATAACGACAATTGAAAGAGAATTATTCTGATATTGTCTCTTCTAAAATTATTTTCATGGAAATGGAGATCATGATTCGAATGATCGATAAGTCTTCAGCGGAGAAATATGGTTTTCATAGGGGTTATTACAATCTTCCAAAATAAATCACGCAGTGTTTTTGTCAATTTAAATGAAAAGGGAATTTCTTTGCGTGGTTACCGATTAATGACAGTACTGTGTCCACTGTATAAAAAGAAATTATTTCTGATTATATTATTCGAGTTAAAACAAAAAAGTGGTAATCTTTGTTTCCTTTTTAATTCTTAATATTTCTCAGATTCGTGATCGTGTATTGTTAATCTTAACTATTCTGGCTTAGAATCAATCTCTTTAGGCCAAATTAGCTTGAGACTTTTATTAGCTTGAAAATCAAGCTTATGATTTTCCGGGATAACTTAAAAATAATATGGCGTGACCCGCTCATAATCTTCGAAAATTTGGTTATGACTTCGTCCTTTTTCGACTACGTCAGGGAAACTGCGATTTAAATTATAGTATATGTAAAAGTCAAAAACTATGAAAAACTATTAATGTAAAAAGTTAAATTTTGTAATGATTAATTTAATGTATAATATTCCATAATACTAGGACAATTCTTTAAATCTAAGAAAAACCTAGAATTTCCTAAATCTAGATCACTTGATACATTTTCGAGCAATAGAAAAATAGAAAAGAGTTTCCAGTATAAATTGTACATGTAGAGTATTCTCGTTGTTTGTTTCTTCCAAGACAACCGCGACAATTTATTAGTTAGTTTTCGAGGTTGATATATGGAATGTAAAGGTTAATTACTTTTTTGTAATTGACTTTATATGCACGTGCAAAATTGTTAATCATAGGTTCTTCATACTGAAAAATTAAAGCGGTACGCGGTAGTATTTTTACAGGGAGATTTATTTTTTAAGTGGCCCAACCAATTAATCATTTTAATTATGCCTTATTAAAAAATATGTATCTGCATTATTTTATTCTGACAAATAGGTGATACCTATGGAATAACTCAATTTAACTTTCATTTCCCAAAAAAACCCAAATTGACAGTATTTTCAATCTGCCACCATGATACGAATTTCATATATGCCGTTAATTTTCATTATGGCCGAGAAAAAAATTTCTTTAAAAAAATCATTTTTATCATTTCGTTTTTCAGCCCCGGGGTGGAGGTTGTCCCGGCATTCGCCCGCGGTGAAGGGAAATTCGTAAAAAAAGGTCTTCACAGGTCACTTTATGTTTTTAATTTTCCTATCACTCATTGATGCTTTTTCATATTGTTTACATGAATTCATTGATAATATTTAATATCGGAAATATGAATCACAAATATTTATACACAAATGAACATTTTTAGTACACACAATATCGTCAAAACAGTCTTAAATATTTACTCTCAGAATTGGTAGCTGAAAATGCACAATGTGTTTGTTTGTTGGTGTGTGCGTGTGTGTGGCATTGTGCCCATGAATCGACCATTGGTCAATATCTCGGCGCAGGGGTCGGCGTGGTTTGTAATGGCCCATACAAACACCCGCAACAAACAGTGTACACACAGCACATACTATATTCACTCAGGTTAGTTATTACAACTATAGGTTCGCTAGTCGAATAGGAAATAAACAGACCCATCCTTAGTCACGGACGAACATATTTACGTCCAAGGAAACAAAGTGAACACTGCGATTCTGCAGGTTGATGTGATGTCGCTATTTATGGAACCAGTGTTCAAATGTGGTGGCTATGAGACACTTCGCCGCGCCGTTGTTTGAATAACTGCTTGAGTATTCTACCAGCTCATGAACATCTCCGGAAAGTTACGATCTAAATGTTCCAACGGCTCGTACCGAACATCGGAGATCTGAAATGTATGATAGACTTTTGACATGAGAGATAAATTAAATAATGAACAAAGAGCGTTACAAGAATTAAAAATAAAACGGCTCCGAAGTCTGTCCACTAAATACGCGAACAGAGGCCATAACAACTTTATTTTGCGAAATTTATTCTACATTGATTTCGTCCCATTCAAAGTTCTCTCCATTCGTTGCTATGCACTTATTCCATCTTCTTTTCCACTGTTTAAAGCACCCTCGGAAGTCCTCCACAGTTAGGCTTTTTAGTTGTCTTGTAATTTCTTGCTTTATTGTGTCTACATCTTCCCAGTGATGTCCCCTCATCACATTTTTGCATTTTGGGAATAGGAAAAAGTCGCAGGGGGCGAGATCTCATGAATTAGGAGTATGATCAAGGATCAAGGTGATTGCATTTTTTGCCAGGAAATGGCGAACAATCAATGCAGCTTGGGCACGATTTTCGCACACATTAAAAAAAAATCTAAATGTTCGGTTAAAATAGTGTGCAGTGTTGATTTTCAGTTCATTTCAGTTTTCATTCAGTTCATCATTCGGGCTCATATCATTCGGACAGTGTTTCGACGATCGGTAAGGACAATGGACCGCACACGATCAATGTTGTCGTCAACACAGGTGGTTGAATGTTCTCCCGGCCTTGCATAATCCTTGGCATCTTGTCAGTCATCTTTAAAACGCTTAATCCACACGAAAACGGATGTTTCTCCAGAGCATTATCACCGTAAACAGCTGGCAACATTTCAGTAATTTCGTGATGACTTTTTCCGCAATTCACCAAAAAACTTGATGTTAATTCGTTGCTCCTTGATTTCGTCAATTTTCATATTCGACAAACAGTAAAAACAAGGACAACGGAAACTAATATAACAGGCACCATACGCAGAAATCGACGATCCGCCAAGCACAGACGGCTCATTGGGTCTCAGGCAACTAGCGCCGCTAGTGGGCGGGAGGCTATAGTCCGTGTCATGGCCGCCAGATTGCACTAGTTCGCGCATTTATTGTAATGACCACGTATACGTATACGTCTTTTGACATAAGACATTAATAAACCTACAGGTATGAGCAAAGAGCGTTACAAGAATTTCAAATCAAACGGCTACAAAAGCTAGGCTCACCAGCGCTGCGGCCAGGTGCCTGACGAATCGGGAAGCGCCAATGTGCTATCTGTGGGGATGTCGACTTGGGAAAGAGCGGACTAGTGCTGGCATATGAGTTACCCGCACTTAATGTGCATGGTCCCTCAGAAGCACACCTCGGTCAATGATCCCACGAATCGGAAGCACGCACCGCAAGAGACGTGAACCATTACCCCCTAGGGTAATACCCCTAATCCAATCCGCGAGATAATTAATCAAGCAAGGATCGCGAGGGGGCCACGCCACACCGCTACCCTATGAGTACATCTACTCTGCATACCATGACTGGAAAAGACACCAAAATATCACCAAAGGGTTCCATTTGCACTTCTTATGACTATTCATGTGCAGGTTGTTCATTCTTCGTTGCTGTGGTCTTCAGTTTCTTCTCTCTCCCTCTTTTGGAATGCGGCCATGCCTTCGGGGCGATGGTTGAGGAATGATCGACTGGATAAGTGTGGAAAGCACACAACAAATATTTAGCAACGGATAGTTAAGGCATATGCTATATGTTTGCTCTTATTATATGCCTCAATACGTTTTTTTATTAATTTTTTATAATACCACTTGAGGAACAATGATACTCATTCGGTATTTTTCTTTCTATTATATTGGATTTGTAATTAAAAAAGAGAATATTGTATTTTACGGTATTTTCAAATATGCAATATTATATTACTGTTTATAAGATCATATCTCATCATGTTCTCTGCTGAGGCATATCAGTTCAATGATCATCTTAATGACATTATTTTTTCTGTATTTCACTGTGACACAATAAAAGATGCAATACCTACTTAGGTTACTGTCTTTACTTATTTCCTATTATTGGTTTATCTCTTTAATATTAGGTTTTCTGTGTTCTTTATTTTAGGTATTGTAACTCAATACCCATGTCCCATGGACTAGAACCTTGTCGTGGTGGAAGGGCTTGTGTGTTCCGATGACCCCTAGGGCTGTGCTGGCGGGAGTAATAATAATTACTCCTGGAAGGGTCACCCATGCCAGATAGGTCGAAGGTTAGGAGCCAGACGAAAGGTAGTCCACGCAGCGTCTGTTCCTCAGTGAGGCGGCTGCAATGGCGTCTGACCCCAGTGGGGCGGCCATTAAGTGATGGTGTCACGTTAAAAACACTAACCACCTCAATTATGATTCCCAAGAATATAATGATGGGCACTATAGATAATATGGATCCTGGCAACTACGGGACTCGGCCCAAGAGGCCGTGTGTCGTGCCCGGCAGCGGGAGAGGCAAGGCTTCCGCGGTCGTCATCCAACGAAACCCTTGCAGGGAAGAAATAACTTCAGCAGGACAGAAGACTCAGAAGAAGGCGAAAGTAGTTAGAATAGGAACCTGGAACGTCAGGACAATGTTTAGGAGAGGCAAATTAGAAAATATAAAGCGAGAGATGGAAAGAGGTAATATAGATGTTTTAGGTCTCTGCGAGGTGAGATGGAAGGATAGCGGGGATTACTGGAGTGACAATTATAGAGTAATATACAGCGGCGGGGACGAGAGCCAACGAGGGGTTGCCGTAATTTTAAATAAAGGGGTAGGAAGAAGCGTAGTCAACATAGAGCAAGCGACAGATAGAATTTTACTCGTAGAGATTAAAGCTGAGCCGAAAAACTTGGTCATTGTTCAGGTATACATGCCTCCGAGCAACCACAAGGAGGAAGAAGTCGATAGGATGTATGATGAGTTAGAGGATATCATCGCGAGTGTTCCTGCAGGGAAACATTTGATAGTGATGGGGGATTGGAATGCGACGGTAGGCGAAAGAAGAGATGGTGGTGAGGTGGGGGACTATGGGTTAGGCACGAGGAATGAACGCGGGGAGAAAGCAATTGAATTCTGCAGGAGACAGGGGTTAGTCATCACTAACACATGGTTTAGACACCACAAAAGTCGTAGGTATACATGGAAAATGCCAGGTGACTCAGAAAGGTATCAGTTAGATTATATTACGGTTAGGCACAGGTTTAGGAACAGTGTGATAAATTCGCACAGTTTCCCAGGAGCGGATGCGGACTCTGACCACAATTTAGTTGTTATGAAATGTAATGTTCGTTTCAAGAAGATAAGGCAAGGGCGGCGGGTTAAAAAATGGAATTTAGAAGAAGTAAATGAATTAACGAGGAAGGAGTATCAGCAGGCTGTAGAGAAAATGATGGATGGCGGTAAAGAACTGAGTACTATCGAAGAAAAATGGGAATGTATCAAGAAAGGGATATTGGAAGCCGCTAAAGACACTATAGGAACCGTTAACGGGAAAAGGAGAAGAAAACCATGGGTAACGGATGAGATGATTGCAAAGATGGATGAGAGAAGAAGATGGAAAAATGTAAACACAGAGTTAGGCAAAATGAAGTACAAAGAGTTAAACAATAAATGGAGAAGGGCCACAAATAAAGCAAAAGAAGAATGGTGGAAAACGCAATGCGAGGATATGGAAAGTTTACAGAAGAAGGGTGAAATTGGTGCTCTATACAGCAAGGTTAAGTTATTATCGGGAAGTAAGAAGGCAAGATCTGTGCTAACAGTTAAAGATAAATGGGGTAAGATAATAGTTGAACCAGGAAAAATCCAAGAGAGATGGAAGGAATATATAGAAACACTGTATGGTAAAGAACTTAGGCCGACAAGGTTAGACATAGAAAAGGAACATGACGTAGAAGAAGATAGCTTAGGTCCAGGCATACTCGACGACGAGATAGAAAAGGTATTAAGGGAGATGAAACTAAATAAGGCTGTTGGGGAGACAACATTGCTGCGGAACTATTGAAAGGTTTAGGGTAATGTGGGAAGAAGACTCTATGTGGACTGATTGGTAGTATCTATGAGGAAGGTATCTGGCCGGAAGATTTTGTGAGATCGGTGTTAGTTGCTATTCCAAAAAAAGTAAAGGCTACATCATGTGAGGATTACAGAACAATAAGTTTGATATCCTACGCTGCTAAAGTTGTTCTCAAGATCATCAACAAAAGGAAAGAGAGTAAGGCAAATGATTACTTAGGGGATGATCAGTTTGCGTTTAGGAAAGGAGGAGGTACGCGTGATGCCATTGCAGTAATGAGATCACTAATCGAGAGGAATATAGAATACAATCAGGACGTTTTTGCCTGTTTTGTAGATTTCGAAAAAGCGTTTGATAGAGTGAATTGGGAAAAATTAATGCGTGTATTGTAGAAAATAGGAATGGATTGGAGGGAAAGGAGACTGATCCGCAACCTGTACATGTCTCAAGACTGCTCAGGAGCGAGTGGGGAACGGAGAGTCCGGATGGGCCGTGTTAGGAAGAGGTGTAAGGCCAGGCTGCCCATTATCACAGGTGCTGTTCAACGTATATGTGGAGGAAATGATTAAAGAAGCATGGGAAGAACTGGAGGTAGGAATGAAAGTCGGACGGGAAATCGTAAAATCGGTTAGGTTTGATAATGACCAAGCATTAGTTGCTCAGTCAGCCAAGGGGCTGCAAGCATTGCTGAGTGAAATGGAGGTTCAGTGCGATAAATATGGGATGAGAATCAATATTAATAAAACAAAGGTCATGCGATTTCCCAGGAAGAAAAAGGCTGAAATAAATATTAAAATAGGAGGGGAAAAGATAGAGCAGGTAGAACAGTTTACGTATCTCGGAAGTGTTTGGGACCAACGCGGTCAAATTGGTAGGGGCGTAAGGAGAAGAATTGCGCTAGGCAAGGAGGCTTTCTCAAGGTGGAGGGAGTTGATGACGGGGACGTTGAGTAGGGAGGTTAAGAAAAGACTCGTAAAAACTTTGATATGGGGCGTACGGCTCGGAAACGTGGTCGCTGAAGCAGGAGGATAGACGTAGGTTGGAGACTTTTAAAATGTGGGTGTGGAGAAGAATGGCGAAGGTGAAATGGACGGAAAGGAAAACAAATGAGGAAGTACTAGAAATGGTGGGGGAGGAGAGGGGTTTGTTGAGAGAAATCCTATGGAGGCAGGAAATATGTATGAAAGGCGTATTGAGTGGTAGTGGGATGTTGAAGAGGGTAATAGAGGGGGGAATTTTGGGCAAGCGAGGTAAGGGCAGGAACAGGATAGGGATGTTGAACGGGATGAAGGGAGGAAAGAAGTACACAGAGATGAAGAGGGACCTGATGTAGAGTAGGTTGCTGGATTGGGTTTTGTTTGTAGTTACAAAATGTTTATTTGACAGTTGTGTCCATCCAAAAACCTACCTTAACCGGTAGATTACTTTATAATAATTCTAACAACTTCAAATGTAAAAATCTTTCATATTAAACGGAATAGATATCTTATCTGATTGAATGTATTTAGAACCGTTAAGACATTTCAAATTCTTTTGTTTACATTGATTGCTATTGTCCCCTTTTAGATATATTCAACGCTGAAAGCGTACACGTTTACCAATACCATATCTCATCATCATTCCAATCAACGGCTCCGTGGATGTGCGCACAGGGTGTTTGGGGTTTTGCTAAAGTTAGCTCAATTGTTTTTTGCCCAAAAATGAAATTCTAAATTGAATTATCGTGGGTGTTTACCAAATATCACAACCTATAAATTTGGCAGTGGCATTGCCATCGTCAGAATACGTTAATATAGACAAGTTATGCAAATTTACAAAAAGTAAGGTGCTGTGTTTTGTGGATTCAGTCTTTACCACATCATATAGATAATATTATTACCCTGCTCTACCCTTCACCGAAGTTTACGATTAGCATGGTCCCAATAAATATCAATAATTCGTTTGATTGTGCTCCTTTTCCGTCTCCTCCTCTCATTAGGACACATCAAATTAATTAAAACTTTAATGTGGAGCACACATATGCATGGCTCAGAAACCTGGTCGTGGAGACCGGAGGATAAGCTTGGGGGTGTAGTCCTTTGAGATGTGTGGGTGTGAAGTAGAATGCAAAAAAATGAAACGGACAGAAAGGAAGAGAGGCGATTTAGTTCTCGGTGTTGGTAGAGGAAGAGCCGTTGGGAGTGATTCGAAGAAGGCAAGACAAGTGGATGCGGGAGGTAAGGCGACGCAATGGTTTGCCGAGAGTGTTAAGAGAGGGGAGAGGACTAAGGAAGCGCGGTAGGGGGAGGAAAAGAATAAGAATTTCGCATTAAAAATTAAGGGAGTTATTTACGCATTTTTTGGTACCCTAAAAGCCACCGGTATGGTTTGTGGCAGGCGGTGAATACACACCAGACTAATTTTGATCCGAATTCTTTTCCTTCCTAGCGTGGGCATGCAACGTTATCCTGATCCCCTATCGTATGTGTAAAAAATGACAACCTAAATCTATTTGTTCTACACTTAATCCCTCTAATTTTACGGATGCCATCTTGCTTACCGTAGTATGATATGGCCAATAACACATTTTAACATGATTTCTAAAGAGACATACTTCAAATTTATGCAAGAGATTTAATGCCTAAATAATGGGTTATTTGGGTTTTAAGGATTATATTTAATATCAGTCAGGGCTCATGAGTAGAGTAATTTGTAGTGCCAGGATCTTTAACAATCTACCCAAATGCTCTTAAAAACTGCTACTACTAATGATTTCCACGCGCATAGTAATTACGTATATCGATGTAACATTCTTTGTTATACTCTTAAACAAACCCCTGTTTTTCACTGAATGTCATTTAATTAACCATTTGCTCAAGCCCACATCCCTATGAGTAAGATACCGCAGTATACCACGCGAATAATTTAAGAGGAAATCCTGAGGTGAAAGGAAGAGAACCTTGTACCAAACCATCCCGACCAAACTGAGTGCACGGCATGCATGCGTATAGTGTTTTCGAGGAAAGATTTTGAAGAGGGGAATAAAGTTCAGTAAAGATCACTCCGCAGTTCTAGGGCGAAATGTTACTAGGAAAAATCGAGCTCGGTAGGGGTCTTTAGATAAACTTGGATGAGAGTCAGACACGAATAGAGCCTGGGTAAGATTTTCAGTTAAGATAGTGTGAACACGAGACATAGAATTTTAAATTCCATTGAAACACATGTAATTTATTTCAAGTCGCGGTCGAAATAAACCCTCCATGAAAAAAAAGCCCCAAAGTACATTTTCCATAGTCCCTTTATGCACATAATTCGTCCGTTGAAATTTCGGCTTTTTCTTACACTAGTTTTATTTGTAAAAGGTTAGGGAAGATAACATATTTTTTCTTCTTTTAATCAAGCGTGATACCTTTTTGGTGAAAGAACGAACTGAGGAGAGAACTTCGTACTATTTAGTAATGACAAATTATTGAAATTAATAATAAAATTAATTGACAATTAAAAATATATATCGATGGAAAAATAATTGAATTATTGACACTGAAGTGATAAATCAACACTTATGTGAGTGGCGGTCAAAAGAAAAATCTCTTCTTGGGTGCATTGATGTGTGGAAACACCTTCGAGTGGACTTACATAAACGTTAGCTGAGGGATTGTGAAGTCAAGATAACGTTTGCGTGCACTGAAAGGAATGCTTCTCCTATTTTATTGTAAGGTCGGTCTTTTGAAATGAAAAATATCCGCGGTGGCGTCAAGGCGAAATTGAGTTGGTTTCTGGTGGTTAATAAAAATGGGTAAACTACTTGCTCTCTGTGCTTACGCGGCATAGCAAGCGACAGAAACCCTTCGCTCAAAAAGTTTCTGGCAGTTTATTTACGTCGACCTTCATATCGTATTATTCAAGCAGTTAATGAAAATTGGTTTCCAAGATGAAGGTTTCCCTTCGTGGGTCGTTGATGCTCAGAAGGAGTCATCTGACCTGATGACTTTGTTTGCACTCACGTCACGTCAAACTTACAGAGCTAAACATTATCATAGCCGTTGGAAAGGTTTCGCGAAAACTTGAGCGTAGTTATGCTATCCGAACAATCTACGAATGAGAAAAGTTTCAGGGTATTGTGTGTGTTTCCAATGAAGGCAATGATTTCAGAGAGACATCGCCCTTCCATCTCGGATGTGGAAATGGATCTTAACTCGTGATGTGAGCTCCAGGAAATGGCTAAGTTGACCTGCCGTTAAATAACAGGTCCAAATTACATTTTCAGTTTGGCATGAGGGAAAGCTTTTCCTCTGCAAACCCCGTACGCAATATTTCAATTTGAAGGGAGTGTTATCACGGATGAATTTTATATTTTGGCATCATGGGACGTTATTAAATTAAGTTTCCCACTTGATAATTGTTGAAAATGTGTGCGATGCAAAATTCATGCAACAAGCAAAACTCAATGACGATTGTGAAGATGCCTTCTCCTTCCATCCAAAATTCCAACGTGGCCGATCACTGGAATTTCCAATGATCTCACTCAAGGGAACTACAAATTTTGTCCCAAAAGAAGTAGAATAAATCTAGGGAAATAATTTATTGCACATAAAAGTATAAATTGCTCAAATCCTTCACAAAAGCAAGCACCCTACAATCGACACATCAATGCCAGTGCCATCCGCCCGTTGTGGTCTGCTTCCTGTAAGGCATTTAACAGGACACTCGATTTCCGAGTTTAACACAAAATTTTATCCCATATCATTGCTCCATGGAAAGTGGCATCGTAAATTTGTGACGTGACCCTCGAACAAGGGTCCAGTCTTTACTTTCTGGGACAGACTGAGCAAGATGCTTTCAGTATCGAAAATGCTTCGGTAACTTACAATGAAATTGAATGAATGAAATGAATTGAAAACTCATTACCAATTATAGAGTAATGTGCGAAAAAACTCTTAATAACAAAAAACATTATGAGATCTGCAGACAAAAAATAGATTGATGCATCGTTCTCAAAGTGCAATTTCCACCTATTTGGCGAAGAGCAAAGGAATCCCAACTAATTTTTTTGCATTATATTCACATCTACTTTTTATGCTGATATCCGCCATCGGAGTATGGGCGGTATTATTGGGAGTAAACACCGATGAATTTTACGTGTTTTAATTGGAATTTCATATCGTAATAAGGTTTCTTAGTACGTTGTTGATGGGTGAGGTAATTAACATTTATCCAGCTGTGATAACACAGGCACACAAAAAAATGAAAGTTCCGTGCCCGGGTTCCGACCATTGGTTCCCCATGTATTTTAGGCTCCCGAACCCGATTCCGGGGTCGGTACAGCCTAGACCTTCTGTATTTGCCCGCTACGATCAAAAAGTGCCATAATTTGGCCATTTCCGAGGACCGAACAAGAGTCCGTATGACAGCCGCAATTGAAGACAAAAATCGATCTTACGGAAAACTGTTCTTGTTATCGAAATGGAAAAATATTCCCCCAACACCATGCAAAATTTCAGGAAAACCAGTTGGGCGGTTCTCGAGATAAATCATCTCGAGAAAAACATCTCCGGAGTTGAAATCGAAAGGGTCAGGGTAACGGAACAATAATCAAGACATGTACGTATATTAAGGACACTTTACTCAATACATGATCCATATTCCTAAGAGAAAAGATCAACTAACTTTGGTTATTGTTTTCCACGAATATGGCCCTCATTACCTTTGATTTGCTTACATAGATTCTCATCCCAATCACCATCTCAAAGATTTCCTAATCCACTAAGCAATGACTGTCACCCCATGACTGTCCTGACTATTGCGCAAGAGAATATAAATGGTTTCAGAGGAAGGGGTAAGATTGAGAATGGCCTGGGTGGATATTGTCAAAGAGACTCTCAAGATTCGAAATATTAGACGTCACTGGAGTTAAACAACGCATGACTGGAACGGATGCGAATCAACCGAAATGAAGAGTTTTAATAGGCGTCGATTGAATTGAATTGGTCCAATTTGTTGATGACCAAAGAAAGTATTATACCGCAGATAAGTTCTGTGAGGTTAGATAAATTTCTCAGAACTAATAACAATTATAGTTGACGGTTGATGATACAAGGTCCGTCCTAACAAATAAGTATAGAAAAAATCTGTGAAAAAAATTTCTTGCAGATAAAAGTACACATTGCTAAAACTCTTCATGAGAACACCCTTATGAATTGACACATCAATGTCAGTGCCTCCGCCAGCTGTGGTATGTTTCCTGTAAGGCATCAACAGGGCCCTCGTTCTGGCACCTCGTCACGGCCTTTTTGACATAATCCAGTGGTCGAAAAAGGCACTCAAAGGGGTTAGTTGTGCTTGGGTCGTACTCAAAGACCCATTTCTCGACACCAGTGAAGACCTATTATATGCCAAAAAATTCGGATCACTTTCACAGTTGTCCAAGAGGTCCAAGGCAAGGTTGTCACACAAGAAGTCTTCCGACAGCTCCTTGGGGACCATCTTGGCAAACCTTTCTCATGGCTGAATCTCATGTAAGAATGCATGCATTGTGGTTTTCTGAATATTGCATTCTGCTGCCAACATCCTGACACGAGGAAGTTAATCAGAATTGATCAAGTGTCTCGCTTTAGCACATTTTCATCGCACTGTGTTGTTGATGGATGTGTTGAGGGCATTCCTCATCGTCAACTTCTTCGTTACCCTCCCAGAACATCCAGTGTCCGCAGAAAACCATTCCTCGGGACGTTGCTGGATTTAATTCTTCGAGCTTAACACAACATTTTATCACGCATCGTTGCTCCATGGAAAGTGGCCTCGTGAATTCGTGAAGCGACCCATGAACAGCGGCCCACAGGTCGCGTTACTTTCCCAAGACTTCCCACCGCCCATTCCGCCACAAATTGCCCCACTTCAGCCGTTCACATGGGCGGAAAAATGTCATTCTACGTTTTTTGGATTAACCATTTGAAATAATCAGGGCGGATCTGAAAAATGAATCAATTAATTGTATACAGGTAATTAAACATGAAGGAAAAAAACATCATTTAATTTTACATTTGGTAACCATGACATATTCATGTAGAATAATGGCTGTAGGCCGTCCCTAGCTGCTGCACATTCGCCGCCCTGGTTTGCGCAAACTCAGACTCGTTATCAGGGACAATGGTCAACATACACAAACTATGCTTTATGCACGTTCATTAACCTCCTGTGTGTTGTGTCAAAACCCTTCCCGCATGACCGCATTGGAATGCCATTAAGTAATGTAGTGCTGTTTACAGTATTGTTTGCTCTGCTTTTGGTACCCTAAATTTCCCCTTCCATCCCTTGTCCCTCTCCGTGGGGGAGCCCTCCTCCTACCTGCAGCGTTGGGCCAAATTCCTCACCTTGGGTAGGAGAGAGTTTTACGTAGCACGTTCATCTACATCTACATAATACCCCGCAAGCCGCCGCAAGGGTGTGTGGCGGGGGGTGTTAGGTCACCACCCAAAAAAGGAAAAAAGAAATACCGCATTCAAAACCAACACATAAACGTTCTTGTGGTGGTGGTATTTCGCCAAGCTACTTACTAAAATCTAGCTTCCACGTTCCTGATGAATTTCTTACTGCATCCTGGGGTACAATTATTTGTTGTAGTTAAGCGTATGCCCTTGCATGCTTGTGTAGTGAAGGTAGGTGGATGTGTGTTTGCATGCGGGTGGAATGATGGGATATTACGATGAATGTGTGCACTGCTGTGGATTGGGGTTTGCATGTGAGTGTTGGTTTTGAACGCGGTATTTCTTTTCCTTTTTTGGGTGGTGACCTAACACCCCCCGCCACACGCCCTTGCGGCGGCTTGCGGAATATTATGTAGATGTATGCTTATGAAGAAATTACCACGACTGCAGCCTTAGTCGGAAATTTTGCCCTTCCACTCGTTCTCACTGGAAGATTGCGACCGTGAGGATTTCATTGTCATGAAAACCCATTTCCCTTGACCTTGTAGCTCATTTAACCACATTCAGCCAAGGAAGGATAAGACATTGTCATATTTTCTGGATCTATCTGGCGACTCAGGTTAGCGAAAACAAGCCACGTTGCATGTCTAATGCAGTCTTTCGTGTCAAAGTTTTGGGGCAAGTGTCAATATCCGTGACATATCGAATTAAAAGTTGGAAAATTAAAGTTTTCGTTCGCTGTCGCCATCCCGCTCCACGTCCGTTAAAAATGTAGAGTTGAAATTGTCATATTGAAGGTCATGTTGTGGCGCAATTGAATAATCGTTCATTATATATATTTGGGGTATATGATATGTATATAATATATATCATATACCCCAAAAAGAAAGCAAAAATATAGAACTATTTCAGGATGTAAAATCATTCGTCTTGACCGGGATTCGAACCCGGATTCCACCGAGTACTTTAGCCCGGTAAGCTACCGAGGCGTCATCATGCGATCCGATATTTTTGGGATTTTAAATGAACAAGATGTGACGATCGTTATGTGTTGTGGCCAAAGCATTCGGCCGTACATCGCAGGATCTGGGTTCGAATCCCAGTCAAGGTGAATGATAGTAAGAATTATCAAGAGCTCTACGGCCTCTAGGTTAAATAATAATAGGGGGGAAAACTCCAATGGCCGTAAAAAACAGTCGCAACTCTCGTCAGACCAAATTGTTGTGTTGGTATTCGCGGGAACCAACCACAACCTCTCACCAAGTGGTGATTAAGGTGAATGATATTTACGCTCTGAAAATATTGCATTGTAATGCACAGTTCAATGACGATTTAGTTAAAAGTGACTATCTCCTGCATCTCCTGCAGTTTCTTGGAATTTAAAAACATTAAATATTTTAAATTCCAAGTTTCCAAAATTTCAATAATTAAATATTAAGAGTTTCACCTCCAGCCTATGCATAGGCAGAATAGGCGGAAGGAGACATAGCAGAAGTCCAATTGGTTAGATATTCACTACTCGGTGTTATTCCATTTGGTCATTGATTTTGGATTTTCAAGTATTTCTTTCAGTTAATCATATTTATATATTTAGTATCAGGTGTCCTCCTTGAATTCTCTTTCACATTATCTGTGGAAACTCTTAAGGAAATGTCTCCATTCCCATGATTCGGGAAAGGAATTCACCGTATTACCCAGACGATAGCTCTGTAGTGCAGGAACATTTACATTGAAATTTTTTGTCGGGATTTTTACAGTTTTTAATGGCCCCATGAAAGTGTAATGGACGGCAAGTAGTAATAAAAGTCGAATATTTTCCCGTGAATACACTGCGGAAACACCGAAATGGTATTGATGAAACACGGGGGTTCTATGGAATGGTAGAGTAAGAATAATGCCCCATATTCATTAAAAGAGGTAAAGAGGACGACTCTTAATTTAAGGAGGAAGACACGTGGACTCGTAATTTGAAGAGCGAAGACACACATATTTTTTCATAAGTAAGAGTGGATCACGCCTCAAACAGCCTCACTTTAACAGGTTATTAACGAAGTCATTTCCTTTCCCCGTCCACCTTTCTGTCTCCCAGTAAGAAGACCTGCCACTCGAAAATAAAACCACACATCTTGTGTGGAGCAGGTAATGTCCAAAATCTCCGAGATTCGAATCCGGCCACCGAGAGGGCAAGGGTTCAAATTCTGGATACAGCAAATGTTTTTCATTGGTATCCCGATCCCTACTCGAGGCGATTTGTGGAGAGCACTATGAGTGAGTACGACGTCCGTCGGACGGGACGTTAAGCTGCGGACACCTTGGTGCCTTTCATTAAAAGTAGGCTGATGCCGATGCCGGGTTTCTCTCCACCCTGCTTCATCCTTTCCCAATCATCCCTAATGGCGCAAATCACCTCAGCTGTCCTCGGTCGCCTCCCCTAATTAACACTACTACTACTTATGAAGTAACTTACTTTGCTTATGGAGTTGGGATGGGAATCATTAGAAGAAAGATGACTCAATGCTAAGTTAAACTTGCTAAATAAATTCAGAACCGCATGTTCCAGCTCCCAGGTCTCGAAAATTATGCGCACTCCAACATATATTGGTCGCTCGGATCATGTATACAAAATTCGGGAAATAGATGCCAGAACTAGCAGACTCAAGGACTCCTTCTTCCCACGGACAATACGGGATAACAACTGTAGGGTCACACTCGGAGATAACAAAAATGCCACTTGTCACCCTCGGCGTCTAGGTAACAATTAGTTATACTCAATTGCATGCACCTTCGCTAAATGTGTGTTGTGTCAAAACCCTTCCCGCATGACCGCATTGGAATGCCATTAAGTAATGTAGTGCTGTTTACAGTATTGTTTGCTCTGCTTCTGGTACCCTAAATTTCCCCTTCCATCCCTTGTCCCTCTCCGTGGGTGAGCCCTCCTCCTACCTGCAGCGTTGGGCCAAATTCCTCGTCTTGAGTAGGAGAGAGTTTTATGTTGCACTTTCCTCTGGTGGTGGTATTTCACCTTGCTACTTACTAAAATCTACCTTGCACGTTATTGGATAAATTTCTTGCTGCATCCTAGGGTAAAATTATTTGTTGTAGTTAAGCGTATGTACTTGCATGTTGTGGAGTGAAGGGAGGTAGATGTGTATTTGTATGCGTGTAAAATGATACGATGTTTCTATGAATGTGTGCACTGCTGTGAATTGGGGTCTACATGTGTGTGTTGGTTTTGAATGCGGTATTTCTTTTTCTTTTTTTGGCTGATAACCTAACACCCCCCGCCACACGCCCTTGCGGCGGCTTGCTGGGTATTATGTAGATGTAGATGAAGGATTCCACTTGCTCTAGTTTCACCCCTAGAATTGTGATACGCACTTAAGAGTTGCTTGCAGGTCCTCTCGCGTTTCCGCCACTACTGCGATGTCATCTGCAAACCGGAGCATGTTGATTTCTCCTCCATTTACCTTGACTCCTTTGATACCCAAATCTTTTGTTTCTTTTATTGGCTCTTACCAGGTATACGTTGAATATTGGTGGCGAGAGGTTGTATCCTTGACTTACTCCTTTGTTTGTTTTGGCTTATATTTTTCTGCCATTTTTCGTTTGCATTGTTGTTACCTGATTCTTCTAGAGGTCATGGATATGAAGTGGAGTGGACAAGGATATGGAGTTCTGGCGTTGTAGTCCCAATCCAAGCGCTTCTGGTATCTTGAACATCTTGCTCCATTCGACATTGTCGAAGGGCTTCCCCAAGTCCACGAATGCCACGCATAATGGTTTATTTACGTGTCTCATTTTTTCCGCCCAGAGCTCTCAAGCTGAGAATTGCCTCTCTTGCTCCTCGGTTTTTCCTGAATCCGAATTGGTTTTCCGAGAGGTTTCCTTCTATTCTTCCTTGTGTTCTTTCTTGTATTCTTCTTTCTATTCTTCTGCTAATTAGCCTGTACGAATACTTACGTTCTTACATTTTCTCTGGTGAATTTATCTTTATGTCCTCGCACTCTTCCTATCATTACTCCGAAGAAAACCATTTCATTCGCTCATTAGTATTTTTTTAAAAGTTTTTTATTTAACGTTCGCCATTTTAAATCACTTTTCATTGTGTCGGGGAATAGTTCTCAGGGAATGCCTCCATAATCGCCACCCTGAAGCTCACGGTGTCAAACGAATGCGCGGATCGTGTGTCAAGGCCTCAGTTCGGTTCGTATCGCAGGGAGGTCACGCACCGGACTGTAACTCCTGGTGAGGCCACGCCGAGTTCTCGTGGGAAAGTCTTCGGTGGGAGTTGTCGGGAAACTGGCAGCCTCGCCAAGGATATCAATGAAAGCGTGCCCTCTGTGAGCTTAGAAGTCCTTCCACGTGGATGATGCGGCGAATGTGAACAATAGTAGACACAGAGGTCGTGTGAGGATATATTTAAAAGTAATGCAAAGATGCTTGTAGAGCGCGAACGAAATGACCTTCGGAAGCGCGCCAGGTGGCACGTGGAAGTAACATGCCCCATCAATACTTGGACGTGTTCTAGTGCTATGTCAACGCGATTAAAACAGCGTGCTATTATCGAATTTTTAACCGCTTAAAAAAGTGACTCCTACTGAGATTCATCGTCGTTTAAAGGCTGTTTATGGTGAAGATGCTGTTGATAGTGATGGAATGAAAAAAAACTTGTTATATGCTGGAAGAAATGTGTTAGCCGCAACGGCGACTATGTTGAAAAATGGATAAATGATTTTGAAACTCAAGAATTGCAATTTGAACTTGAATGTACTCTATGCCCGATCTTGCCATTTGTTTTTGTTTGTGGTCTACAAGCACGCGTGCATTACTTTTCAGCCCGGCGTCGCATTTTTTTGAAAGGGGGTCATGCAGAGAAACTAAAATGGGACAAGTCGTGTCCTCCCAGAAGAATCGTCATTAATAAAGACGTGACTTCTCTACTTAATGGTTTTCTTCCTTCCCCGAGGGCCTTGGTTCGAATCCCAGCGGTGAAAGATTTTGTCAGGGGGTTCCCTATCCCTTCCTGTGTGCATTTCAAGAGGAGACGTTGAAACTTTGGGACCCCTTTGGCGTCTTTCGTTAGCAGTGAGATAATGCTCAATGCACACTGGTTTCTCTCCACTCTTTCTTCTCCCATTCCCTAAAAATCATACTTGTGCCAAATTACCCTGCTATCCCCAGGGTTTCAAGTGACCTCAGGGGTCGGTCACCTCCCCCTTATACATAACTACAATCAATACGAAAATGGCCTATGATCTATGAATGCCAAAATATCGTGT
>CM073769.1:142881225-143017512 GCA_037158775.1 Hetaerina titia
CCTTCTCATGGAATCGGGATGCCGGCGGTCGGTTGGGCACCCGGCTAGAGGCAAGAAAGGAGGAGATGGCTCATCGCCTCGGGATATCCAGAGTGAAGGGTGACCTCGGTCGTGGGCGAATCGATTGAGAGAACGAAAACGACATGTGTGTGTCTCCGAGGTTTGCATAAATAGTATCAGTAATAATTTTTTTTCTGACGTGTGCATGAAGTGCTGAATTCAGACCGTCGGTTGTTAAGTGTACGTATAATCGCAGATTGTATTGGCATTGATAAGATATCCCATTGATAAGATAAGTGCATCCCATTATCACTGAAAATAAATTGACGATGCGAAAGATCTGCGCTGAACTCGTCCTCCCGAAGGTCTTTGGATGGACGACCAAAAGCAGAGTCGAGTGTCTGCTGCGAAGACCTTCTACAACGGCATCGTGACGAAGCCCCAACCCCCCTAACAGTCTCGACGGCACCAGCAGACTGTTCCTTTTCCCTATAAAAGTGAAATCATCCCTCAGAGGGCACCACCGTGGTGCCATAGGTGTCGTCAAAGAAGCTCTCACGCGTGTCCTTCCGGAATTTCCCGACCGCGGAGCCTTCGAGGCGTGGAAAAGTCGCAAGGGCAAAAGTCTGTCGAAATGTAACGACAGTGCTTATGCAAACCGTGCACCCAGCAAGTATGCATCAACACGTGGCCACATAAGAAGCCCGGACAAATGAAATATTTTTCGGTTTACTCTTCGATTGTTATTTGCTTGTTGAATTTTCAGCTCAACGTAATTATTTTACAAGAAAAAAAATATCCTAACTATTATGTAAAAATTCGTCACCAGTTCCTCCTCATAATGATAATTTTATGTTGTGAGCAATGCGAGGGAAAAAGAGAGATAGGCAATGAGAAGACCTCGATGCGAAACAAGGCAGGTTTTTACTTCGTTCAGAGAAATACAGTAAATTCGATTCCAAAATTATTATTATTATTTTATTTATCTTTGAAAATGACATGCGTTTATTTATTGACACTTGAGTTTTCGTGGCAATGTATATACTTTTGTCAAAATAACTTGAGGATTTTCTTCTGCTATCCCTTAGCAGTCATCAGTAAGAAGTTGGAAATGAGAGAAAATGGTATGGCCCGTAGGAAATGTTCTTATCATCATCAAACCATGTTGACTCAAAGCAGAAAGGCCAATAATCCATTCTTTGCTAAGAGAAAATTTGTCCCCGACTCAGGCGTAAGCATATTAACCAATCGTGAATATCTTCACGATTGGTTATCTCTCAATTGAAGATAGCATTTGGACTGTCTCTAACAGCAACTATTCTCGCTTGGGTTTTCTCTTGCTAACCCTAGTTCCTTCTTCCTGCCTTCATCATTTTTGCCAAATCCATTTCCTTTCTCGACCTGACTTACCTAACATCATTCCTTTCGTCACTGCTCCAACCTAAAAATAACAAATAAACGGAAAAGTTAGTGTTAAATAATTAAGCCGATTCCCCTCTGGCTCCCTGGCCTCGGCTCGTCGCTATATTTTTTCGATGCTCATATAATGCATTTGTTTTAATATCTAGAATATGTTTGGTGATGATGGCACGACGCGCGTTGCTACCCTGCGGCATAGTCATGAGGGCTAATGGAAAAAAATATACGTTATGTAGCCAAGGGAAGGGCAGGAATAAAGCACCTTCACCCCCCTCTTTCTTACCCCTCCCCTCCCTCCCTTCCCAAGGCCATCCCTATGACAAAGGCCACGAGGCCTCTATTATGGTTTATCCAGGCCATCATCCCCTCTCCCTCCTTCCGCTAGTGGAGAACCCCGACCCAGCTCTCCGTGACACGCGTCACGTTTTTGTACCATTTAGTGCACGTGACAGTGCTGCAGGGCGGAGGAGGGCGCTCTGCCATCATCATTAAATTTGCGGAAAGTTAAAAATTTCATGTTTTCTCTATGGATACCCGTCAGTTCCACGAATCCAGGCCCAACTCCATTAATTTTATGCGGTATAAAAGGCCCTTTCAACTCCTGAGTAGCGATATGCGTTGGTCCTGAGTGTTCGGGTCGCGAGGTTTGCTCCACTAAAAAAAAAGACTGATTGATCGGCTATGTCAAAAGGATTACTAAATATCTCTTCTTGAGATAAAAAACTTCATATATAACACTCCTGTTCCGGAGTCCTCTCCGGAGTCCACTCCACTCCCAACAAATAACAATCATGGGTCCGGCTGGTCATGCAGCTCGAAGTCTGACTGCCACAAAGTTCAAAAATGAACTTGTCAATCGCGATTGAGTCACTCCAATACTTGGTAATCGTCACAGAGATTACCGAATGGTACTTAGTGTAGCATTCCATCTCCAGCCTAGTCCATGGCTACCATTTAGCACTTACCTCGGGCGTTGAGAGTTTACCTAAATCTTTAATCCTGTCACAATAAATGGCACTTATCGTGAATAGCTTGAATAATGAATGAAGATTTCGTTCCATTTCTCATAACATATAAATGTTAAGCAAATACATAACACTTAGGACAATTACACTACGTTCAATGGTTCTACATTCGTTCACAATAACCATTAAAAATTCCTAAATGTGTGAAAAAAGAATCCAAAAGAAATAAATTTATGTAAATATACAAAATTTAAAACCGCATTAAAAAAAGTGTGTATTAAACATTTTTATGCAGGTCTATTTATAAAAAATCAGTTGGTTGATTAGTAGAGTAATTATTTTGTGATTATGGTTTTTCCTTACTCCATTAGAAACATTTGGTTTTAGACAGTGCAAAACTTGGTCGAGGTTACTGAATCGCAAAAATCGGTTTATGAAAGGATAGCTTAAGAAATTAAATATTATCTTTGCTTTCTACGGGAATAAAACTTTATTTGACGACTAGTTTCGTTTACACTGTAACATCCTCAGGACTAGTGATACAATGTACATTTTGTTTGAGTTATAAGTATACTCGGTCGGGTAGGGGTAGCGGATGGGAGGGTGTAAAAAAGGGGGGGGGGAAGAGGTGTAAGAAGGGGGGGGGGAAAGAGGGAGGGAAGAGCGTGGGTCTGTGTCATGGGGTTTCCGGGTGTAGAATAGGAATGTCCAGGAGGGGTGAGAGGAAAGGGAAAAGGTGGTCATTAGTTATCCTTTCCTTCTTCTTAACCATTTTTAGAATTTCTAACTGCTCACGGATGTCCAGCTGCGTTCCTTTCTTCACTCCGTGCAGTAATGTGGGGGTGAAATCCGCACGGTGGCCTTCCTTTAAGAGGTGGGTTGCGAATTGGGACATCCCAGCGTTCTTCATGAAATCCCTCACGTTATAGTTTTATTCCCGTAGAAAGCAAAGATAATATTTAATTTCTTAAGTTAAACATGGATTTCTAGAAAGTTAAGGCCTCAACCATTCAGTGCATTATGAAAGGATATTGATTACACAGGCCTACAAAAAAAATTTTTTTTGGTGCCGGGAATCTTAGTGCTGATTTTAACTATATTTGTAGAGCTGAATCCAAGTATGAAATCCGTTTTTATTTAACAGCTCTAGTTTTTTAGATATGGCATATCTTACGATTAGTTGTTTTAATATTTGATATATTCCGGAAAATAATTTTCAAAGTTAAATAAATCTATAAGTATACATGGGAATATATAGTAAAAGAAAATAGGAAAAATATTACAGACTTTGTGAAACGTGCATACTTGGGATATTTTGGTGTTAAGCTTGTTGACCAAGATAAAACATGGGCACCGCATTTTGTGTGTAAAACATGTACTGAACATCTGCGGCAATGGACAACAGAACAAAGGAAAAGTCTAAAATTTGGTGTGCCAATGGTGTGGAGAGAACCTGTGAACCATATTGACGACTGTTATTTTTGCATAGTAAATGTTTCGGGAATTAATCGAAAAAATCGCCACAAGTGGACATATCCAGATTTGCCTTCAGCTAGACGCCCGGTACCCCATTCAGAAGAAATACCGATCCCAATATTTCAGGGTTACCAGATATATCTAAGGAAGAATTTGAGTTATTAGAAAACATTTCTCATTCTATTGGCGATAGTGGCAGTGACTACGAGGGGGTATCAACAATTCCTCAACTATTTAATCAAGATGAACTAAGCGATCTTGCTAGAGAACTGAACTTATCGAAGGAAGCATCCGAACTACTAGCATCAATACTGCATGAAAAGAATTTACTGCAACCCGGTACAATAATAAGTTTTTAACGCACAAGGGAAAAGACTATGCTACCCTTCTTTACTCAAGAAGACAATCTTACATTTTGTTTAGACGTTAAGGGTCTTTTGAAAAAAATGGGACTACTATCACAATATGATGCTAGTGATTGGCATTTGTTTATTGATAGCTCCAAGTGTAGTTTAAAATATGTACTCCTTCACAATGGTAACAGGTTTTGCGCAATACCAATCGCTCATTCAACTAAAATGAAAGAAGAATACGATACAATAGCATTGGTCTTACAGAAGAACCAGGAACATCGCTGGGTGATTTGTGTAGATTTAAAAATGGTGAACTTTCTTCTTGGGCAGCAAAGTGGCCACACAAAATATCCTTGTTTCTTGTGCCTCTGGAATAGCAGGGACAGACAAAACCACTGGATAAGAAGGAGTGGCCTAAGAGAGAAAACTTGGTTGTTGGGAAAGAAAACATCATTGCTGAATCTTTAGTTGAAAGAGAGAAAATCATCTTACCGCCTCTACATATTAAACTAGGCCTAATGAAGCAATTTGTAAAGGCTCTTGACAAGGATGGACCATGCTTCGGCTACTTAAGACTAAAGATGCCCCATATAAGTATTGAAAAACTTAAAGCTGGTATTTTTGAGGGGCCACAAATCAGACAACTTACAAAGGATCCTGCTTTTGTCGAGTCAATGAATGAGATTGAAAAAATTAGTTGGTTGTCATCTGTTGAGGTCATAAAAAATTTTCTAGGAAATCACAAAAGTGAAAATTATATTGAGCTGTAAACATTATGCTCAGTAACTTCAAATCACTTGGATGTAATATGAGCACAAAAGTTCACTAGCTACTCAGCCACTTAGACAATTTTCTTGGAAAATTAGGAGACACAAGTGAAGAACAAGGTGAAAGGATATAAAAACAATGGAAGCTCGCTACCAAGGAAGATGGGATAACCATATGATGGCAGATTACTGCTGGTGCTTAAAACGAGACTGTTTGAACAAAGTGCACTCAAGAAAATGGCGCAAAAGAAGCTTCCGATGTGTTGAGTGATGTTTTTATGTATTTTTTTCTTTTCAATTTGTTTTATTACAGAAAAAAAATTTAGTATTTGTGTTCAATTGTATTGTAAAATTCTGTTGTGTTTGTGGGTGATTTAACAGCCCTAGAAATAAATCAAGTCTTTATATTTAGTGGGTTTTATTATTAATATAATATTCCCATATCATCATGTAGAAGATTTTTCTACGTAAGTAACAACATATCTATATCTTGAAAACTATAGCTGATAGGAAAAAACTAGTGTCATAATTGGATTCAGCACCCCAATTGTTCTTTAAATCAGCATTAAAAGCTCCGGCACCAAAGCCACTATTGGCCTGTGTTATTTAATTATTATTTATTTACTCTAAATTTGTCAGATACATTCCGAAACTAATTATTAATTTGACATGCATTTTAATAAAATGATAAGTAAGTTTAACAATTTAATACACCTACATTAAACATGAAAATTCACTTCTGTTATAATTTGACGATAACGGAAATGAAATATTTCCACCAGGTGTCTCGCGAAACTCTATCTAATATTTTGGTCTTTGAAATCCCAACAGCCCAATGATAAAAATAAAACTATGATATGGTCAGCACTCTGTGATCATTAGGATGGCTTGTATGTATTATTATAATGAACCGAGAAATATAATAACAATTTTAATTTTCAGCGATAATGTGTCAGACAAATATTTCGTGGGCCCACTATTTATCAAAATTTTAATGTTTGTTATTGGTGCAGGAAAACTGACCGAATTGAGAGTTCTAGAGAGAGATGGTCTGATTTCTGGAGGTAAGTGAAGAACAAAAGATGAATTTGCCCGAGGACAAGTGAGCGTGTGTGCGCGCAAATGTATCCATGTTAATAAAAATATCTACCTCTTCGGCTACTGATAAGGGCACTGGCAGATTTGGTCGAAAAACGGTGACTCTTTAAACGGAGCGGGAGAACGAAGTGGTCCATTCTCCAATGCAGAAGGGGGGCCAATGGTGGTAGATGAAATTTTTGGAGAGATTTTCGCGACGGGAGCGAATTGCGAGTTCACGATGGTCAATGGAGGGTGGTCACATTTGGATTTGCGGTTTGGAGATATTTTGAGATTTGAAGGTATTTGTGATATGAATGTTTCAGTATGACATTTAAGCTATGTTTTCCGGAGAGGTTGGTGGTGAATTTTTTGATAGTATCGGGTATCTTACTTATATGATATTAAGGTACCTATATCATGAGATTGGAAATTCAATTGTGCATAGAACTATTGATTTGGAAGGGATGGAAAGGCTGGTGAAGTGCTGGTATTTAGTCGACTTTGTGAACATCTCCATTTATATGCATATATGTACAGGGTGCGTTCCGAAAGTCATGATTTTATTTTTTTAAAGTAATTTATTGAACAAATATGCATAAACAATTAACATTCTTCAAAGTACTCTCCTTGGGCTTCCACACCTTTTCCCAGCGACTCTGTCATGACAGGTACTTGCCCTGGAAGGTGTCTTCGGGGACCTCTCGCAAGGTCTTCGTCACGGTTGCTGATTGGATCTATTCTTTGGACGAATAAGGGGTTCCTTTCAGGGTTTCCTTAATCCGAGGGAACAAAAAGAAGTCTGCTGGGACGACGCCAGGACTAAAGGGAGGATGAAGGGCAGCGTTGGCACCTGATGTTTGACCAGGAACTTGCGGACTTGTAGCGCGTTGTCACAAGGCGTGTTGTGGTGATGGAGTTGCCAGGTAGCGGAGCGGTAGCAGGATGTCTTTTCTAGTCCAGATGACCCTTTTTCGGAGTCTTTACAGCACATCCATGTAGTAGGCAACGTTAGCTGCCCGTCCTTGAGGAAAAAACTCCTACTGGACCATTCTTTTACTGTCGAAAAAACAATGAGTATTGGTTTAACACTTTTGAATTGCTCATTCTTGCTTTTTTGGGCTTGCGGGACTGGTCGGTGTGCCACTCAGAGAGCTTTGGCGATTTATTTTTGGGTCGTATTCTAAGACCCAGGTTTCATCACCAGTGGTGACTTTATTCAAATGATCAGGTTCATTTTCAATACGTTGCAAAAGTTCACTTGAAATTTCCATGGTATTTCGTGACCCGGTCGGCGCGCAGAGATTTACAATAACTGACATTCTATTGCGTCTACAGTTTGAAGAGCACTGAGACCGGTTTCCGATATAGAAACCGATATATAAAACACTGATATAGATTTTTAAAACATAAAAACACAATGAAAGGACACCAGCACATGTAGCTTTGACGTTTCGGTGGCACCGCCGTCATCATCAGAATGCCGTACTCGGGGAAGGAGCGGAGAGGATATACGTGGGGGAAAGGCAAGAGGAGAAGATGTTAGGGACGAATAGGAAACGGGAAAGGTGGTAGGAGGGGCTATGTAGGCGTCTTTTGGGTAGGTTAAGTGGGCTTGGTTCAGCCCGGGGGGTTTAGATGACTGGAGCACCCAGATATGCGCCTTCTCGCGGGTTCACAAATCAATGCTACTTGCAGATTTGGAAGGGTTTCATCACTGAAACAGAGAATCAATCATCAACAGATTAGTTGTGGGAAGCAGTGTGACAAGGGATGAGATAGTTAAGAAAGATGGGAGATTTGGTGGAATAGTAGTGCTTACAGCAGTAGCAGGGGTGCTCGCAGGTGTTTTTGTCGACTTGAAGATGTCTCGCAAGTTCGATGGGCGTTTAAAGGAAACGGAGGGATAATGTGGGAATAAAAGTGATGTGGATTGACTGTTGTTAATAATTGGGAAGAGTTCACGGATTGTGTGTTTAATTTTGTGGGTTCCGGGGAAGAAAGTGGTGATAAGGTTAAGGCATTTTGGGCGGTTTGGTGTGGGGAGAGGAGTGCATTGGGTTGAAGGTTTGAGAATTTTACTATTCAGTAGTTTTACAGAGTACCCGCATTCTGTGACAGAGTCGTGTAGCTGATCCATGTGTTTCTGTTTGAAGGGGATGTTGTTGCAGAGACGAAGACCACGGACTGAGAGTGAGAAGGGGATGGAGCGTTTTGTGTGCGATGGGTGACAGCTATTGAAATGGAGGAATTGTTGGTTGTGTGTCGGTTTAATGTGGACTGAGGTGTTACACTTATAATTCTGGAGATGAATGACAATATTAAGGAAAGTGATATTCGAGTCAGATATAGATGAAGTGAAAGAAACCGAGGAGGAGTTGAGAGAGGAAATGAGGGATGATAAAGTATCGCGTCTGTGGGATCAAAGGAGGAAAATGCCATCAATATAGTGGGCCCAGAAGAGTGTTTTGAGGGTTTGTTGCTAGAGAAAGTTATCTTCAAGTTTACCCACGAGAAGATTGGCGTATGCAGGAGCCATACGCGTGTCCATTGCAGTACCTTTGATTTGCAAGCATATTTTCTCATTGAATTGGAAGACATTTTTGGTTAGGACGAGTTGGCTCAGTTCGATGAGACAAACTGTGGACGGGGTTTGTAATGTGCGTCGTAGAGAGAGGTAATATTTCAGGGCTTCTAAGCCTTCTTTGTGGGGAATGGAGGCGTTCAGAGATGTAATATTTATATATATATATATATATATATGTATATATATATATATAATGTTGAGGACAGGCAAAAAAGAGAATATTAAGCGAGAGATGGAAAGAAGTAATATAGATGTTTTAGGTCTCTGCAAGGTGAGATGGAAGGATAGCGGGGATTACTGGAGTGACAATTATAGAGTGATATACGGCGGCGGGGACGAGAGCCAACGAGGGGTTGCCGTAATATTAAATAAAGGGGTAGGAAGAAGCGTAGTCAACATAGAGCAAACAACTGATAGAATATTACTCGTAGAGATTAAAGCAGAGCCGACGAACTTGGTCATTGTTTAGGTATACATGCCACCGAGCAATCACAAGGAGGAAGAAGTCGATAGGATGTATGATGAGTTAGAGGATATAATCGCGTGTGTTCCTGCAGGGAAACATTGGATAGTGATGGGGGATTGGAATGCGACGGTAGGCGAAGGAAGAGAGGGTGGTGAGGTGGAGGACTACGGCTTAGGTTTAGTTTCCCAGGAGCGGATGTGGACTCAGACCACAATTTAGTTGTTATGAAAGGTTCCGTCCGTTTCAAAAAGATAAGGCAGGGGCAGCGGGTTAGGAAATGGAATGTAGAAGCATTAAATGGATTAACAAAGAAGGAGTATCAACAGGCTGTAGAGAAAATCATGGGTGAGGGTAAAGAGCTGAGTACTATCGAAGAAAAATGGGAATGTATCAAGAAAGTGATATCAAAAGCCGCAGAAGACACTATAGGAACCGTTAACGGGAAAAGGTTATGGAAACCATAGGTCACGGATGAGAAGATTGCAAAGATGGATGAGAGAAGAAGATGGAAGAATGTAAGCATAGAGTTAGGCAAAATGAAGTACAAAAAGTTAAAATATATTTTGAGAAAGGCTACAAATAAAGCAAAAGAAAAACGGATTAGATGATTGGAAAGATGAATGAGAGAATAAAATGGAAAAATGCAAACACAGAGGTAGGCAAAATGAAGTGCAAAGAGAAGAGTATTGAGAAGGGCAACAAATAAAGCGAAAGAAGAATGGTGGAAAAAGCAAAGGGAGGATATGGAAAGCTTACAGAGGAAGGGTGAAATTGGTGCGCTATACAGCAAGGTTAAGCTATTATCGGGAAGTAAGAAGGCAAGATCTGTGCTAACAGTTAAACATAAGTGGGGTAAGATAATAGTTGAACCAGGAAAAATCCAAGAGAGATGGAAGGAATATATAGAAGCACTGTACGGTAAAGAATTTAGGTCGACAAGGTTAGACATAGAAAAAGAAGATGACGTAGAAGAAGAAAGCTTAGTTCCAGGCATACTCGACGATGGAATAGAAAGGGTATTAAAGGAGATGAAAGCAAATAAGGCCGTGGGGGTAGACAACATTCCTGTAGAACTGTTTAAATGTTTAGGACAATGTGGAAAGGTGAGACTATATGTACTGATTCGAAGTATCTATGAGGAAGGAATCTGGCCGGAAGATTTTGTGAGATCAGTGTTAGTTGCAATTCCGAAAAAGGCAATGACTAGATCGTGTGAGGATTATAGAACAATAAGTTTGGTATCCCACGCAGCTAAAGTTATTCTCAGGATCATCAACAAAAGGATAGAGAGTAAGGCAAATGATTACTTAGGGGATGATCAGTTTGGGTTCAGGAAAGGAAGAGGTACGCGTGTTGCAATTGCAGTAATGAGATCACTAGTCGAGAGGAATATAGAATACAATCAGGACGTTTTTGCCTGTTTTGTGGATTTCGAAAAAGCGTTTGATAGAGTGAATTGGGAAAAATTAATGCGTGTATTGCAGAAAATAGGAATGGATTGGAGGGACAGGAGACTGATCCGCAACCTGTACATGTCTCAGACTGCTCAGGTGCGAGTGGGGAACGGAGAGTCCGGATGGGCAGTGTTAGGAAGAGGTGTAAGGCAGGGTTGCCCATTGTCACCGGTGCTGTTCAGCGTATTTGTGGAGGAAATGATTAAAGAGGAATGGGATGAACTAGAGGTAGGAATGAAAGTCGGAGGGGAATTGGTAAAATCGGTTAGGTTTGCTGATGACCAAGCATTAGTTGCTCAGTCACCCAAGGGGTTGCAAGCATTGTTGAGTGAATTGGAGGTTCAGTGCGATAGATATGGGATGAGAATCAATATTAATAAAACAAAGGTTATGCGATTTTCCAGAAAGAAAAAGGCTAAGCTAAATATTAAAATAGGCGGGGAAAAAATAGAGCATGTAGAACAGTTTACGTATCTCGGAAGTGTTTTGGACCAATACGGTCAAAGTGGTAGGGACGTAAGGAGAAGAATTGCGCTAGGCAAGGAGGCTTTCTCAAGGAGGAGGGAGTTGATGACGGGGACGTTGAGTAGGGAGGTTAAGACAAGACTCGTAAAAACTCTGATGTGGAGCGTAGCTATGTACGGCGCGGAAACGTGGTCGCTGAAGCAGGAGGATAGACGTAGATTGGAGGCTTTTGAAATGTGGGTGTGGAGAAGAATGGAGAAGGTGAAATGGACCGAAAGGAAAACAAATGAGGAAGTACTGGAGATGGTGGGTGAGGAGAGGGGTTTGTTGAGAGAAATCCTATGGAGGCGGGAAAAATGGATGAAGGGCGTATTTAGCGGTAGTGGAATGTTGAAGAAGGTAATAGAGGTGAGGATGTTGGGCAAGCGAGGAAAGGGCAGGAATAGGATAGGGATGTTGGACGGGATGAAGGGAAGAAGGAAGTACACGGGGATGAAGAGGGACCTGATGTACTCCTAGAGTAGGGTTCTGGATTGGGTTTTGTTTGGTGTTACATAATGTTTATTTGATAGTTGTCCATCCAAAAAAACTACCTTTACCGGTAGGTTACCTAATAATAATAATTATATATATATACACACGTATATATATACATTTATATATATATATATATATATATATGTATGTATGGAAATATCAAGTTAGCATATATATGTGGGTGAATGTTTTTATATACAAATATATAATGTCTATGAAGTTAGCATATATGCACACACATATACAAACACACATGGTGTGTTTAAAAATTATCAGGAAAGCTACGAACAAATAGATTTATTTCAGTTACAATGTCTAAATGTTCTTCAAAATAATGCCAAATTAATTTGTATTAGTTCCAACTGAAGCACATAGTTAAACGAATCTCGAATGAAATTCATATTCCACGAAGAGGTCACCGAGGAGAAGGGATGAGGGTGATTGGGAGTCGCTTCAGATGTGGTGGAGCCGGAGAGGGGTGGATGTGGGAAACGGGGGAGTGGAGGGAAAGGCAGAGAGAGGAGGAAGGGGGGCGGGAAGAGAGGGCGTCGTGGCGAGAAATTCGAAGGAGAGCGAAAAAGTGGAATGGAGGCGGTATTGACAGGTGGATTTGGAAGGAGACTGTGGTTGAAGGGAGGAGAAGTTGAGTGAGCGGAGACAAGGGAGTGAAATAATTGGGGGGCGAGGGAATTTAAGGGGATAGAGGGCGTGAGGAGCTCAAGGAGGAAATAGGTTAGGGCAAAATATTTCAACGCTGCACGTACATGACTTAGAATCAGTATTAAGCATCTGTTAGAAAACTTAACAACTCCATTTCCTATAGTACCTGCGTGCAATACTAACGACCTTATCTATGTAGACGGATACAAATGGGGGACGGGGTTAAGCCTCCTTGACTTTTTCTTGTCTCTTTGAGGTTTGTAGGTTTTTGAATCATACACACACATGCACATACTTTTACATAATTATGTATGTACTTATGCGTATTTTTACACGCACACACACGTATACCTATATTATTTATAATTAATTTATATAAATACAAATATTTAAATTAACCGGAGAAACTAGTTCGCGCAAACTAACGAAAACTCAGAGAAACACAAACAAATGAATCTCACACGATTTCCAAATTCAGAACCACGTTCCTTTAGGGAATGAAGGAACCAAGTGAACTTCCCTAGATTTAGATGTGTTTTGGCCACCGAAAATTCGGGAAACAAGTGAGTTTCCTTAGTATATGTTTATCTGTGCTTTTGTTCACTAGCGCTATTTAGCATATCAGTTTAAATCATTATTCACATCCGTGAGTTTTTTCTTCAAGATGCATATAGTATATATAACTTATGGGAAAGTTTCACGGATGTGAATAATAATATATTTCGAGATCGCACTAGCGAACAAAACAAGAACACAAAAACATACAAAAATGAAAAGAAACTTCATGTACATTATATATATATATATATATATATACACATACACACTTCAAAATCATTTCACATTCACCGAAATCCCGGCATACGGCGAACAAACATTCATTCACATAGAAATAGAGACAAGAAAGGGAACACACACAGAGGACGAACACAAAAGAGGTGGGGAAGGCGGATTTGTGCTATCACAAATGTAAAGATATTTTCCTTGACTGGGACTTGAACACCGGATCTCTCCACTTGCCGCGCGGATGCTCTAACCACCTGAGCTATCGAGAAAATGTTTTTTACACTGAAATCTGAGATCTTATAAAGCTCCAAAGTGCTCCGATTCATTGGCCAGGAGATGGCGTTAGGGAGCTGTTTCATTCATTTCTCCTTTGGTGGGTGTAACAGCCATATATATATATATATATAATGTAATTATTTGATGAAAGAAAAGTAATATTACAACTGAATGAACCATTTTTTATGCATTATAGTAAACATTATTATTAATGCCAAACAAAGACGTTTTACCCCATGAAATTTGAAGAGCGACTTTTTTTCTACTTACGGTTTCCGTCTTTTGGCAACCACGTTTCACACACCTCATAACAACGTGTTCATTACCTTGATCTTTTCTAACATAAAATTTGGTACTCCACCACACATAACACACAGTGGAAGTTCGTGATCATTTTCTATCAGTTGCCTTTTTCTTGTTTTAGGATCGATACTGCCGTTTGTTCGGTATGAATAATTTATTAGAACTCTTGTCATGAATTTGAATGTGCTGGATGTGCAAGGAATACGTCGTGCGTGTGTTTATTGCCAAGGGAATATTCGGCCGTCTGGGAGCACGTAGGAGAGGAAAAGGTAACTGTTAAAGTAAGCATCGTAAAGTCAATTTCTTTGCCTGAGTTAAGGTGAAACGTAAGGATAGTATAATGAATTTTAATCAAGTTAGGACTAATCGGGATTTAAGTTATTTCTCAAGTTATTTGAACAAAAATATTTCGTTCACATCTCAAAGAGGAAAATGAATCATGGATAATACAGACAGAGTCTTTTGCTCTCTGCGTGTGCATTAGCTAGAAGTGATTCGTTTGATATTGAGGTATTATTGCCCTTTATCCCCTGACCTCGTTGTTTTCACCAATCTAAAATAATTCACATAGGAAAATCTCCTTTCGTCTGACACATTCATTTTTTACTCAACAATTTTCACTTCAATTCTATTTCACAAAATTAACTCTCATGCGTTAAAACAGTTAACAGAAAATTGAAGTAAAGAGTTACTCAAAAAAAGTCAAATGGTTTACTTCGCAAGTACGATCTATGAGCAGTTGTTGAAGGAACCTCCGACACAAAATTGGCGAGAATATCACTTTGCGACGCAAGATATTTATAAAGGGTCGTTGTGGGCGAATGCCTCCTTCCATCACTAACCCTCCTCCATTATTAGAAGGGAACCCAGTTGAAAGAGGGCCGCGAGGAAGGGTCCCCCACTTGCCGGGAGGACGACCCATTGCGAAGACGGCACCCCACCGAATCACCGCCCGCACCGCCTGGGACGCACGCAATGCGTCCCAGGACAGAGCGCCTTCTCCCGCTGCCATTTTCCCTCGGGTCCCATAACCGGTAATGCGACCGATTGTCCCTGGCCTTAGGAGTCCACATCGCTTGCTGATTTTTCTTATTGCGGTGAATAATGTCGAATGTGAAATCTGAATAGGGGGTGAACTACCCCATTGAAGCCGAAAACATCGGAATCGCAATTCATTCGGATCGTATTATTACGAAGGAAGCTTTTCTGACTGAGAGGGTTGCGCATAGTATTTCTTGTGCTTTGCGTTGAATTTGTATCCACGAAAACCTTAAAACGAAGCGTATTTCTGATATCTAGAGTGGAAATTGGTGGTTGAAGGTCCAAACACCATCTTCAAGTTCCAATAACCCTCTTCTTTCAAGCAAATGCTCCTGGACTAATGGCATTTTCCAGAAAATTGTACGTTTTCAATGACTATGGCAAAACCTTTTCACTGAATTATGTTTTCATGTTTGTTAGCTGCGTGTGGAGTCTATGTACCAAACTAACTCGTTAGCCAGCGTTGAAGTTAGTTGGGAAAGTTTCGTTTTTACTTACTTTAAGCCACGTCGGGCAAACCAAACGGCCAATTGATATCAGGATGAAGGAACCCGATACCCGAGAGCCCTTGAAACGGGCAGTAGTATGACTTCAGTCGTCTCCGAGATAATCGTACCGCAACGAGGCTACTTCTGTGAGGCTAAAAGTTTTGTATAAATTGGGATTTTTATATCCTCACCTACAATTTGCGTTGGAATAGATAAACGTCATTCTGATATTTAAAATGGACGATGTTAATCATTTCAGTTCTTTGCAAGAAATGCACATGGCCGCCAATGAGGAATAACGGACAGCTAATTATTTTACATTTAAATCAATTTTAAATCGTGTCCACAGGGAAACTTGTACACATTAGGGTGACCTACATGGTTCGTCCAGAAAATAAGTGTACTGAGCTCAGGAAAAAAAAATTATTACACTTTTACATATATTAAGCTATTATTCCTCAAAATAGGACTTTTACATATATTAAGCTATTATTCCTCAAAATAGGACCCTTGTGAGTCGATACACTTGTTCCAGCGGCGTTCCCATTCCTGGAACGCTCCCGCGAAGGCATCATCGGGAACCTCTCGAAGACACGTCGTCACGGCCTCTTTGACGGCGTCCAAAGTCCCGTATCGCGTTCCTTTCAAACTCCTCTTTATCTTCGGGAACAGAAAGAAGTCCGGTGGTGCCAATTCCGGGCTGTAGGGCGGGTGCGGCAGCGTTGCCACGCCGTGCTTGGCCAAGAAGTCCGCCACGACAAGCGCGGTGTGAGACGGCACATTGTCGTGATTTTTTTCGCATCTGTAATTGGTCCCTAATAATCTCGTGCACTATTGTTTTTGGCACATTACACTGCTCTGCTATCATCCGAACACTAAGACGACGATCAGAGTTCAGTACATTGCGAACTTTTCGCACATTTTCGTCGGTGAGTGTCGTTGATGAGCGTCCAGGCCGTGGTTCGTCGTCGACCTCTTCTCTGCCCTCCACGAACAGCTTGTGCCACCGAAAGATCATGTTTCTGGACATGGCTGACTCCCCGTAAGCCTGGTTAATCATACCGACAGTTTTGGTAGACGATTTCCCAAGCTTTACCGCAAATTTGTTGGAATAACGCTGCTCCAAAAACTTCGGCATCGCGTTCCGTGACGTGGGTCGAGCGTGGAGGTTCGCGTTAACAGAGCTCCTCACTACACCACTGCTCAGAGCCGACTGCCTTTTTCAGCGTCGCTTGCCAACATACCCCCCTACAATCGCAGCCCGTCAGAGCGGTGCTGGGCCCGCCTGGAGCGGCGGGAAAAAATCAGTACACTTATCTTTTGGACGAACCAGGTATGTACTGATTTGCCATTTCCCTGCGTTCTTCAACTACGCTCAAAACGCAAATGGTGACAAACCCAAAGCATTGTCAGATGGACCATCTGATCGCTGTAAAATTTTTCAATCGTAGATTTCCGTTCAAAAAATATTTCCCCCAGAAAAAAAACTAACGTTTATTTTTTTAAAACCCATCTAAAATGGAAAAAGCGCTTCAAACTCAAATCGCAAAGAGGTCCCTGGCGATTATGCCCTTGAAATTTATTTGTTCCATGGTTTAGCTTATCCGCATTTGTTCTTCTGGGTCCTGCATGTAAGCTAATGGTAGGAAGACCTTATCCTCTTCAGAAATAGGAGGGAAATCGAAAATATTAGGATTCAAAGGTACTGTCTTCTTGGTAAGAACCTAAGAATTTAGAAAGTGAGGAAACAGAGAATATATTCCTGTTCTTAGACTAACCGATGAGAAGGGGTTTACAGAAGCATCGGATCATCTTATTGGCTTCGTTGATAGGTCGAAACCTTTTGATAACTTGGAGGAGTTGAAATCAACTACACCGTCAGATGATTGATACATGCTCTATAAATAGAACATGGGGCAGAGGTTGGATTTGGTGAGAGCAAAAAAAATCTACATCGAAATAATAAGTAAGAGAAGAATGTTTATTTAGCTTTAACATTTTCCAGTCATTGATAAGATCGAGGAAAGGGTGAAAAGAAAAGGCATGCCGCTGTTTGCGGAAGAGGTAACCTCAATTCTAAGATAAGAATGAACACTTGATTAGGATATAAGCCGAAGGGAAAAAGAGCGAGCACCTCAAGATAAACAATGTTAAGTTAAACTAATTAATATAGGTATAATTAGAAGTAAGAGAGACCATTTTTAAATGAGACTTGAGGAGGGGAAAACCTATATAAGAGGAAGAATTGTGATATGTAGGCTGCTAGATTTCCAGCGATGAAGCAACAGGAGAGAAGAGAGAAGCAGAACAGGATTGGTGAAGGAGGCTCTCAGGGAAAGCAACAGCCAATTTGAAAAAGAACTAGCGCAGACATAAGGAAGCAATTCATAAAAGCTAATGAATAGGGTTTAATTTTCTATGGCTTTGTGACATGATATGGAGCAGAAGAAAAAATAAAAGAGAGTAACATATTAGGACCCACTGCGAGGAATGAACGACGACAGAAAACTACGGAAGGCGATTACAAGGAGTAGGGAGAGCTCTAATTAAATGAAGCCCGAGGCACTATAGCTTCCCGAACAACTAAATTAAAAGAATCGCTCAGTAAATGAGGATGGATTACGAGCGGCAGATGATGAACTATATCGTGGAAAGGAACTATGAGGGAATGAAGTGGTTACTAGGAGACGGGATTACCTAGAGAGTCGCTTTCATTGGAATTGTTAGCCTATGACGGTGATTGGCTATCTCACCCAATCAGTTGAAGGATGTCGAATGTACTTATGATAAATGTCATTAAATATAATGTCATCATTTATACTGCCAGCGTCTTTACCCGTGAGCCCGAAAAGAAACAAATTCCACCGATTCGTTTCCTTTCCAGCCGAATTCCACTGAGTACGAAGTATGTCCAATAAATACGCGAACAGAGGCCATAAAAACTTTATTTTGCACAATTTAGTCTACATCGATTCACTCCCCTTCAAAGTACTCTCCATTCGTAGGCTATGCACTTATTTCATCTTCTTTTCCACTGTTTAAAGCACCCTTGGAAGTCCTCTTGGCGGTCAGGCTTTTTAGTTGTCTCCCCGTTGTTTCTTGCTTTATTGTGTCAACATTTTCCCAGTGATGTCCCCTCATCATATTTTTGCATTTTGGGAATAGAAAAAAGTTGCAGGGGGCGAGATCTGGAGAATAAGGAGAACGATCAAGGATGGCGATTGAATATTTTGCCAGAAAATGGCGAACTATCAATGCTTAATGTGCAGGTGCACTGTCATGGTGAAGGATCCATCCATCACGTTCCGTTAAAATAGTGTGCACTGTTGATTTTCGTAAATTCAATTCATAAGCTATCATTCGGGCAGTTTTTCGACGATCGGTAAGGACAAGGGACCGCACACGATCAATGTTGTCGTCAACACAGGTGGCTCCGGCCTTGCATCATCGGTGGCGTCTTTTCTGCCATCTTCATTACTCTTAATCCACTTGAAAACTGATGTTTTCTCCATAGTATTATCACCGTAAACAGCTGTCAACGTTTCAGTAATTTCTTGATAACTTTTGCCGCACTTCACCAAAAAACTTTATGTTGATTCGTTGCTCCGTGATTTTTTCAAATTCCATTTTCGACAAACAGTAAAAACAAGGACAACAGAAACTGACATAACTGGCACTATACTCACAGCTCGACGATCCGCCAAGCACAGACGGCTCATTGGTTCTCAAGCGCCGCTAGTGGGCGGGGCTATAGTCCGCGTCATGGCCACCAGATTATGCCAGTTCGCGTATTTATTGGGGGGACTACGTATATAACGAGCGTGTTTATTTTCATACGAATACTTGTACTTTCTTGAGTGCACCTAATGTTGAATTCTCTTAGAATTCAAGGAATTGATGGACAAATGAATGATCTACTGCAAATAATACAGTCCACCAAAATACCTTCCAAAACGCAGTAGACCGAAATCATCATAACCATTCAATTTCACCATTGAAGCAGTGCATTATGTATTTTTTCTCTTGCCGATGGTCTTTGATGAATGGACACTGGGTGCCATTATTTCACAAGCGGTGGTGTATATTTCCATGCACCACGAGTTTACTGTAGACAGACTCTTTAAGTAAGTGTGACCCCTTCATGATGGAGGGGCCGATTGTAAGCCGATCCCGAGGAAAGGAAACAGAGCGCTTTCCTCCTTGCGGACCGCAGAATCATGTCTCTAGAGTGGTTCTGCGTTCCACGTTCTCGGAAAGAATCTCAAACCGTCGGTTTTCGGAGGAGGAGAAAGGTGAAAGCGAGCCTCCCCTTCTCACCCTCCCACTCGCTCGTCTATTAGATTGGAGGGGTTGGACAGTGCTGCTGCCTCGCGGCCCGCGTCTTCACTCTCGGGATGCGGTTCCTGGGAGGGGGGGATGGGAGTGTTTCTTGATCTTCGAGGCCCCTTTGCGCTGAACTGTGTTGGGGGATGAAACGGGGCGGGGGTGGGCGGAGAAGCGAATGGGGACGCATCCCTACCGCGCCGCTCCCTGGCCTCTCTCGGCGGTCGCCGTCCATCCTGCCGCCAACGCCCCCCTCTGCCCCAGTCCATAAATTACGATCGCGGTGGTGGCGGTGGATCCGTTTGGAATTAAAGGGCAGAGAGGGAGGTGGGAGGGTGGAGGAAGGGGAGGTATCGCAGGGATTGAATGATCCCCCGATCGAGCACTGGAGACGTTTCCTGGGGACGGGCATTTTGGGGGCGAGATTGAGATAGGCGGCCACTCATGAAATTCAACTGCTACCACGTTTCATGAAAATGGAAAAGCCTTCCTTCTCCTCTCTTTGAAAGACCAACAAAGTGCGAGGCGGAGGGAGCGAGCGAAGCGAGATAAATGCCTTTGGATAGACAAACGTATGTGTGTGTGTGTGTATGCGCTCAAACACGAAAACTCACCAAACGGTGGAAACTATTCACACTGATATAGATACCAGGAAATGAGATAAACTAACACTCATACATATATAAACATATAAGAATATATTCGCAATTTTAGAACACAAAAGAGGAACACACTCATGTTATTCCTTGATAATTCCGTCGAAATTATCAAGAAATAACGTGTGAGTGTTCCTATTTTGTGTTCTTATATTGTGTTGCTGTCAAGGTTATATATATATATATACAAATAACCAAGGTTATTATTATAACCATATATATATATATAAACCATATATTATGCGGGTCGCGGTGGTCCAGTGGGTAGAGCGTTGGACTGCTGACCGGAAGGTCCCGGGCAAGGCACTTGGGGCACCTGCAGCTCCACCCAAGCTTGTTGATTTTTCGGGTACCAGATCTTCCTGGGAAACCATAAAGGTTGATTACTGTGTTTATGGTTTTATATATATATATATATATATATATATATATATATATATATATATATATATATATATATATATCCAATCCACTCAGCAATGCTTGCAAACCCTTGGCTGGCTGACAAACCAAAGCCTGGTCATCAGAAAACTAAACTGATTTTACGAATTATTAAAAATTGGCAATTTTCCACAAAATAAAATTTTGATTAATACGACCGGTTTCGATGTAACTACATCATCTTCTGGTGACAGTAATAACTTTACTTTGTCCAACATCTTCTTAACTCCAATCATTTCTGCAATTTCAACTTTAAAGTGCTTCACAACCTGACCAAAGGAGGGAAACTGGATGCTATGGAACAGCTGGAAATACGTAGATTGCCACCAGAAGACGATGTAGTTACATCGAAGCCGGTCGTATTAAAATTTTATTTTGTGGAAAATTGCCAATTTTAATTAATCATGATATTCCACCGTATCGCGCCTGAAACGTCTCTTTTTATTCGTAATGCGAGCATGGCAATCCAGGCAAAGTTATTTCTCAAATAGTCTAATCAGTGCCGAATAGCGTCCTTCAACATTTACTTTAATAGCAAGTGCATCGAATACGGAGTAACCCCAAGGTACATTTCCATTAAGGCCAGTTCATCATCTACAGCTGCTCAACACGAGGCCTGTTTGCGAATAAAGTGTGGATTCGGGCGGAGTTAAAAACGTGGTATAGAAAGCGGGATTCCTTGTATTACTATTTGTACCACCTCCATGCAGAACTCAGCCATAAACTCCATCCCGCCGAATTTTGTGTCTTCGATGATCGAGTGATGTCCCTCGCAGTGGCTATTACTGATAAAAAACACTGCCTCCATTCCCACTACACACCAACCCCCCCCCCTTACTAGCTCTTCAGCATATATACTAGACGCTGAGTAATGACTATCACCAGAAGATCATGTAGTTACATCGAAATCGGTCGTATTAAAATTTCATTTTGTGGAAAATTGCCAATTTTTATTGATCATGATATTCCACCATATCACGCCTGAAACGTCTCTTTTTATTTGATTTTACGAATTCCCCTCCGACTTTCATTCCTAACTCCAGTTCTTCCCATGCCTCTTTAATCATTTCCTCCACATATACATCTACATAAATACCCTGCGAGCCACCAAAAAAGGTGTGTGGCAGAGGGTGTAGCACCATGAGGGAAGGGTAAGGGATGAGGGGGTTGGGGTTATCAAATAGGTGAGGAAAGGTGGCGGGAACCTGTAAGAAAAAAAATATATAAATAAACATACATACATACACAAACATATATATACATACATATCCTCGCACAGTCCCTAACCTGTACGTTAATACTTATTTTAAAGAACTAACTCCTAGGAAATTTCTACTACAATCATTCTGGTCCCTTATCGTTCTAGGAAAAAAATGACATTTTAAACCTGTCAGTCTTGCAGTCTATCTCTCTAGTCTTATGTTCATGATCCCTTCGACCGTAATATTTTGGGGTACGTATTATATCTTTGATGTCATCGGAAAAGGGCCCATCTTTAAACGTTTTTAATAAGTTTAATCTATATTGTAAACGCCGCTGTGTAAGAGAATCCCATCCTAAATTGTCCAGCGAAGTGGATACGCTGCTGCGTTGTTCATAACAATGTTTGACAAATCTAGCCCCCCCTCCACTGAACTCGATCTAATTCCGAAATCAAATTTATATTATGAGGATTCCATATACTGGCAGCATACTCTAGGTGGGGCCTGACCAAGGCAAGGAAGCATCGTTCTTTCACTTTTTCGTTGCATTTACTCTTTTCACAAATCCCATTTTTTTATTAGCACGACCGCATATTTCTCGTGTGTGTTTTCCCCAGGACAGATCGTGAGTAATTGTTACACCCAAGTATTTAAAGGAATCTACCCTCGGGATTTTGGTTTGTCTCACTTTGTAACTATAAGGGAGGGAATTACTCTTTTCCCAAAAATGTATAACTACGGATTTTTAAAAATTTATTTCCAATTTCCATGTATCGCACCAATTTTGAATTGCATCTAGGTCGTTGGCTAACACGACTCTGTCTTCGTGACTTCGGATGTCCCCATAAATTACTGCATCATCGGCGAAAAGACGGAGCTTGGTATTAACTACGGTACTGATGTCATTTATGTAAATAAGAAATAGGAGGGGGCCTATGACACTTCCTTGTGGTGTCTTAGAAGGGGCGACGATTCTAAGCATAGCAAACTTGTTAGACACCTATTGGAAAATCACGCAATTACGAATAAGTAAAATTTTAAAAGTAATAACAACAATTCCACCAAATTCTTGGTGACATTCAGCCTGTAACCCTATTTCAAATGTCCCTCTACCTATACCCTGATTCCATATATGTGGAATTCGATATTATGTCTTTTCTCTTCAAAGTACTCCTGCTAATACCAAGGCCCATTTTAGTTGATAGCCAAAGCAAATTTCCCGCCCATGACCTCCCTTAATACTACCTTGATCTAAAAGTTCCCGGAATAACCACCGTGTGGCGCTCCCATCGTTCCGATTTGAGTTCTGTTTTTTTTGTTAAATTGGTACATCTGTTGTTGATATTCCCTTTAAATCTTAGTGTCATAACTTGACATTTGCAAAAGTTACGTAGCCAAGAGTACATCTATCTCTGTGTGTGTTGGCGATTTTTTACAATTGCAGAAATGGATTTAAATTTGCAACAACGAACTTGTATTAAATTTTGCGTAAAAAACGGATTTAGTGGCGCACGGACGTTGGAAATGTTGGAAAAGTGTTTCGGCAACGATTCTCTAAAAAAAACGGTCGTTTACCAGTGGCACGAGCGGTTCTGAAGTGGTCGTGAGTCAATCGAAGATGATGAACGCAGTGGCAGACCATCGACATCGAAAGTCGGTGAAAAAATTGATAAAGTAAAAGAAATGTTGGTCAATAACCGCAAATTAACCATCAGAGAAATAGCGGAGGACTTGAACATTGCCTATGGATCCGCCCAAGACATTGTGGTTAATGATTTGGGTTTCCGTCGTGAAGCAGCAAAGTTGGTGCCAAAAGACCTCAATTTCATCCAAAAAAGAGACCGTGTTGACGTCGCAAAAGACATGATTTGCGAGGCTGAATCCGATCCCACATTCATCAAAAGGATCATTACTGGAGACGAGACGTGGGTTTATGAGTACGACACGCAATCCAGACATCAGGCAAGTGAATGGCGTTCACCAAATGAGCCGAGACCAAAAAAACCACGTCGTTTTCAGTCAAAAAAGAAGGCAATGCCGACGGTTTTCATGGATTACAACGGTGTAGTGCATCATGAATTTTTGCCAGAAGGCCAGACAGTAAACAAAGAGTATTATTTGGGCGTTATGAGACGTTTGCGTGAAGCAATTCGCCGAAAGAGACCAGAAATCGTCGCACAGTGCGTCGAGACCGTCGCACAGTGCCATCATTATTCGTAAGTTTTTGACGAAAAATGCGACAAATACCATCCAACAGCCACCGAATTCACCTGATTTGGCTCCCTGTGACTTCTTTCTGTTCAATCGAGTTAAAAAACCATTACGGGGAACGCGTTTTAGCAGCCGAGAGGAAGTAATGGAAAAATCGCAGGAAGATGGACATACCGAAAACCGAATATAAAAAATGTTTCGAGGATTGGATCAAGCGCTGGCATAAGTGTGTTGCAGTCGATGGGGATTACTTTGAAGGGGACAATATAGATTTAGATGAATAAACTTGTATTTTTAATTTTCTGAATAAATTCCGGGAACTTTTTGAACAAGGTAGTGTATATATATATATATATATATATATATATATATATATATATATATATGTATATATATGTATATATATATATAAATCTTATGTAAAAGTCCCACGGATGTGAATAACAATGTGTAAGGTGTTAGCATTTGCGAACAAAAACACAGAAACACACAAAAAAGAAAATTAACACGATTTCGAATTTTTTGTTGTCAGGCCACCTTTCTCAAGAAAGAGAAGGAAGGAATTGAGGAGAAGTTTATAACAGAAGGGGCCGGAGACCCTGGATGGATGGGAATGGTGGAGAAACGTTTGTGAGAGGAAGAATTGGGGGGGGGATTTTTAAAAGTGTCGGAATAATATGTAAGGTTTTGGAAACGGAGGGATGAAAATATGTGAAGAATGGGATAATAATATAATGTCCAATATTTCTGCCTGGTGCACTCTAGGAATCCAGGAGTCAGATAAAGGTCTGCCCTATTGTTTTCAGTTTGAATGGAGGGCCAGAGAGTGGGAGGGAGGCTAAAATGGAGACACTATAATATTTGTCAAAGGGAGTGTTGAGTTGGGAGCCGTGCTTGGGGATTGGGAGCATCCCAATCAGGGAGGATTTCTTGCATAATGCCCGGTGGTTGTTGATTTTAATATTTTGGGGTATGGTACGTTTCTAATATAAAAGGCAGGGCATAGTTGGTACTTCAGAAGGTAAACTATGATCGTTGTTCTTAAAGTAAGAGCCGTTTGGTCTTAGGAAAAAATATACTACGTATTATGGAACACATATTATTGGCACTTTTAATTGGCTACAAACCTACTTTAATTCCCTACATAATCGCCGTTAACTTCTAAGCATTTTTCGTACCAGCCTCTTTAGGCCCTCTGCGTAGAAGCTCGCCGCCTGAGAGTTGAACCGATTGGAAACGCTGTTCTTGAGTTCCTCTTCGGTTTCGAAACGTTGTCCACCGAGCCACTGTTTCAAGTGCAAGAAGAGGAAGTAGTCGCTGGGTGCAAGGTCAGACGTTGGTGAATTTCAGCAGCCGGCAATGCTTTTGCATACATGAATCGTATGACAGAACGCACTTCACAGCTGGAGGTATCAACGATAGTTGCGGACATGATTGTTTGCATGCACGGACAAGCAAACGACATCTGAAACGAAACAAATGCTGCTATAGCTTCTCAATTAGCCAGTAGATGGCGCTGCATGAGTAAAACTGTGTTTTAAAACGCCAATATTTATATACAAGCAAACGGCTCTTATTTTATGAATATGTCTGAATGAATAAATTTTTTGCTGGAGGTACATGAGGAGTAGGGAACTGGTGGGGGAGGGATGGGATTCTAGTTTTGAAAATAGGACATGTTTTGCATCTACGTTTATAGCAGGGTATGGGAGTGGCTTAGTGAAGTGGCGGGGATTTAATGAGTTGATTGGCTGATTGCAGGAGATCTAATAAGTAGGCGGGGCGTTTGAAAGTAACAGAGGAACATTTGAAAAAAGGTTGGTGGTGGAGTTATGGTTTTTGAGGATAGGGTAAAGGTTTGGTATGATGGATCTCAGGGACTGAAGGGCAGGGAAGTGTGTGGTGCAAACTGGAAGAGCATGGCTCTCTTCGGTGGCGGAAGGTTTTCTCCAGGTGTCCTTTTCTGTATTGGGAATAAGGAATGGGGCATTTGGTGTGATATGGTTAGCAACTGCTAAAATGTATTGTTTTTTATTGATCTGTTTTATATGTACGGATGTGTGAAATTTATGGTCTATAAATGATATGTTTACATCTAGGAAGGCGATTAGGGAGTAGGAGACGGTAGAATTGAAGGAGAAAGAGGACGAAGCATTGAGGCTGGAAATGAAAGTTTTCAGAGAATCAGGACCATGTGGCCAGAGAAGGAAAATTAATCGATATATCTGAGCCACAATAGAGGTTTAAGGGGTTGTTTTATAAGGAATCACTTCGCTGCGAGACCAAGAAAGAGGTTTCATAGTAAGGGATGAACCTGCTGCCCATACAATAAATTCTACTTGCAGATCAAGGGTTTTGCCATGAGCAGCAGGTTCAGCCCTTGTACATGTGTACGAGTATATTTAATCATGATTAAGAGTCGTTCTGCTACGTGAATTTTGATTGCACAATTTCGCGATGAATCATGATTTAACCCTTAAATTCATCCCGATACGTCATTCAAGGCTGAATAACATTCCCCTATTTTCATTGTCAATTCCTCCTTTATAGAAGTAAGGAAACATTCAATCATGATGATTAAATTTGCACTACATCATAACAATCTCGCGAAGTAATGGATAAAGATGCGTTGAATGCCTCTAGAATCTGTTTACGTACGGAGTGCGGAAGAACTTTTTGGAAAGGCGTTTGAGGTAATAAAGAGCATAGGGACATGAGTTATTTCGTTAAATATTTGCGGAATATTACATAGTGCTTATATACTGATTGAAGTAGTTTTGCGAAATCCTCGGGGCTTCTCAAGGACGTGAGGTCGCAACCTCTCCATCGTCGAGCTTCTCCTGGCGTGTGATTTCACGATCTCCAATGACTCCTCCAATGATCTCCAATGATCGGAAGTGGATGACGCCATAACCTTGCTATCGCGGTGAATGGCAAATTTCGATTTCTTCCTGAATTATCCTCTTTGGACACGATCGCGGGGATCTTCATAATGCTGAAGTACGAGGGCAGGCTGAAAACTAATGCACGCATAGTTGTAGACCACAAACAAAATGACCTTCAGGAGCACTCCTGGTGGCATATGGAAGTAACACTCCCCCTCAACACGCATGCGCAGGTTTGAGGTCGTTACATTCGTCCAGTGTATTTCGAGAGTCGGAAGCGTGGAGACGTGTTCTAGTGGTGCTACGTCAACATTGGGGTGCATTAGTTTTCAGCCTACCCTCGTGTACTATTTTGCTTTAATTAAGAATGGTAGTTTGTACTTTTTTAAGGAGAAATGACGTTCCTTAAATATTAAAAGGTTGTAATTCCTTTAATTAATTAAAAGTATGTAAATAAATACTACTGTGCTGTAATAAGTGACGTCAGAAATAACTATTATATTTTATATTATTTTTCGGCGTAATAATATCAATAGTCGCACGTTTAAGTAAAATGTTTTGGCAAACTCAAGCCATTTTATTCGATTAACTTATGTAATATTTTAAAAACAAGAGAATGTTAAACTTGTAGGTTTGTTATGTAAAAATTAACGAAACGGTCTTTACCATTCCATTGCCCTTCATTATTATCTCCTCGTCCTGCCTCCTTCAAATTTATCTTGGCGTCTTTCTTTCTTAGTTTCTAGCTTTTTTCGTTTGCTCTATTTTCCTTCCTTTTTTGTTTTATTCCATTGTATACAGGTTACGCCTGAAAACTAGCGATTGTTTCCCATCCCTTTGAGTTCCATTATGAAGGTTGGATTCGCGAGAGCGCGCAATATTCTCCCCGCTTACATTTTCGTCCGATAGCAAATGCTAATCCCTAAAAACCCTTAAAGCACTCAGAATAGGTCACGTGCTCGTTCCACTCCACCGACGCACTAAATTATTATGCGATGCAGTCGAGATTGGATGGTCCTTTTTTTATTTGCTAAAAATAGGTTTGACCTTCGAGAGTTCTTTCATTTCCACGTTGCAGTAGGACACGTGAACACATTCTTCACTCCCCGAAGTTTGGACAAACACATTCGAGGAATACTTGATTATAAGGGTAAACGGCGCACATGTGACACCACCATTAACAAAATTACCCCATGCCATTTTCCATCGTTCAAACAAGCAGCGTCAAGGTTCAAACACGCGCTTTTTTTAAAACCATTTCATGTTTACAAACACGAAAGAGAAGACCTTTTTTTGCTAATGCCGTAAACATTGAAAAGAAGAACATGTTATGTGGTGGAAAAATTGTCATTTCTTCGAACGGTTAACTGGATAGCCTAATAAATCCAAGTAATTCTGTTTGGTTTATCTTACCTTTTTAACAGTTTGCACACAGGTTGCCGAAATTAAATTTCACTTAACGAATGGTGAAAATGAAAACGCAGTGGAACCCGGTCGAGGGAAACAACCGGATAAATGACTGTGCTGATCATTTGAACCAAATTTGATAGACCGGAAATTTCAAAGCTACGGACATATCATAGATTGTGGATCCTGTTGCTTCATCAAACTTTTGTTGATCCCCAATCACTTGATCAACAGTCACGGCCTTCCATTAACTAATTATGAATTTCAAATTTGTAATAGTCAACTGTAATCCATGGCTTTTGGATCAATGGATATTTATATTATCATTAACTTAACTATTTGACTACGGATTACTGTCGACAATGTCGTTATTAAATTAGCATTGATTTTAATTGAACTAAAGCTATGATCAAATGAGTAAAGTAGTGGTGATTAATCTCTGATTTTAAATGGTGAAACCAAGGTTACTAGACCTCAACTGTAATTTTGCACAACGTGGATGAGCACTTATTTAAGTGAAAAGAAGTTAAGTGCAGCCGCATTTGTTGTCCGTTGACCGGAAACGCAAACGAAAAGATGTGGTCGCGGACTGTTTGAAGTACTCAAATGCATCATCATTATCATCAAAATAACCAACCCGGAGGCTCGGTTTGATAGGCGAGAGGTTGAGACTTGTTCCCAAATAAGCCACACAGCAAACAAACTCCGCGCATGCAGCGTAGGGGAGGGGGGCAGTCCCTATCTATCCCTCGTGGCATCATTCGATCTCCCACGAATTTTTAACTACCGGAAAATTGCGCCGCTTTTATTATATTATTTGGCCAAAGTAACACTAGTACTTAAAAATGCAGACAAGGAGCAATTACAAATCTATTTTCCTCACGTTCCATCTATGCAAGGTTTATATTTACTGGTTCGATCGTGAAACACCTCGATAATCATGAGTCATTATTGAACATACAACACGGTTTCTAAAAAGGTAGATCCTGCGAGACAGAACTTGCGCTTTTTGTTCATGATATTCTTACTTCGGGAGAAAGAAATGTTCCAGTGGACGCGATTTTTCTAGATTTTAAGAAAGCCGTCGACAAAGTATTTCATGGTAAACTACTGAGAAAGCTAGAATTAAATGGCATAGATAAAAATATCCTGGGTTAGATTTAAGACTATTTGAATGGTCGGGTACAAAAAGTAGTGATGGATGGAGTTAGCTCAAATACAGTAGAAGATACCTTAGGTGTTCCCCAGGGAAGTGTTATCGGACCTCTTTATTGCCTACTTTACGTTAATGACATTCACTCCGTAGTCAATGTTAAGATACGCTTATTTGCCGACGATTCAGTGGTTTACGTTAATATTCGTGGTCCTGAAGACACAGCGGGTTTATGAAATGACCTCAATGCAACTATGGTGATGACCTCTATATAACGCTGGTGCGACACTTGGCAAATAGAATTAAAATAAAAACGGTGCGCAGTGATGAATATTTGGAAACAGAGCAATTCCCACCCGAACATCGGGAACACCGAAATGGATTGTGTAGACTCAATTAAATACCTGGGCTTTACCCTCACTCACGATCTCTCCTGAGTGAAACACATGCGGGGAATATGTGGAAAAGCCAACAAAAAATTAGGATTTATTAGAAGAGTACTGGGAAATGTGTTGAAAATGTCAAATAGAAATATTATCTATCGTTGGTTAGGCCTCATTCAGAATATGCTGCAAGTAGATGGGATCCTCACGAAGTTGGATTGATTGCCGAATTGAATCGCGGGCAGCGTAGAGGAGCTAGATTTGTAAAACGTCGTTATGATAAAATGAGTATCGTATCCAAAGTTTAGGGCATCTCGGCTGGGAATCACTCACGGAGTGAAGATTAAACTACAGATAAATTGTCTTGCATAAATGGGAAGGACGTCTCCTTAGCAGTGATGTTGAAAGTGTATTTTTACCCCCATCGTACTACGGTAGGAGAGATAATGTCAATTAAGCTAGAGAGACCAAGTGTAGAGCAGCAGATAGATTTAAGATGTCATTTTTTCTACGAACGATAAGGGATCATGATAACATTATCCGACAGTGGTAGGGTCATGTTCGGGTCGAGTCAGTCTGGTGTGTATTCACCCCCTGCCACACACCCTAGCGGTGGCTGGCAGGATACTAAAATAAATATTACATGGGGTTTAATTAGATCATTATTTTGGGACTTTGGGAGTCTCCGATCAGGAATCGAACTCTCCACCCTTTCAGTTCCGTTTCTTTTCCACACATCTTGGCCGGAGCGAATTTCCGAACCGATTCTTGATTGGCGAATGAATGAACGATGAATCTGGTGAGCATTTGCGAAAACATTTGAGACGAATGGCAATCAAAACCATGTGCACGCGGTATAGAAGGTGATGACCTCATGGGCCTTATCTTGTGGACGGAAGACATGTTGCAACTATTTAAATAAAACGCACTTTGCGTCTTACACAGAACAACGCTTCTTGCAGGAGAGATGGCGCCTATAGGTCCTTGGGCGTCGACGCACTTTTGCCGGCGGTTTTTCACAATTCGAAGGCTCCCTGGTGGGCGGATTCCGGAAGATTCTTAAGTATAGGCATGCAAGCTTCTTTGACGGCACTTAAGAGGTCCCATGGTGGTGTCATTGGAGGGAGGATTTCACTTTTGTAGGGAAAAGGAAATAGTCTGCTGGTGCCAAGTCAGGACTGTTATGGGGTTGGGGAATCGTCGCGATGCCGTTGTGGAAGGTCTTCGCAGCAAACACTCGACTCCACTTTTGGTCGTCCATCCAAAGACCTTCGAGACGACGAGTTTAGCGCAGGTCTTTCGCATCGTCAATTTATTTTCAGTGAAAATGGTGGCGTGCATTGTCACACTCTCATCAATGCCAATATACGATCTGCGATCATGCGCGCAGTCAACCGACGGTCTGAATTACGCACTTTACGCTCACGTCAGGAAGAAATTGTTAACGATACTTTCCATACTAGCCTTGTAGTAACTAACCCCAGGTGGATCTATGTCATCTCAGACGTGGTTATTTTTTATCCTGCTATTTAAGATGGAATTTTGGTGGAAAAACGGTGAATTATGTGGATAAATACGTATGGGGTTGAGTGGACACAGACTTCACACGCCTTCATTTCTTGCCCTCACCAAAATAGACACGACCCAACATTCTGCTCTACAACAGTCCCCGCTTCATCTCTGTGTACCTCCTTCCTCCCTTTATCCCGTCCACCACTCCTAATCCTATTCTTGCCCCTTCCTCGCCGGCCTAACTTTCTTCACTCTACCACTCTGGTCTTCAACAATATATCGCACCTGCCTCACTTGACTAGTCTCTCCCAACAATCTCCTCTCTCCCCCACTTCATTTGGTTCCCTTTCCGTCCACTTTATCCTTCAATCTACTCCTATCCTTTCGTTTAACAAATCAGGTATCCGCGCCGTACCAAACCATCCTCCTTTGGAAAATTTTCACTAGCCTTTCTTTACATCCCTATTCAACATCCATTTATAAGGTCTTTGGCCAAATGGAATTAATTGTATAAAATACTTCTTGGATAGGTAATGGGTTCCAATTCGTCCAATGCTTGTGACTTCTTGATTTGATTTAGCCTTCCTCTTTCTTGAAAATCTCACAACCTTGGTATTTTACATAGGTTCTTATCTCATACCTAATGAGGAAGTACTTAATAGCATTCGCAATGCACATTTATTTACTCTGAGGTAATATTGGTGGGGAGGGAGTCTATGACGTATGTATGCAGGCAGGGGGAGTACGGAGGGTGAGGGAGGTCCCTGGCGGAGCAGGCGAGCTTGTTCACATCCCCTCACGTGCGCCGAAGATATTGAAATGCAGTGCGGGCGGAGGAGAAAAGGCTGATGTCAGGCCAGAAGGAGAACTGCTGACTCAAGTTGGAATGTTCTGTTTGCTTGGAAGTCACAACGGAGCGAGCAAGTAGGACGTGAGAGCAAGAGATTAGCTCCAACCGAAGAATCATTCCATATGAAAATCAGGGTGTCAGCGTGCGTGCTTTTGCGCGAGAGCGTTTAAAAACGTTTCACCAAAACCGATGCGTGGAGTGCAAAGAAAACGTACGAGTAAGAAAGCCGAGCCTTGGCGAAAGAAAAAAAAGACGAATGAAAATGCGAACTATTGTGTTTTTGGTGGGTGCTTCATATGTTTGAAATGCCCTGCGCAATCAAAGTAAGGAATGAAACGGTTTTTAGGGAAAATAGAGATAGATAGAGGTCTTTATTTGGGCGAAATTGAGACCTAATGATCCCTTCTTTCATTTAACCCATCGTCGTACACATATTATAGTAGGCATAAAATTTTTAATCACATGCATGTGTACACATAAATACATATAGACAGTCACGAATTCATGATGCAACGATTAGCACATCGAAATGAAAAGAGAAAAGAGATATATATATATATATATATATATATATATATATATATATATATATATATATATATATATATATATATATAAACTTAGACAGTAACACACAGCACGAGAACACATAAAAAGAACACTCACAATAATATCTTGATAATTTCGACGGACTCGAGCTCCGTCTTCTTCGGAAGATAAGATATGATGTGTTCTCGTGCTGTGTGTTACTGTCTAAGTTTTTTATTCAACACTTCCGTGTTACTTCGAAGAAATCATCTATATATATATATATATATTTATATATATATATATATTTATATAACCATAAACACAGTATTCAACCCGAAGGTCGGTTTGGTAGGGGATGGTAGAGTTCACCCAGTACTAAGCCCGACGGCGTGTGAAATTCACACCTCGGGGAAGGGGGGGCAGTTCCTTTCCCTGTGCCGGTTATGGTTTCCCAGGAAGATCTGGTACCCGAAAAATCACATAGGTTGGGTTGAGCTGCAGGTGCCCAGAGTGCATTGCCCGGGAATCGAAACCCGGGACCCTCCAGTCAGTAGTCCAATTAAGGATATACCTACACATACACACATACTCAAAGTAAATGACAGTGAAGACAGAGAATAAAACAGGGAAAGTCTAAGGAAAGAATGAGGATTGCATCGTGGGAAATGCTAGGGTGAGCGTGGCATTGCTCACCTCGTAAAAACCCAAGCAGGAAAATATCCACGAAGAGAAGGGGGGCGTAAAAAACCTGCGAGAACCCTATTAATTAGAGGAAAGATACATATACATTATGATGGTTACTTTTACCTAGTGTACATTATATTAAGTTACTGAAATTGAAATGAAGAAATTAATTATATTGGCAACACATGAGGAGTAAGGAGAAACATAACATTAACTAAAAACGAATTAACTAAACGAAAGGTGAGAGCGAGTGGAAAGTACGAGGCAGGAGGGGAAATGGAAAATGGATTAAACGGAGTCCGGTAGGAAACCTGATAGGTATTTTGGATCGGCGTGCAAATCTGACCGAGGGAAGGAAAGAAAAATGGTTGGAGAGAGAGAGGCCTAGAATGGAATTTATGGATCGAAAAAAAACAAGGACGACGTCTCTCCTGGGATGTGAATAAATTGGCATCGGGCAGAGAACGTCTTATGAGGAAAGGAGACGTGCTATTCGCCGGAGGAGAGAGAAGAAGACGTGTGATTCGGCATGCATTCTGAAACCAGGGCCCGCCTGAGCCGAGATGCCCCTGCGAATGACGTCTAACCAAAACGCACAACCTGTCAAACTTAACCCCCACCCACCACCGCTCTCCTGCACCCATTTCCCTCCTCTTGCGTGAAGTCATCGGCCAGAACTAACGCAAACGCACTGTGGCACTATAAATGGTGGGTTGTGAAAGGGGCGCGGGACATTTTACCAACATCACATCGAAATGTCTCCGTCGTTCGCACGTATGAATTCGCAGTCTTGAGTCGTGCCGATTCGCGAATTGCCCAGGGAAAGGGAATTTCAGTGGTTTCGAACCCACACCGCCACACGTGGAACTAATAGAACACGTCCTGGATGCATTACAACGGTTCGTGATGTTACTCAGTGAGAATTTCAACCTCAACCTACGTGTTCGTACTGTATATACCGCCGAAACGACTTCATATACTTAACATGTGAACGTGAAGCTGTCACAACAAGCGAATCACAGCAGTCGTATGATAAAGTTGTACCATAGAAATACAAAGCGTTTCATTTTGATTTGTAAACAGTTATTATTATTTTTAAAATAAATCTGGGACAACTTTCATGCAACGCAACCCAACGACCTCAAAGCTGAGCATGCGTGTTGAGGGGGAATGCTACTTCTACATGCCACTGGGAGTGTATCTGGAGGTAATTTTGTTTGTGGTCTGCAAGCATGCGTGCATTAGTTTTCAGCCTGCTCGTAGTACGTTAAAAGATTGATTCCAAGTCAATGTTGGCCAAGTGGTGGGGGATTAGATGGCGTCTAGTGAAGGGGAGTGAATGGGGAGGAAGGGGGAGGAAATATCCAGAGCAGTGTATTCTGCGGTTGCGGGGGGGTTGTATGCGGGGAGGGTTGAGGTGGAGGGGTGGACGGAGCCGTTCGGAGGTTAAGAACTTCCTCTGCATCCACCCACCACTCCAAATCCATCACCCCACCACTCCGAATTCCCCGCCACTTATCCCCAAGCAGAGAGAAATGGCTCCGACAAGGGAAAAATTCTGATTCCACTGACGTCATGCGAACGGAAATTATGAATAAGAGCTCGATATATCTTTCAATAAAGCGGCAAAATGGCTTTCGAGTGCCGCTGCCCCAAGTGTATCGGACCTAAAGAGGGAGTTTGTCGGAGGATGAATGCGGTTCGCCCAGTATAATTTTTGTTTACCTCCTCGTACGACTTAAATCATTCAATGGAATTCGCTGGACTTGCTTCTATGATGACCTCCCATCTTACATAGTTTCCTTTTGCCATCGTTTTCAAGTTTTATGGAATACATTTTTAAAAATTTCGTCTGGCCTTGCGAGCGGAATATCAGATCGCATTAATGTAAACGTAGGGAAGCAATCTGGGGGCAAAAGAAATAGTTGGAGCATAGCGCTGTTAATGGTGCGGTACTGAGGAGGGAGAGGAACCGTAATTTTATATTAAAAAATAACCTCCCTTTTTCCCGTTGCCAGAAATTCGTGATCCGTATTTTTAACGTATACATAATGGCAAAAGCATTTCTCAACGAGGAAGAACACTTGAAATTTTCAAAGGTATTCCAACACGAATTTCCGTTTACATTTTCCCATTTCACATTAAATGTATTCGACGCATTATTAATGATTCATTTATTAAGAATAATTTATCACGATTAAAACATTAAAAATAATGTCAGTTCTGAACTGATTCTCAACTCGTAGCTGTGCTGATGGTGACAAAGATTATAACAGCGCTTTGGCGTTTATTTTGGGAACTAGTTTTTCACCTGAATGTGAATTTCATCAGGTTTACTTTTATTTTCATTTTTTGCGTATAATATCGTCCACTTTTACTGTATCACCCCAAGTTCTTGAGGAAAAGAAGGACTTAAATTGACTTAACTACCCCCCACTCGCCAAATCCCGTCTTTTAACTTTAAGGAATCAAAACTCGAGTATAGCTATCAAACTTATGGTCGCTTTTCTAGACACGCACAGATATACACATGCACGCGCATGCTCACGCACGAGCGCATGCACACACACGCACACAGGCATCCTCGTTAGTTAATAGGAATCGTTCTAGCGTTGAATGCGAAAAGTAATTACTTGCTAAAGGTATCGTTTTTAAGTAATTAATACTAAGAAATAACCAACCCATCTGTAACATTTATTCTGCATATTAGCACCTACATAATTTTGTCACTTACAGCCATTTATGTTAAATTGTTGGGTTTTAGGAAGCCATAGTTCGAAGTAACTCTCAGTATGGGGACGATATAGGCTCGCAATGTGATTAAGTTATACTCGTATGCATCGACAGAAATGCTTCGACATATCAACGGTGTTTTTTACCGTTTGTTGGTTTTTCATTTTTAATTTCCCATCGGGAGGCTTTATTTATTCAGTTTTATTTGCGACTTAATATCAATTTATTTCCGCCATATTTATTCGGCACACATCACTTTGGCGTTTGCGATTTCTAAACCCACCTGGTCCCCACCATCCGAATTACATCATGCCATCCATTTTCGTATCGTGCTCTGTTAATGCAATATGCGAACTGTAGTCATATTGACGTAATTATTTTCATCCCTTAAATAAAGTGAAGGAAAACTAAATTTACCTTATCGTCGCGGTAGAGCAAACATAAAGATTACCTTCACTTTCCGAATGCGGACTTACGAGTATGTTTGCAATGCAACTTACACCGGAAATCGACATCCTCTGTAATGGGGAGCCATTACCACTGCGAGCGTGGATGGATATGAACTTCTGAATTAAATTAATCCATCTCCACAGGGTTCATCCAAAAAAGTAAGTAAAACAATTTTCCTGCCGAAGCGGACGAATGAAGTGAGATGCTTTGTGGCGGGAAAAATGGTGAGATGGCTTGGGAAACCATCAAGACCCACGTCAGTTGTCTGTGGGCCGTTACACTTTGTGGATCGCTGCTAGACTGAATCATTGTTCAAAGGTCGCGTCACAAATTCACGATGTTACTTTTCATAAAGCAGTACTATGCGATAAAATTGTCGATTAAGCTTGGAAAATGAAGTTTAGAGACCCAGACCATGGTTGAGGATGCTCATGGAGATAGAGAAATGTCCCAGGTGATTGTTTTATGATTGCACAGGATGTTCTGGGTAGGTAACGAGGAGGTTGACGATGATGACCCTGGACATTCATCCAAAACACAGTGTGATGAAAATGTGCAAAAAGTGAGACACATGCTCAATTCTGATTGTCTCCCATGTATCAGGATGCTAGCAGAAGTGTGCAATATTCAGGAAATGCATAGGATAGTTTCATTCATTCAGTGCATAGGATAGTTACAGAAGATATAGCCGTGAGAAAGGTGTGCCAAGATGGTGCACAAGGTGCTGTCGGAAGACTGCTTGTATGACAATCTTGCCCTGGACCAAGGTGAAAGTGACCCCATTTTTTTAGAATAGGTGCTTACTGGTGACGAGACATGGGTTTTGAGTACGACCCAAGAATTACCTCTTTTAAGTACCGTTTTGGACCACTGGATTATGTCAAAGAGGCCGCGACGAGGTGTCTGAACGAGGGTGCAGTTGATGTCTAACAGGAGCCATACCGTAATTCGCGGAGGAACTGGCATTGGTGTGTGTCGATGCATACAAGGATGCTTGCTCTCGTGAAGAATTTTAGCAATGTGTACTTATATCTACAAAAAATATTTTTTTCCCCAGATTTATTCCACTTATCTTTTTGTGACTGACCCAGTATCCTCAAATGACAGCCAAATATCATCATGAGATATAACCACACTGACCAATGAGGGACTCTTTACGTAAAAAACAAGTGAGCGACATAAAACCTGCCTTCAAAGCGAAATTTATTCCACATACCAATTAATAGTTTTTCCCCAAACTCCGATCCATGTGCATTTTGATGTACGATATCGTATTTCCCCTGTTTTATGCGGCCTCAAGGAGGGTCTAAAAACGCGCCCATATATTCCGCTTCGCGATGGCGCGAAAAAAATTAATTATTCCAAAGTTTAAAAAAAATTGGAAACTCATTCGCTCGAGGACTTTGTGCTTTTCATGAATCATAACTGAAAAAAATAATCAGAAAGATTTCATATGTTTTTCTGTAGTGACTAAATTGAAAGTTGAAATGAAACATTCTCCATTGATTAAATGAAAAATTAATTTCGTTAATGGGAAGTATATTTCCCTCTCGACGATCATCAAAAGTATTCTACCTGTTAAAAATCACTTTGATGTGGTTTGTAACAATTATTTTAGCGTTATCAGTGGAATGGAACATCGTTTCAAAGAGCAATATGTCCATAGTGTATAACGGCATTAAGTTCCTTCTCGGTAAATGTAGTCGGTCTCAATATCATGGTCGATGTATTAATTGCAAGGTCTGTAGAAAAAAAAGATTGACTGGTCTTTCTACGCGTGTACTGCTTCATTGATCACAATCAATGAGGTGTCGCCTTTCAGCGGTACCTGAGAGAAGTAAAACACACCACCGCCTTACTTTTGACCCTATCTAGACTTGTCTCCGCACATCAGCGATTCTTGTCTGAGGTTGCAGACGCTTATTTAATGTAGTTTGAGATCAATACTTAAAAAAGATAATAAAGACTATTAAACCACGCGAACTTCCTTGTTTGTACAAAGGCAGTACGAGGTATGTCCAATAAATACGCGAAATGAGGCCATAAAAACTTTATTTTGAAAAATTTAGTCTACATCGATCTTGTTGTCTCCTTCAAAGTACTCTCCATTCGTTGCTATGCACTTATTCCACTCTCTTTTCACTGTTTAAAGCACCCTCGGAAGTCCTCTTGGCAGTTAGACTTTTTAGTTTTCTCGTCGTCGTTTCTTGCTTTATTGTGTCCACATCTTCCCAGTCATGTCCCCTCATCACATTTTCGCATTTTAGGAATAGGAAAGAGTCGCAGGGGGCGAGATCTGGCGAATGAGGAGGAACATCAATGATGCTGATTAATTTTTTGTCAGAAACTTGCGAACAGTCAATGCTGAATGTGCAGATGCATTTTTCATGGTGAAGGATCCATCCATCATGTTCGGTTAAAATAGTGTGCACTGTTGATTTTCCTAAATTCAGTTCATCAGCTATCATTCGGACAGTGTTTCGACGGTCGGTAAGGACAAGGGACCGCACACGATCAATGTTGTCGTCAACAACAAGTGGCTGAAGGTCGACCCGGCCTTGCATCATCCGTGGCGTCGTCTTGTCGGCCATCTTTAAAAACGCTTAATCGCTTGAAAACGGATGTTTTCTCCAGAGCATTATCACCGTAAACAGCTGGCAACATTTCAGTTATTTATTGATAACTCTTATCCCACTATACCCACTTCAGCAAAAAATTTGGTTGTTCGTGCTCAAAACAATGTTGGTTCGTTGTTCCGTGATTTCATCAATATCCATTTTCGACAAACAGTAAAAACGAGGACAACAGAAACTAACATAACTGGCACCATACCTAAAACTCGACGATCCGCCAAGCTCAGACGGCTCATTGGGTCTCAGGAAACTAGCGTCGCTAATGGACGGGGCTATAGTCCACGTCATGGCCGTCGGATTGCACCAGTTCGCGCATTTATTGCACAGACCACGTATATATCCCAAAGGTAGTATATTCTCCAGTTCTTTGTCATGGCGTCCAGATGCGAATTTAATGCGCTTATTTTCCTTCCTTCCCACCCCTCCATCCAACTCCAAAACAGTTTTCCTTCCATTTAGACATCTCGCTCCCTCTCAATATCTCCTCCGGAGACTTTTATTCAATTTCTCCTCGGAACTTCCTCTCATCTCCCGTAGTATTTAAACCTTCGTCGTCAGTGTTCCTCTCCCCAACGTAATGTCTCAATTCTCCTCCATGGCTGCAACTCGAAGACGGAAGTCCAAGCCCATTCTTCCGCCTCCGAAGAACAAACTTAGACTCGATTTTTATCCCCCGACCGATTGCATTATGGTGTCTCCATCGTGTCCCATTGAGGTGCAATTTCAATCGCGCCTCGGTATCGGAAGGGACGACCCATCGAACTATCTCGAAGGCCAAGAAGAACGAATCGCGAACCGCGGCGCGAAGGGAGAGAGCGGCTTCACCTCCTGCACTCTTCGTGAGGGTACGTACGTATGCACCTGGCGCTCGGGTTCATCAGGGAGAGTGCTTGGTGCTTAACAGCCTTCGGTGGGCGAGGGGAGCGGGCCGTGTGTGTGGGGGTGGGAAGGTCGGGCTCGCACCCCTCGTCCCCCCCCCTCCCTCCCGGGGGGGAAAAGGGGGTGGGCCGCCTTTCATTTCCACCCCCTTGCTCCGCGAGTGCCTCCCGTTTGCTGACGTGGGCATAAATGCCCTAATCCTTCTGTTTGCTCTTTTCTCTCGGTCAAGGTGTCGCAGGGCGGGCGCCCCACTTCCTCTTCACTCCACCCCCCTGATCATATGCTCGCGAGCGTGATGCACTTGAAGTAGCGGCTGAGTGCTGAATTACGTGAAAATACTTCTTGTGTGTGTGTATGTATGTGTGTGTATGTTATATGCATTGGTTTTCGTTCGCGTCTGTAAGTTGTTGGTGTGTGTGTTTTAGCCCCAATACGGATTTTTTTTCTCTTTCCTCCTATCTCTCCCTCCAAACACCCCTCTCCCTGGTGTCCCTCCAGTCCGACCAACCCGCATCCCCTACTCCCCTCCCTCCTCTCCATCCCCCCGGAAAAGTCGCAAATTTTCTCTCGAGGACGCGGCTCGAGAGAAAATGCCAAAGGAGAGAAGGGGAAAAGGTTGGGAGTGGAGTGATGCGGAGGGGGCGGGGGGGGAAGGGGCTGCGGGGGTTGGGGGCCTGGGGGAAGGAGTGGGGTGTGTTCGAGTATTTCCATTCATGTATATATATTTCTATACATATATATATATATATATATATATATATATATATATATATATATTATATATATATATATATATATATATATAAAACCATAAAAAAACCATAAACACAGTAATCAACCAGAAGGTCGGTTTAGTAGGTGATGGTAGAGCTCACCCATGTACCAAGCCCGAAGGCGTGTGAATATTCACACATCAGGTTAGGGGGGCCAGTTCCTTTCCCTGTGCCGGTTATGGTTTCCCAGGAAGACCTGGTACCCGAAAAATCAACTAGCGTGGGTGGAGGTGCAGGTGCCCAAAGTGCTTTGTCCGGGAATCGAACCCGGAACCCTCCGGTCAGTAGTCCAACGCTCTACCCACTAGACCACCGCGACCCGCACACACACACATATATATATATATATGTATATAGGTATATAGCAACCTAAACTACATCAGGTCCCTCTTCATCTCTGTGTACCTCCTTCCACCCTTCATCCCATCCAACATCCCTATCCTGTTCCTACCCTTTCCTCGCTTGCCCAACATTCTCCCCTCTATTACCTTCTTCAACATTCCAATACCGCTCAATACGCCTTTCATCCATTTTTCCTGCCTCCATAGGATTTCTCTCAACAAACCCCTCTCCTCACCCACCATCTCTAGTACTTCCTCATTTGTTTTCTTTTCGGTCCATTTCACCTTCTCCATTCTTCTCCACACCCACATTTCAAAAGCCTCCAATCTACGTCTATCCTCCTGCTTCAGTGACCACGTTTCCGTGCCGTACATAGCTACGCTCCATAGCAGAGTTTTTACGATTCTTGTCTTAACATCCCTACTTAACGTCCCCGTCATCAACTCCCTTCTCCTTGAGAAAGCCTCCTTTCCTAGCGCAATTCTTATCCTTACGTCCCTACCACTTTGACCGTATTGGTCCAAAACACTTCTGAGATATGTAAACTGCTCTGCGTGTTATCTGTTTTATTCTGTTTTCTATTGTGCCGTCCAAAAGTTATATTACTCTCGTGAGTACTTCCGCATCATCTATATATATATATATATACATATACATATATATATATATAATTATAATAATGTAAATTCACTAACTAGTCGATACAAAGTCGAGTTCAAACACAGAGACTGAGTTCTGGTCCTGATTCCTCTTGAGAAAGGTGGTTGCACTACCAAAAATTCGAAACCAGTGAGTCCCTCTTTAATATGTTTTAGTTTCTGTGTTTGTGTCGACTAGTTAGTGAATTTACAGAATAAGAGGAGAAAGTAGAATATTTTTCACTGAAAAAGAATAAAAGTAGCGTAAATTGAAGAACTTCGTTGTAGAAGGGCATTCTTGGGGAAGGGGGGGCGGGAGAGGGGAAGGTGAGTGGTTGAAGGGGTGGGGGAGAAAGCCGAAGGAGGGGAAGGGGTCGGGAAAGAAAGCATTTACTCGCGAGGTTTCCTTTTGTCGGGGGCGCGTGGAAGGAGGAATTGAGACTGCGGCGGCGGCGGAGTGTGTGGGTGTGTGGGTAAGGTTGTCTGCTGGGAATCGCGGTGGATGTGGAATGGTGAGTTGAGGGGGTGAGGGGGGTTTTTTGGGTGGAGTGGGGAGAGTGCGAGGTGACGGATGCACAAAAGATCTCAAATAAGATATTGATGCCGAGGGTGCAGAAGGTGGTGCCCCTGCACTCCGTAGCACGTTATCGATGTTCTTTTAATCTCCGTGCCTACACTCCTGCATTCCGCGCAGTCGACATTTCGCGGGGTATCTCCGTTGCTCTCTAATCTGCTCTCGATCAAGTGCTCTATTTTGTTGGCTTTGGGCCCGCAAGGCGCAGCGCGATGCTCCGTTAAACAGAGCCAATAAGCCTATTTGTTCTATGCGATGTGAACAGGAGTCGACCGGCGGTATGAACCGCGATTTTGCCACCACTCGTACGGTTATCGCTGAAGCAATTTTCGATTTTACCCTAGGGCCGTAACTATAAGCATTATGCGTAGTATTGTTAGTATGCGACAAACTACAGGAAGTGCGAAAAGGTTTTCATTACGGTTTCGTGATCTTCGTTCCATCTTCTGTGCAAGCTTTCCGATTTTTATAAATAGCGTTCATAAATCATTAGATATTCCAGGAGTAATCCTCAATCTAATTCCATTGACGAAACCAACGGGGCAATAGGCTGACATTTTAAACTTAATTTACACTAATAATAAACATTTTTTGCCAGAAACTGGTGAAAAATCAATTCAGCTGGATCGCGGTTTTTGCACACATTTTTTTAAAACCCAAATGTTCGGTTAAAATAGTGTGCACTGTTGATTTTCCTAAATTCAGTTCATCAGCTATCATTCGGACAGTGTTTCGACGTTCGGTAGGGACAAGGGACCGCACACGATTTGTGTTGTCAACATTAACACCGGTGGTTGAAGGTCGTCCCGGCATTGCATTATCCGTGGCACCTTGTCGGCCATCTTTAAAAGCTTAATCCACTCGAAAACGGATGTTTTCTCCAGAGCATTATCGCCGTGAACAGCTGTACACATGTCAGTTATTTCCTGACTATTTTTGCTTCACTTCACCAAAACCTTGATGTTGATTCGTTGCTCCGTGATTTCATCAATATCCATTTCCGACAAACAGTAAAATCAAGGACAACAGAAACTAACATAACTGGCACCATACGCCCAGCTCGACGATCCGCCAACCACAGGCGGCTCATTGGGTCCCAGGCAACTAGCGCAGCTAGTGGGCCGGGATATAGTCATTGCCATCATATTGCACCAGTTCGCCCATTTATTGGGCAGACTTCGTATGATAGATACATCGAGACGCATTCAGTTTTCCACTTATATCATACCCTCCTTAATGGACAGATAACTAATGAATTTAGTCAAGGCATGATCTTCATGCTTCACCACATAAAATTCGTGTCTTTTTGGCCAAAGAACTAACATAGATTTCAGGAATTTAAGATGGATTAGATGAAGAAAAAAATTGACGCAAGGCGAAATTTTGCCGCATGGTGAAGGGAGAGAGGAAGTTCCTTGGTGAATTTATGAAAAGGAAGCAATTGAGCGTAGATGAAGGATATATATGTGGATATTTAGTGGGAAATTAGAGGTCGAAATGGAAGGGAACATTTTTGGCAAACTCGCTCAGTCTGGAAGGAATACTAGAGTAGACATTTTGGAAAGCATGAAGGAATGAAGAAGAACGTGATGTTGGGGAGAAAGAGTTTGAGGTTGGATGCGGTTCACGCGAATCGAAATGGAATGTAACACGTGGGTAGGCTGAAAAGTAATGCTCACATGCATGTAGAGTACCACAAATGAAATGACCTTTATAAGCGCACCAGGTGGCACGCGGAAGTAACATGCCCCTTGAATACTCATGCACAAGTTTGAGGTCGTGTATCCAGTGAATTTTGACAAGCGGAAGTATGGAGACGTGTTCTAGTGCGATGCCAACGCGAGTTAAACAGCGTATGCTGTTATCGAATTTTTAGCTGCTGAAAAATCATCTCCGACTGAGATTAATCGTCGTTTAAAGGCTGTTTATGGTGACGATGCTGTTGATAGATCTACTGTAAATCGATGGGTAGTGAAATGTCGTGGTTGCGAGCCTGGAAAAGCCATAATTGTCGATGAAACTCCTTTCACTGTGTTTTGGGATGCTAACCGTGTTTATGTGACCGATTTTCTGAAACGAAGGGCAAAGGTAAATTCTTCTCAGTATATAAAGACTCTAAAACACCTCCGACGTCCATTTTGTCGTGTTAAAGGCAGCCTGGAGCCAATAATCTCGCACATGACAACGCTCGTCCACACACCTCGCGCGCAGCTGCGGGGAAGGTCAGCGAAACCTGAAATTGGAACCGATTCCACACGCTCCTTATTCCCCCGATCTTGCGCCTTGCGATTTTTATTTTGCTCCTCAACTCAAGAGACACTGCGAGGGTAATAATTACTCCTCGGACAATGAGGTGAAGGCAGCTGTCAAATCCTGGATTCGAGAAAAGTCTTCAAGAGTTTTTCAGCGATGGAATGAAAAAACTTGTTATATGCTGGAAGAAATGTGTTAGCCGCAACGGCGACTATGTTGAAAAGTGGATAAATGATTTTGAAACTCAAGAATTGCAATTTGAACTTGAATGTACTCTATGCCCGATCTTGCCATTTGTTTTTGTTTGTGGTCTACAAGCACGCGTGCATTACTTTTCAGCCCGACGTCATAGTTGTTGGATACAGTCCAAGTCACACTTCGTATCTTTAATAAATAACGGATCCAGTCACAAAGGATTCGTCTCGGACTTGGAACGAGTTATTCTCTGAATTCACAGCGCCGTGTTCTCACGCGACTCCGGAGTATTTGAGGTTGCGTGTATCCAAGGATTCACGCCCGGCCGCAGACAATCCCGCACGCACCCAAGCCCATGCGACTGACCGACGAATCTGAGGGACGTTTCGGAGATTGAAGATCAGAAGTCGTGTGTATTTTCTCTATTTCGGGAATCGTAAAGATATCACCGTTCCTTTTTTGTTTTTATTAGAAAGTTTGCTCTTATTATAATTGTTGAAAGATATTGGTCATGGTTTTGTTACTAATCTCGGCACCGAAAAATTTTCATAACGGTTACAGTTTTCATCTAGACGTCTGTCTCAAATCGCACGGTCGAATCGGAATGGAAAGGTATGCAGGCAGAAATATTGCCCTCAAGCAGGCACCTCTATGGTAAAAAAAACCTCTTCTTCTTTTTTATTTAGCTTTCCGCATCAAAACCTTTTGAGTGTCGCTTTGCACCGACATTTTTGTGTCCGAATGATAGGTTTCCGAAAAAAAACATTTTTCAAAAGGTTTCTCGACACGATCAAAGTACGCCCCCGCGTCTTTGGTGGAAGAGCCAATCACCCACCTGCGTTGATGTTGTTTGTATCATGATGCGGGTCGGAAAAGTGGTGATAAGGAGGAGGAGGAGGTAGCATGCGGGCAGCCTGAAGGTTTTCGGGGACGTTGTTTTCGGAGAATCGTAGAGAAATTGAGTTTGCTTGGACGGAAAGCAAATGGCGACGCCTTATATTTGTCGATGGGAGAGGGCCTCGTTTGAGGTTTGGACGCGAGCAAAGGAGTGAAGGAGGTGATTCGTGGTGGCGGGAATGGCGTGTTGGGGGATGCGACGGCAAGAGGCATCAGGAGTCGAAGAATGCAGGTTCAGAGATGACGCATGGCAGGAGGAGCAAACAACGCCATCGAATAATGATGACCGTGTGAATTCAAAGAGGGACGCGACGGTAATTCTTTTATCTACGGACGTTACCGCAGTAACTTGTAACAGTATTGTGATGCTGGTAATATTTTTATTTTTACGCATGTTCAAGAGTATAATAAAAAACAAACGTCGTTTTTATGGCTAATCATTCAGTATAATTTAGCTGATCTTCATGACGTCATTCCTGAGGTGCGTCATTAGTTTTCGTATCTGCATTTCCAATTCCACATGAGAATTTCGAGGAGTTATTCATTATTTTTCCTTTCAATTTCAAATTTATTGAATGCGAACGTTTTGTAAATTCACAAGCACACAATTGAGGCGCACGCATGTTTGATTTTAATTTTTTCTCGGGAACGCAATGAGAAGTTTCGTCTCCGACTGGTTGAAAAGGGGCCTCCAACGCGTTAATTGAAATGAATGGCATTTGAATGAACATAATTGGCAAGAAAATAGCCAAAGTATTTAAAATAAAAGTCCGATTTAGTTGTTTATGTGGATCAGTCAAGTCAATTCAGTCCGGCATATATTTCGGTGGGTTTCGGTGGACAAGTGAATGCATTCTGTACTAATCCGATACATTTTTCATCATCCCGCTGCCTTTATTCGACGAATACCAGGAGGGCTTACTGAACTTACACCTACCTAATAAAGAAACGTTCCCCGTCTAGTCTTCCTCGCAATAGATAACCACCTTTTCATCGAAAATCTACTTTTCAAACGAATTCAAACTCTACGGATCATACAAAACTATATTTTTGAAACATCCCAACATTAAAAAGGCGAATGATTTTTACTCTCTGAAATGGTTGCATTATAATGCACACATAGCGGGTGACTCCGTTAAAGTTACTGTTACAGTTTCTTGTAGTATTACTGAGTTTTAAATTTATTTCCTACCGTCCATTTTCACTGATTCATCACATTGTGAACAAGAATGAATGCTAAATGTAGGAATATAGTATATATGCGTGCGTCTGGATTGCGTGCGTATTACATGGTCCATTGTGAAAGTAATGCGCATAATTTTATTGTGACGCGACTATACTGATAGCGCGGTAAAACCGGTCGGATAATGGGTGTGCATATTGTATGCGTGTGTATATATATATATATATATATATATATATATATATATATATATATTATTATTAGGTAATATACCGTTTAAGGTAGGTTTTTGGATGGACACAACTATCAAATAAACATTTTGTGGCTCCCCACCTAGCAAACTAATCTATATCAGGTCCCTCTTCATCACATTATCTATATCACATCCCTACTCAACGTCCCCGTCATCAACTCCCTCCTCCTTGAGAAAGCCTCCTTGCCTAGCGCAATTCTTCTCCTTACGTCCCTACCACTTTGACCGTATTGGTGCAAAACACTTCCGAGATACGTAAACTGTTCTATATCCTCTATTTTTTCCCCGCCTATTTTAATGTTTACCTTAGACTTTTTCTTTCTGGAGAATCGCAGAACCTTTGTTTTATTAATATTGATTCTCATCCCATATTTATCGCACTGAACCTCTAATTCACTCAACAATGCTTGTAACCCCTTGGCTGACTGAGCAACTAATGCTTGGTCATCAGCAAACCTCACCGATTTTACGGATTCCCTTCCGACATATATATATATATATATATATATATATATATATATATATATATATTCAAGGTTTGCATAAAAAGTATCAATTAACAATTTTTTTCTGACGTGTCCATGAAGTGCTGAATTCAGACCGTCGGTTGTTAAGTGCGCGCATAATCGCAGATCGTATTAGCATTGATAAGATGACAGTGCATCCCATTAACACTGAAAATAATTTGGTGATGCGAAAGATAGGTGCTAAACTCGTCCTCCCGAAGGTATTTGGACGGACGACCAGAAGAGCAGAGTCGAGTGTCTGTTTGCTTGCGAAGACCTTCTGCAACGCCATCACGGCGATTCCATAGTCATCTTACAGTTCCGACTTGGCACCAGTAGACTATTTCCTATTCCCTATAAAAGTAAAAAGAAAAGCACCCTCAAATGACACCACTATGGGACCCCTTGAGTGCCGTCAAGGCAGCTTGCACGCGTACCCTCAAGGATCTTCCGGAATCCGCCCACCGGAAGGGAGCCTTCGAGTCGTGGAAAGGCCGCTCTGACAAAGGTGTTTGTCGAAGCTCTCAAGGGATGATGCACTGATTGATGAATTTTGAGGCGTTGTAGCAATATCTGAAATGAATCTATATTACCGAAAACTTTCCCGACACACTTTATGCAAACCATGCGTATTAAAACACATATGGTGATTGTGTAGAAGGCGTTCTCTAGCTCCCTCGGCTGTTTCTCAAGGGGCTCAGGCCTCTTTCAAATGTATTGCCGCACGCGCGCGCGCACTCACACAAACACGCACGCACGCACGCACACACACGAGCACGCGCACACGCACGCGCGCGCACACACACACATATGGGCCTCCGAGGGCACTGTTTCCTCGTTTTAACCAGAGCGCCGTTTCCAATAGCGCACCCTTTATCAAGTAAGCCACCATGGCCTGGGCTATGGTTTGAACATCTAAATTAGCGATCCATAATGACTAAAAGATAAAACAAGTCGAATATTCCCCTTACTGTAATAATCCGACAATAGCTTAAACGCAGTGTGTCATTCATTTCGTCCTTTATCAAACCTTGGTATTGTTCCATGCTATTCAGCCATGGCACGGCCTTGATAATGAGCATTAAGTTGAAATGACGGTCGGTATTTCAAATTATGCTTAACCGTTAGCTTGTTTCATCTTTTTTTCTTATATTGGAAATTATGCATTATCACAGGATGTCACCAGAGAGATAATTTTATAAAGTAGCGATATCTAAATCAATCATCATCCTCTGTATTTCAATCCTAGGATTGGTTTACTGTACCCCTCCATTCTACTCTATAGTATTTAATGCCAATTCCTTCAATCCCCTATACCTTGTCTGTTTTACGTCTTTCTTAATTTGCCCTATGTATATGTCTCTTGGTCTTCCTCTTGGGATATTTCCTTCAATTTTTCCTTCTATTAAATTCCTAATTAATCAATCCATTGTGCCTCAATACGTGTCCAATCCATCTATTTCTTCTTTGCCGTAGAGTTTTCCGTATGGTCCCATCCTCTTCTGCTCTTCTATATACTTCCTCGTTCCTCACTTTGTCTGTCCATTTAATCTTCAGCATTCTCCTCCAGCATCATGTTTCAAAGGCCTCTATTCTTCGCTGGTTCACTTTTCCAATATCCCATGTCTCCGATCCGTAGAGTGCCATGCTCCACACGAACCTTTTGACGAACTGCTTCCTTGTTCTCAATCTTATGTTCTTGGAACATAGTATTCTCAATTAACGCTTTCTTGTCTTCGGCTATTCTTCGACTAAATGTAGGTTGTCCTTCTTCCATCCCAAGTTATACTGCTATTAATCAATAGAATCTCTCATTTATTACCATTAGCTCACTGCTGGCTTTTGCTAAAAGAGAAAATGTCCCGCTTCAAATAGCGACTTTGAAACAATGAGCTCAAGCTTCTGACCTGTATTGCGCATGTATCTGTTAATGAATAAATTACAGAGAAGGCAAATGCAAACTGACGGTTACTTAAGAATTACAATTAATGCGAATATGTTTTGTGAATTTCCTGAGTCTTCGAAACACCCAAAAAACAAAGTGAAATCGTTAGTAAATGCACCAGTATATCTGTAAACAATCGCGTGTGTTAGAGTATTGATAAGTTATCATCGTGAGTCGTGGTGGTCCAGGGGGTAGAGCGTTGGACTATTGACCGGAGGGTCCCGAGTTCGGTTCCCGGGCGAGGAACCCTGGGCACCCACAGATCCACCCAAGCTATGTGATTTTACCGGTACCAGATCTTCCCAGAAAACCCAGGAAAACTGGCATAACCGGCACAGGGAAGGGAACTGGCCCCCCTACTCTGATGTGTGAATTTCACACGCCGTATAGGGCTTAGTACTGGGTGAGCTCTACCATCACCTACCAAATCGACCTTCGGGTTGATTACTGTGTTTATGGTTTTTTTTAAGTTACCAGCGAAATCGCATCCTCCCACCTTGAATCCCTTAGAAACGAAATATTTAAATTCGTTTCCAGAACAAATGTTGGAGAAATAGGAGGCGTTAACCATTTTATTTAAACATTCTGTTTAAACGGAAATGCGATCGTCAAGGAGAAGTTGCCGAAAGGAGAGGGGTGGAGGTGGGGGGAGGGTATTGTGGTCTGGGTGTGAGCACAAAGCGAAGGGGGCAGAGCGGGTTTGGAGGCGGCGGGGGCGCTCTGCACACGGGAGGGCTCGGGGCGAGGTAGGGTCCCAAATCTGCTTTACCCCCGCCCTCCTCCTCCTTTCGGATCCTATTCCAAGGGCGGGAGTGGAACACGCCCACGGCGCCCCCGACCTCCTTTCAACACGCTGTGTGTCCCGCGAATTGTTGGGTGTCAAGGTTTGTTTTCTGCTCTCCCCCCAAAAAAGCTGAATCTTTTTATCCTGTTTCTTAAAAGTATTTTTGAGTGATGTAATCAAACAAGAAAGCAAGACACTTTAAAATTGTGGCATGGTGTGAATTGCTGGTGGTTAAGCATTGTTTGTACTGTCCCCTAATGCTCTTGTCCCGTGATTCATCTAGGTATTGCTGCCTGATATGAATAAACAAAAAATAAATACGTTTTAGTTGCATAAAACCCCTAAGCAGATCTCAGTGAAAATTACGTTTCTCCGATAGCTCAAGTGGTTCGAGAATGGACCCGGCAAGTTGAAAGATTCGGTGTTCAAGTCCCAGTCAAGGAAATAATTTTGCACTTGTGATCTGCTCGATTCCGTCTTACCCACCTCTCCTGTGTTCGTCCATTATGTGTGTTCCTATCCTTTTTCCTTACATCTATTTTTCTGAATGAATATATTATATATATATATATATATATATATATATATATACATGTGGGTCGCGGTGGTCTAGGGGGTAGAGCGTTGGACTGCTGACCAGAGGGTCCCGGGTTCGATTCCCGGGCACTTTGGGCACCTGCAGCTCCACCCAAGCTAGTTGATTTTTCGGGTACCAGATCTTCCTGGGAAACCATAACCGGCACAGGGAAAGGAACTGGCCCCCCTACCCTGATTTGTGGATACTCACACGCCGTCGGGCTTGGTACATGGGTGAGCTCTACCATCACCTACTAAACCGACCTTCGGGTTGATTACTGTGTTTATGGTTTTTTATGTATATACATGTATATATATGCATGTATATATATATACATGTATATATACATGTATATATATATATATATATATATATATATATATATATATATTATCATTCAAACAGAAATAGGTATAAGGAAAGGGGAAAGGAAAACACATAAAAGGCGAACACAGGACATGTGGGGTTTCAAACAGAAATAGGTATAAGGAAAGTGGAAAGGAAAACACAGTTTCAGTGAAAGTGAAAACACAGTGTGTTCGCCTTTTATGTGTTTTCCTTTCCCCTTTCCTTATACCTATTTCTGTTTGAATGAATATTTGTTACGAGAGCAATATGACGCTTGGAAGGCACAATATAACAAAAATGTGCATGGAAAAGACGTAAAACGACACTAATTTAAGATATTTTGAATTTAAGACTTCTTTAGGTCAGACTCAAAATTAGCACATTATATATATATATATATATATATATATGCGGGTCGCGGTGGTCTAGTGGGTAGATCGTTGTACTACTGACTGGAGGGTCCTGGGTTCGATTCCCGGGCAAGGCACTTTGGGCACCTGCAGCTCCACCCAAGCTAGTTGATTTTTCGAGTACCAGATCTTCCTGGGAAACCATAACCGGCACAGGGAAAGGAACTGGCCCCCCTACCCTGATGTGTGAATATTCACGCCGTTGGGCTTGGTACACGGGTGAGCTCTACCATCACCTACTAAACCGACCTTCGGGTTGATTACTGTATTATATGTGTATATATATATATATATATATATATATATATATATATATATATATATATATGTTTTATATGTATTTCTATGTGCATATATATTTAGAAAAAACACATATTATTACAAGTAGATATATAAAAAATCGTGGACAGGCGAAAATATTAGCCTCCCTCTCTGGGTCGCATATCATTCAAAAATTACTGTGGAGGAATAAATATTTTGTTATGGCCATATAAATACAACAAGGTGCAAAAGTAATGCTTCGGAGTCGTATTTCACCTAAGTATTCTCAGCTGTTATAATAAAACCTATTCGGAGTCAGAAGGGAAAAATGTATTAAATAATTGTGTATTAGATGGTTGACTATTAGGTCACCGGAGTATACCTTTGTCAAGGATCAAATTTGAAGGAAGAGTTATTCACGTGAGATGAGAAAAGCCACTAAGCTGACTAGGAGAGCCTGTCGTGACGTGCTTGGACGCGAGAGCCTCCCTGGAGGGGAACGGGGGGTGGTCTGTATCTGTCTAACGCGCTAAGAGCCAGCCCCCTGTTCACATTATTCACCCTTTCCAGATTCTTTTCTGGATTCTTTCCATTCACGCGGCACTCACTGTCACACATTCCCAACCTTTGGCCGAAAGTATGCCAACGCTGCTTCTTCGCCACCTCCACCTGTTTCGAGATTTTAATTGGCACATTGCCAATGAATTTCCTATGTACTCATTTCATTGCTGCATATCGTATTTATCATGAAAGGAAACCATTAATGACGCTCTCATACCATGTCACGTTTCCCGTGACACCCTCCTCGTCACGCTTTGCCATATTTCGTGGGACGCCTCCCAGTTCTTCCTCTGTGAAGCAATAATGACGTTCGTTTTCGACAGCATCTTCGATTGCAAGCCCTCTTGAGACCACGACGTTTTTCTAGAATCTACGTATCCATGGTCCTTAAGTGGCGGCACTGGAATCAAACCCTGGCCAATGTATCGTAAAAAGAGAAGGATGGGTGTTGTTAGGAGGCGGGGAGAGTTCCAGAAAGCGTTGCCAGGAGTGGCGGTGTGAGTGGGGGGAATGATAAGGGGGGAGGAGTTTCGTAAGAATGACAACTTGGGTCTCACGCAGAATGGAAGGGAGTGTGCGCTATTCGGAAGGGAAACACCAATTATCGAGCGAGGGTCGAGGAAGCACAATGGTCTCGGAAGGTGAGAGGTCGCTTGAATGGCAGGAAGACGAAATGCCGCCGAGTAGTGTAGATCGAATGGCCATTGAATACGCGATCTTTGCGAAGCACAAATTGGCGTGGTAGTTAATAATATCAACCTGTTCCGGGAAGTCTAACTTCCATCTTTTGTTCGAGCGGAGTGAAACAGCGAGATAAAAATAATGAATGAAGTGGCTCCCTCCAAAAGAGCGCGAAACTAGAAGCTCCCTCAATGAAACAGTTTCAATGCCATTTCATCATATCCCCGATAGTTACAGATCCCCTTGGAGAGAGAATTGGATTCAGCGCCGGATTTGATTTTTTTTAAATGGTAACCTTTGAAGATTTTGGAAACGTTTGTAGACTTAATTGAAGAAATTCCTCCTGATAAACGTAGGTTTGGGACGGCACACTAACGACTGTTTATTATTTTACGAATCAAAGGACTGCTTCCAATATTTTTGTCTAACATTATTTTTTCCTTCATTTCTCCGTAACTTCTGCCTTCCTTCGTGCTGTCTAAAGAAAACCTATTCTCTCTCTTCCTCTTGCTGCTTGCCCGCTCGCCCTAAAGTTCTCCCCTCTATCGCGGCCTTCGAATACGTACCTTTCAATATTTCTCCCGTCCACCATCCTCTTTAATTTTTTCGGATTTCCCCCAGTAACCTCACCGTTTCTCTCAGCCTGCATAAAACTTTTGCCTTTCGTCTCCCTCTCTATTTAACTTATTCTCTCCGTTTATTAAAGATTGGCAATGAAAGTTTGATTTGCAACGTACAAGACCAAAGCTGATATCAATAAACACTAATTAACTTTTTTCTGAGGTGTTCTTGAAATTACAGAGATATATTCTTACTTCACAATGGTTGGATTGAAATCGCAGCAACAATAAAGAAGCAATAATCATAATGTCTTAAAAGTCACTCAAATAAATTATACGACTTTGTTCTCGTGTTGATTTGCGGGATGCGTCGCTACACGAGGTCTGTCCAAATAGTTTCCGAACTTAATTCATTACAAAAGAAATAGCTCACTAACAAATTATTGATTTGTTTTCCCTTAAAATTAGTCTCCCACCCCCCTCAACGTTTACACTTATCCCGACAGTGTTTCCACTTTTGAAACAATTTTGGAACTCTTATTTCGGATTGCTCATAAGCTCCTCCCTCGAATTTTTCTCTATATCTGGAATGGTGGCAAACCTTTTTCCTTTCAGCAGATTTTTTAGTTTTTGGAACATGAATAAGTCACGTGGGACCAGGTTCGGTGAGGAGGGTGGGTGGAGAAACACAGCGGTCTTGTTTTTGACTAAAAACTCACGAGTTCCGAGAGACGAATGAGCTGACGTGCTGTCGTGGAGAAAAAACCACTCGCAGCTCTAGCAGAGTCTGTGTCGTTTTCGCCTAATTCTCTCTCTCTCTCAGGTGTTCCATCACCCCATGTAGTACTCTTTGTTGACTGTCTGACCTTAAGGTAGGTATACGAGATGCACAACCACCTTTGCATCGAAAAAACAGTGTACATCACCTTAACATTCGAGCCCACTTGTCCAACTTTTTTGGGGTGGGGGATGTTTCACTAACCCATTGTAAATATTACACTTTAGTTTCGATGCTATATCCATAAATCCATTAATCTTATCCGTTTGTATCCTGAGCAAGAAGGTTTTATCCTCTTAAGCTCGTTCAAACAGTTCCTGATAGACTTGAAGTCGATGTTGCTTCAGGTCTGCTGTCATCAGGCGAGGTACGACTCTGGCGGCGACTCGATGCATTCTCAATTTTTAAGCAAGGATATCATAGCACGAACCAATCGTGATGTTATAATTGTCTGCAAATTTCCTGGCAATCAAAAATCAATTTGCGCCCACGAGATCGTTCACTTTCTCGATGTTTGGGGTCATCAGTCGACGTTGAAGGTCTTCCGGAACGTTCGTCGTCTTCCACTGTTTCCCGCCACATTTTGAATTGGGTAAACCACTCACAATGCGAGGTACGTTTCATTGCATCCCAACAATAAGCCTTAACTCAAAAGTTATCGTGAAGAGTTTACAGAGTTTCACGCAGAATTTTACAGAACAACGCTGCTCCTTCAAAGAGGTATTTTCCACAGATCTGATTTTTTGTCGCACTCATCGAATATCTCTTCACATTAAGGACCCTAACTATTCAACAAAGTGGTTGAAGTAGGGTATTAGAGAAGTTTTCGTGGACAAAAAAATTTTCAAGTGGATTGAAAAATAAGCAATTGGAGGCGCGCTATTCAAAAAATTCTGGAAAGTTTTGAACAGACCTCGTACTTGCGGAGGAGAAATGGATAATGGCCTGTAAGGAGAACGATAAGATGAAGAGCAATCTTAGGAGAAAATTCAAACTGAGATGTTCATCTGAAGCCGAATTAGGGAAATGTTTCCCTAAAAAGACAAGGTAAAGACACATTTGAACAAGTGAAAGAGGTTTACGATGTAAGCAGTAAAGGTCAATAATGACTCTAGAAATAAGTGGGAGATTGCAAGAAAAACAAAGTTCAAAGGCAAAGAAGGTCTTCCACCAGCAGAACGACTACATGAGACAAAGAATTCCAATAAAATCATACGGACACGATTAATTAATATCTGGGTTATACTTTTCTCAGGGTAAAACTTTTGAAAAGATGAATAAAATATGTAAATATATATATACCTGTATATATATATATATATAAATATATATATAAATATATATATATATATATATATATATATATATATATATATATATATATATATATATATATATATATATATATAGAACAATAAGTTTGATATCCCACGCAGCAAAAGTTATTCTCAGGATCATCAACAAAAGGATAGAGAGTAAGGCAAATGATTATTTAGGGGAGGATCAGTTTGGGTTTAGGAAAGGAAGAGGTACGCGTGACGCCATTGCAGTAATGAGATCACTAATCGAGAGGAATATAGAATACAATCAAGACGTTTTTGCCTGTTTTGTAGATTTCGAAAAAGCGTTTGATAGAGTGAATTGGGAAAAATTAATGCGTGTATTGCAGAAAATAGGAATGGATTGGAGGGACAGGAGACTGATCCGCAACCTGTACGTGTCTCAGACTGCTCAGGTGCGAGTGGGGAACGGAGAGTCCGGATGGGCAGTGTTAGAAAGAGGGGTAAGGCAGGGTTGCCCATTATCACCGGTGCTGTTCAACGTATATGTGGAGGAAATGATTAAAGAAGCATGGGAAGAACTGGAGGTAGGAATGAAAGTCGGACGGGAAATCGTAAAATCGGTTAGGTTTGATAATGACCAAGCATTAGTTGCTCAGTCTGCCAAGGGGCTGCAAGCATTGCTGAGTGAATTGGAGGTTCAGTGCGATAAATATGGGATGAGAATCAATATTAATAAAACAAAGGTCATGCGATTTTCCAGAAAGAAAAAGGCTAAGCTAAATATTAAAATAGGCGGGGAAAAAATAGAGCAGGTAGAGCAGTTTACATATCTCGGAAGTGTTTTGGACCAATACGGTCAAAGTGGTAGGGACGTAAGGAGAAGAATTGCGCTAGGCAAGGAGGCTTTCTCAAGAAGGAGGGAGTTGATGATGGGGACGTTGAGTAGAGATGTTAAGACAAGACTCGTAAAAACTCTGATATGGAGCGTAGCTATGTATGGTGCGGAAACGTGGTCACTGAAGCAGGAGGATAGACGTAGATTGGAGGCTTTTGAAATGTGGGTGTGGAGAAGAATGGAGAAGGTGAAATGGACCGAAAGGAAAACAAATGAGGAAGTACTGGAGATGGTGGGTGAGGAGAGGGGTTTGTTGAGAGAAATACTATGGAGGCAGGAAAAATGGATGAAAGGGGTATTGAGCGGTAGTGGAATGTTGAAGAGGGTAATAGAGGCGAGAATTTTGGGCAAGCGAGGAAAGGGTAGGAACAGGATAGGGATGTTGGATGGGATGAAGGGAGGAAAGAAGTACACAGAGATGAAGAGGGACCTGATGTAGTTTAGGTTGTTGGATTGGGTTTTGTTTTGTTTGGAGTTACAAAATATGTATTTGATAGTTGTGTCCATCTAAAAACCTACCTTAACCGGTAGATTACCTAATAATAATATATATATATATATATATACACATATAGATGATGCGGAATTACTCACGAGAGCAATATAACTTTTGGACGGCACAATAGAACACAGAATAAAACAGATAACACGTATTATAATGCAACCATTTCAGAGAGTAAAAATCATTCGCCTTGACCGGGATTCGAACCCGGATCCCTCGATATCCGGCCGAGTGCTTTAACCACTTAAGCTACCGAGACGTCCTCTTACACTCTGAAATTTTGGGGGCTTTAAAGGAACAAGATGTTATGACGAAATACCGTACATACAATGTCACAGGCATTCGTAGTCGTGCGCGACGCGCCACAGTCCACGATGTTAATAAAGCCAATTTCAAACACTTAGGCTGTTCATACCTTAGACAAATTTCAAGAAACTGTAACAGTAACTTTAACGGAGTCACCCGCTATGTGTGCATTATAATGCAACCATTTCAGAGAGTAAAAATCATTCGCCTTGACCGGGATTCGAACCCGGATCCCTCGATATCCGGCCGAGTGCTTTAACCACTTAAGCTACCGAGACGTCCTCTTACACTGGTTACAATGGTTGCATTATAATGCACACATAGCGGGTGACTCCGTTAAAGTTACTATTACAATTTCTTGAAATTTGTCTAAGGTATGAACAGCCTAAGTGTTTGAAATTGGCTTTATTAACATCGTGGACTGTGGCGCGTCGCGCACGACTACGAATGCCTGTGACATTGTATGTACGGTATTTCGTCATAACATCTTGTTCCTTTAAAGCCCCCAAAATTTCAGAGTGTAAGAGGACGTCTCGGTAGTTTAAGAGGTTAAAGCACTCGGCCGGATATCGAGGGATCCGGGTTCGAATCCCGGTCAAGGCGAATGATTTTTACTCTCTGAAATGGTTGCATTATATGCACACTTAGCGGGTGACTCCGTTAAAATTACTATTACAGTTTCTTGAAATTTAGATAACACGTAATAGGACACTCACACTGTAGATGAGTTAAGCTTTCGGTCTACTCCGAGGCCTTCTTCAGGTCAGTCTGAGTAGGCCGAAAGCTTAAATCATCTACAGTGTGAGTGTCCTTTTACGTGTTATCTGTTTTATTCTGTGTTCTATTGTGCCATCCAAAAGTTATATATATATATATATATATATATATATATATATATATATATAATCCATAAACACAGTAATCAACCCGAAGGTCGGTGTAGTAGGTGATAGTAGAGCTCACCCATGTACCAAGCCCGACGGCGTGTGAATATCCACACATCAGGGTAGGGGGGCCAGTTCCTTTCCCTGTGCCGGTTATGGTTTCCCAGGAAGACCTGGTACCCGAAAAATCAACTGGCTTGGGTGGAGCTGCAGGTGCCCAAAGTGCTTTGCCCGGGAATCGAACCCGGGACCCCCCTCCACCTCCGGTCAGTAGTCCAACGCTCTTTTCCACTAGACCACCACGACCCGCAATATATATATATATATATTATATATATATATATAATATTATTATTATTATTAGGTAATCTACCGGTTAAGGTAGGTTTTTGGATGGACACAACTATCAAATAAACATTTTGTGACTCCCCACCTAGCAAACTAATCTAGTATATCAGGTCCCTCTTCATCTCGGTGTACTTCTTTCCTCCCTTCATCCCGTCCAACATCCCTATCCTGTTTCTACCCTTACCTCGTTTGCCCAACATTCTCCCCTCTATTACCCTCTTCAACATTCCACTACCGCTCAATACGCCTTTCATCCATTTTTCCTACCTCCATAGGATTTCTCTCAACAAACCCCTCTCCTCACCTACCATCTCTAGTACTTCCTCATTCGTTTTCCTTTCGGTCCATTTCACCTTCTCCATTCTTCTCCACACCCACATTTCAAAAGCCTCCAATCTACGTCTATCCTCCTGCTTCAGTGACCACGTGTCCGCGTCGTACATAGCTACGCTCCAAATGAGAGTTTTTACGAGTCTTTTCTCAACAATTCTACTCAAAGTCCCCGTTATCAACTACCTCCTCCTTGAGAAAGCCTCCTTGCCCAGCGCAATTCTTCTCCTTACGTCTCAACCACTTTGACCGTGTTGGTCCAAAACACTTCCGAGATATGTAAACTGCTATACATGCTCTATTTTTTCTCCGCCTATTTTAATATTTAGCTTAGCCTTTTCCTTTCTGGAAAATCGCATAACCTTTGTTTAATTAATATTGATTCTCATCCCATATTTATCGCACTGAATCTCCAATTCACTCAGCAGCGCTTGCAACCCCTTGGCTGACTGAGCAACTAATGCTTGGTCATCAGCAAACCTAACCGATTTTACGAATTCCCCTCCGACTTTCATTTAATGCATCTATTTCTCTATGTTCTAATTCTAATCTCACCTCGCAGAGACCTAAAACATCTATGTTACCTCTTTTCATCTCTCGCTTAATATTTTCTAATTTTCCTGTCCTCAACATTTTCCTGACCGTCCACGTTCCTATTCTAACTACTTTCGACTTTTTTTTGCGCCCTCTGTCCTGCTTCTGTTATTTCTTCCCTGCCAGGGTTTCGTGGGATGACGACCGCGGAAGCCTTGCCTCCCCTGCTGCCAGGCACGACAAACGTCCCCTTGGGCCGAGTCCCGCATTTGCCAGGACTCAATTTCTGTTTTGCGTCCATCATTATTTTCTTATTTTCTTGGGAATGATAATTGAGTTGGTTTTTCGTAAATATAAATATATATATATATATATATATATATATATATATATATATATATATATATATATAATTTTCCAGAAAGAAAAAGGCTAAGCTAAATATTAAAATAGGCGGGGAAAGAATAGAGCAGGTAGAGCAGTTTACATATCTCGGAAGTGTTTTGGACCAATACGGTCAAAGTGGTAGGGACGTAAGGAGAAGAATTGCGCTAGGCAAGGAGGCTTTCTCAAGGAGGAGGGAGTTGATGACGGGGACGTTGAGTAGGGATGTTAAGACAAGACTCGTAAAAACTCTGATATGGAACGTAGCTATGTACGGCGCGGAAACGTGGTCGCTGAAGCAGGAGGATAGACGTAGATTGGAGGCTTTTGAAATGTGGGTGTGGAGAAGAATGGAGAAGGTGAAATGGACCGAAAGGAAAACAAATGAGGAAGTACTGGAAATGGTGGGTGAGGAGAGGGGTTTGTTGAGAGAAATACTATGGAGGCAGGAAAAATGGATGAAAGGGGTATTGAGCGGTAGTGGAATGTTGGAGAGGGTAATAGAGGCGAGAATTTTGGGCAAGCGAGGAAAGGGTAGGAACAGGATAGGGATGTTGGACGGGATGAAGGGAGGAAAGAAGTACACCGAGATGAAGAGGGACCTGATTTAGATTAGTTTGCTAGGTGGGGAGTCACAAAATGTTTATTTGATAGTTGTGTCCATCCAAAAACCTACCTTAACCTGTAGATTTCCTAATAATAAAATATATATATTGATATACGTATATGTAATGTAAATTCACTAAATAGTCAACACAAACACAGAAACTAAAACATATAAAAGAGGGACTCACTGGTTCTTCAATTTTCGGTGGTGCAACCACCTTTCTCAAGAGAAATTAGGAACAGAATTTATATATATATATATATATATATATATATATATATATATATATATAACCATAAACATAGTAATGAACCCGAAGGTCGGTTTAGTAGGTGATGGTATAGCTCACCCATGTAATATATATATATATATATATATAGTCTGCCAACACTCTTTCTCTCCTAAATAGCATTTCTCCTACGCAATTTCTATCATATCTAATTTAATCTCTAATGGTTTAAGCATAAAACGACATTTAAATCTATCCGTCCTACTAAAAATATCCCCGAAGTTATGTTGATAAACTTGTCTACTAATAATATTGACGATTGTAATTCAGCATCCTCAGATTAGTAACCTGCCTCAAATTTACGCAGTAATTTAAACCTGTATTTAAGCCTACGGTCCACTAGTGGCTCCCACCCTAATTCTTTTAATGCCATGGTGAATAGTGTCGTGACGCTGCTTCCTTGTTTTGTCCTGCGAACTTTTCTTTCATGTCTCTTTCATGAGAACTTTTCACAAACCTAACTGCTCTAAGTTTCACTCGATCTAGTCCCAAAATTGAGCTTACTTCATGAGGATCCCATGCTTGCAGTGCATACTCAAGGTGGGGTCTAACTAACGTGAAATAACAAAGCCCCTTGACCCTCTCATTACAATTCTCAAGAACCCTTTTTTTGAACCCTAATTTTTTATTAGCTATTCCGCAAATGTCTCCAATTTTTCCCCCAGGACATATCTTTAGTTATCTTTACGCCCAAGTATTTTACGGATTCTACGTTTGTTATGTTGGTTTCCTGCATATCATAGTGTGTTTTCGGGTTAAATACTTTTCCTCCGGAAAATCATCTAGTCGAATTTGTTAAAATTTAATTCCAGCTCCCATTTTTCGCACCACCTTTGGATTGCTTTGGATAGGAAGAAGCGAGAAATACTATTGGATGCCGTGGAATTGCAGTGCGACAGAAGGATGACATTAAGAATGTGCAAACGGAACAACAAATGAGGAGGAACTTCGGAAAGTGAGTGAAGAGGACACTTACAAGAAGAAGATATTCCAGAGATAGAGATAAATCGAAGGAAGCATGAAGGGGACGAATTACAAGAAGCAAATGACGTAAGGTTTCAGCGAAAGAATATCCTAAGGAATGGAGAGATTTGAAGGTAGTCGGATATAAATTGGAGAACTGCAATGAATCAACCAAAATGAAGATATTTCCTCGGTCTCACGCAGCAAATGGTATTTAGTTTTTCAAAATCATTAATTTTAAGAGCTTCCTCCGAGAAAAATGAACTTCATTGACTAATTTATTAAGTTTGTACTACTTATTTTGTGTTGTGCCGTTCTATCTAATGGCGCGCATTATCTCTACGTGTTTTCCTCTCGTCTGAGCACTTTTAATTCGCGAGGCACATGAGATTGCGCTCTCCATCGTGAAATGTCGGGGTGTAATGGTCGCGTACTTTTCAAAAGGGGGGTGTGTGTGTTCGTCTCCCCTCCGAAAGGACGAGCGGAAATTCATGCTCGGTGTCCCTTCGTGATTTTTCTTTCGGGTTCATTGAACAAGTCTAAGAAAGTATAATTCTTAATCATTTTCCAAATTGATGCCTCGTGGGAAAGTTGAATACTGAAATAAGGGCTCGATTTGAAATCTAGTATGTGGAGGTATTCACTCAAGGCTTTAGCTTAAAGTTTTTGTTTTATTTACTCTTAATTTCAAATAATTTTTCCCATTCACAAGCGGATATACTTGGAAAATGTGTAATTCATAAGACACGTAAGAAAACGTAACTTGGAAGACGTAATTTTCAAGAGTGGGACAATTAAAAAACTCAATTCCCAAGATGAGAAAGATGTGCCAAGATGGTCCCCAAGGTGCTGTCGGAAGACTGCTTGTGTGACAATCTTGCCTTATTTGGACCTCTTGATCCCCGATAAGAGGAACCAGAATTATTTAGAATAGGTGGTTACCGGTGAAGAGATGCAGGCCTTTGAGTACGACCCAAACATAACCCCTTTGAGTACCATTTTGGACCACTGGATTACGTAATGGAAGCCAAGACGAGGTGCCTAAACGAGGGACCTGTTGATGCCTTAAATACGTGTACCAAAACCGTGGTAGAGGCGCTGGCATTGGTGTGCCCATACTTAAGGGTGCTGTATTGAAGGAATTTAGCAATTTTTACTTTAATCTGCAATTAATTTCCCCCCAGAATTATTCTACTAATATTTGGGGCAGAACTTGTATCCAATTGTGCAGGCAAAATTGCTTTCCGTGATTACTTCGGAAATAACTGATATTTTCCGAAAATTTTACATGTCCGGGAGTGGGTGAATAAAATTTATTGGATCGTCCTCTGCCTACTAAATTTCAAAAAATCTATAAAGACTCATTTTTTAAAAGTATTTGACGTCACTGCTATTTTAAAACGGACTGCATAGCTAATGGGATCAGGGATCTTCAACTCTCACAGATATTGAGCCAATTGTACATGTTTTGTTTGTGAATCCTTTGCCGAGGAAATCTAATGCGAATAAGAAAGGAATTGAGGAGAGGAACCCTTTAAATATGGCATTTTCACCATGCCACATACGAGGACATTTTCAAACCCATGAATTAAACATTTGAGTTGAATCAATCGCTAGAAATGAGTTAGGGTGACGAAGGTAGCCGAGTACTCTAGCAACTAGGCCACACCTAGGGTGGGTTACATAGCGGAGTGAAGGTAATCCTAATGATAATCGGAATGGTGAACTGAATTTCGAAAGCCAATGCGGCTTTTTTTATTCGGGCCGACTGGAGAGATTACAGCCTCCTCGTCACGAAGACATTGCTCCACTTTCTGTCGCCATCTGATCAAATCGACTCACTCGATTTCATTGATTCCTGAATTTAGCCATTTGAATTGGCCGCGTGATTCATGCGGTGGAACGTTTGGATATCCTCCGGAAAGATGGTTGCCTTTTGATGAGCGACGGCATCAACGTGATCAAGCGTGAACATTACACATTTTTTCTATCAACCTCTGCCGTCACCCGAAGCGGCTGCACGGTAGCTCAGTGGACTTTTAAAAGCATTCCTTTACGGGTCGGGGCGTCCGTATTCAAATCGGGATGATGCCTCTGAGCGTCGACAGCTTGACTTGTGTTGAACGCTTATCTGGACACCAGAAATCTTCCGGAAACCACATACGTCTCACGAGGGATGTAACTGGACCCACGCGTCCTTATCTACGTGGGGCTATCTTTTCCAATATCGCCCATCGATACTAAATAAATGTCATTTTGGCGATGATATATTGACGTGGTAATGAATTAACCCGCGGAATAGAATTACTCCTTAAAAACATCGACCCCAACAAATCTCCGGGACCTGATGAGATACCGGCGGGCGTGTATAAAGAACTGTCGGCTGAAGTTGCTCCTTGTCTTGATGTAATATTTAAGAAATCATTAGCAGAAGAAAGCGTGCCAAACGGCTGGAAGGTAGCTTCAGTAACACCCATATTTAAAAACGGAGACAGAGAGGACCCCAGTAATTATAGGCCAATATCGCTCACTTCGATTTCCTGTAAGATTCTTGAACACATCATTGTTAGTTCCATATTGAGGCACCTCAATAGCCAAGATTTATTGATTGATAACCAACACGGCTTCCGTAAGGGTAGATCCTGCGAAACTCAACTCGCACTTTTTGTACACGATGTATTGAACTCCGGTGAAAGTAATATTCCAGTTGATGCGATATTCCTAGATTTTAAGAAAGCTTTCGATAAAGTCCCTCATTACAAATTACTCGCGAAATTGGAAACTTATGGAATGCAAGAGAATATTATTAGCTGGATTAAACAATTCTTAAGTGATCGTGTCCAAACAGTCATCCTGGACGGTGTATCATCCGATACTGTCAAGGTCACGTCGCGTGTACCACAAGGAAGTGCCATAGGCCCTCCTATTTCTTATTTTCATAAATGACCTCAGTACCGTAGTTAATAGCAAGCTCCGTCTATTCGCTGATGATGCAGTAATTTATGGGAACATTTGAAGTCACGAAGACAGAGTCATGTTTGTCAACGACCTAAATGCAATTCAAAATTAATACATCACAATTGGAATTAAATTTTTAAAAATGCATAGAAATACATTTTTGGGAAAAGAGTAATTCCCTCCCTTATAGTTACATATTGAAACAAAACAAAATCACGAGGGTAGATTCCTATAAATACTTGGGTGTAAGAATTACTCACGATCTGTCCTGGGGAAAACACACACGAGAAATATGCGGTCGTGCTAATAAAAAATTGGGATTTGTGAAAAGAGTAAATGCGACGAAAAAGTTAAAGAACGATGCTTCCTTGTCTTGGTGAGGTACCCACCTAGAGTATGCTGCCAGTATATGGAATCCTCATAATATAAATTTGATTTCGGAATTAGATCGAGTTCAGCGGAGGGGGGCTAGATTTTTCAATCATTGCTATGACCAACGGAGCAGCGTATCCACTTTGCTAGACAATTTAGGTTGGGATTCTCTCACACAGCAGCGTTTATGATATAGATTAAACTTATTAAAATCATTTAAAGATGGACCCTTTTCCGATGACATCAAGGATATAATACGAGTGCCCGGCAGCGGGGGAGGCAAGGCTTCCGCGGGCGTCATCCCACGAAACCCTTGCAGGGAAGAAATTACAGAAACAGGACAGAACACGCAGAAAAAGACGAAAGTAGTTAGAATAGGAGCATGGAACGTCAGGACAATGTTGAGGACAGGCAAATTAGAAAATATTAAGCGAGAGATGGAAAAAGGTAATATAGATGTTTTAGGTCTCTGCGAGGTGAGATGGAAGGATAGCGGGGATTACTGGAGTGACAATTATTCACGGATATACAACGGCGGGGACGAGAGCCAACGAGGGGTTTCCGTAATATTAAATAAAGGGGTAGGAAGAAGCGTAGTCAACGTAGAGCAAGCAACTGATAGAATCTTACTCGTAGAGATAACAGCACAGCCGACGAACTTGGTCATTGCTCAGGTATACATGCCACCGAGAAACCACAAGGAGAAAGAAGTCGATAGGATGTATGATGAGTTAGAGGATATAATCGCGTGTGTTCCTGCAGGGAAACATTTCATAGTGATGGGGGATTGGAATGCGACGGTAGGCGAAGGAAGAGAGGGTGGTGAGGTGGGGGACTATGGGTTAGGCACGAGGAATGAATGCGGGGAGAAAGCGATTGAATTCTGCAGGAGACAGGGGTTAGTCATCACCAACACATGGTTTAGACATCACAAAAGGCGTATGTATACATGGAAAATGCCAGGTGACTCAGAAAGGATTCAGTTAGATTATATTATGGTTAGGCACAGGTTTAGGAACAGTGTGATAAATTCGCACAGTTTCCCAGGAGCGGATGCGGACTCTGACCACAATTTAGTTGTTATGAAATGTAACGTCCTTTTCAAGAAGATAAGGCAAGGGCGGCGGATTAGGAAATGGAATTTAGAAGCATTAAATGGATTAAGGAGAAAGGAGTATCAGCAGGCCGTAGAGAAAATGATGGATGACGGTAAAGAGCTGAATACTATCGAAGAAAAATAGGAATGTATCAAGCAAGGGGTATCGGAAGCCGCAAAACACACTATAGGAATCGTTAACGGGAAAAGGATATGGAAACCATGGGACACGGATGAGATGATTGCAAAGATGGATGAGAGAAGATGGAAAAATGTAAACACAGAGTTAGGCAAAATAAAGTACAAAGAGTTAAACAATAAATTGAGAAAAGCCACAAATAAAGCAAAAGAAGAATGGTGGAAAACGCAATGCGAGGATATGGAAAGTTTACAGAAGAAGGGTGAAATTGGTGCTCTATACAGCAAGGTTAAGTTATTATCGGGAAGTAAGAAGGCAAGATCTGTGTTAACAGTTAAAGATAAGTGGGGTAAAATAGTAGTTGAACCAGGAAAAATCCAAGAAAGATGGAAGGAATATATAGAAACACTGTATGCTAAAGAACTAAGGCCGACAAGGTTAGACCTAGAAAAGGAACATGACGTCGAAGAAGATAGCTTAAGCCCAGGCATACTCGACGATAAAATAGAAAGGCCATTAAAGGAGATGAAAGCAAATAAGTCTGTGGGGGTGGACAATATTCCTATAGAAATGTTGAAATGTTTAGGGAAAGGTGGGAAGAAGGCCATATATGGACTGACTCGTAGTATCTATGAGGAAGGAATCTGGCCGGAAGATTTTGTGAGATCGGTGTTATTTCCTATTCCAAAAAAGGCAAAGGCTTCGTCATGTGAGGATTACAGAACAATAAGTTTGATATCCCACGCAGCTAAAGTTATTCTCAGGATCATCAACAAAAGGATAGAGAGTAAGGCAAATGATTACTTAGGGGATGATCAGTTTGGGTTCAGGAAAGGAAGAGGTACGCGTGATGCCATTGCAATAATGAGATCACTGATCGAGAGGAATATAGAATACAATCAGGACGTTTTTGCCTGTTTTGTAGATTTCGAAAAAGCGTGTGATAGACTGAATTGGGAAAAATTAATGCGTGTATTGCAGAAAATAGGAATGGATTGGAGGGACAGGAGACTGATCCGCAACCTGTACATGTCTCAGACTGCTCAGGTGCGAGTGGGGAACGGAGAGTCCGGATGGGCAGTGTTAGGAAGAGGGTTAGGCAGGGTTCACCTTGGTCACCGGTGCTTTTCAACGTATGTGTGGGAGGCAATGTTTAAAGAGGCATGGGAGGAAGTGGAGGTAGAAATGAATGAGGGGAATCGGTTAGGTTTGCTGATGACCAAGCATTAGTTGCTCAGTCAGCCAAGGGGTTGCAAACATGCGATTTTCCAGAAAGAAGGAGACTAGGCTAAATATTAAAATAGGCGTGGAAAAAATAGAGCTGATAGAACAGTTTACATATCTCGGAAGTGTTTTGGACCAATACGGTCAAGTAGTAGAGACGTAAGGAGAAGAATTGCGCTGGGCAAGGAGGCTTTCTCAAGGAGGAGGGATTCGATGACGGGGACGTTGAGTAGGGAGGTTAAAACAAGACTCGTCAAAACTCTGAAATGGAGAGTAGCGTATGTACGGCGCGGAAACGTGGTCACTGAAGAAGGAGGATAGACGTAGATTGGAGGCTTTTGAAATGTGGTGTGGGGAAGAATGGAGAAGGTGAAATGGACCGAAAGGAAAACAAATGAGGAAGTACTGGAGATGGTGGGTGAGGAGAGGGGTTTGTTGAGAGAAATCCTATGGAGGCAGGAAAAATGGATGAAAGGCGTATTGAGCGGTAGTGGAATGTTGAAGAAGGTAATAGAGGGGAAAATATTGGGTAATCGAGGAAAGGGCAGGAACAGGATAGGAATGTTGGAGGGGATGAAGGGAGGAAAGAAGTACACAGAGATGAAGAGGGAGGGACCTGATGTAGATTAGGTTGCTGGATTGGGTTTTGGTTGGAGTTACAAAATGTTTATTTGATAGTCGTGTCCATCCAAAAAACCTATCTAAACCGGTATATTACCCAATAATAATAAAAATATGTATGTGAATATTTATATATATATATATAATATATATATGTATATATGTGTATATATATGTATGTGTGGGTATTTATATTTTTTTCTTACAGGTTCTTCCCACCTTTCCTCACGTATATGATAACCCCAACCCCCTCACCCCTTACCTTTCCCTCATGGTGCTACCCCCCATGCCACACACTTTTTTGGTACCTCGCAAAATATATATGTAAATGTAGATGTAGAATTATAGGTTGCATCTAAAATTGTCCTAATGTTTGGAATATCGAGTAATATTGAGAATTCGGAGTAATATCGGATGCCTTGATCAAATCCACACAATATTGTCCATTTTTTTGCGCGAACACTATCGCAGTTTTTGTCATACCGACTGAATGATCCGTAACAAAATATCTTAAACCAAATAATAATATCGAAAATTTCGTGCGTATAATCATATCAGCATTTAAACTACAGAAGTTTTTTTTTTGGTACATTCCATATCGTCACGATCACTGCCATTGGTTCTTCTATTCGTCTATCTATCATCCATGTTTTGCACTGTCCTTGTCTTCATATCATATGTAATAATTCACTATTTTATTTCACGAAAACTAAAGAATATGGACGTGTATTGCACAAACGAATGAAAGGTAACTGGCAATGTGTGAATCACACAGTAAGGTTTCGTACCTCGATGTGTGTGCTCTTCGCCTGTCAGCAGTCAGCCTTGGGCCGGAAGATTATGGTTGGACCTTCGTAATCGAAAAACGTGGTCGTTGAATTTTTCACAATTCGATCTTCGTTTAATTTAATGCGGAGCCACTGTCGCGTCGTCTCGACCGCCCATCCCGACCCGCGGCGGAAATAAAGGGCGCCTTTCGGGGATTCTTTCGCCGGCCGACCTCGACGCCGAGATCGATTAGGCTCGTCGGAAGTTTTGTGCAAAGTCGCCCCATCCCCATTCTCGCCACCACACAAAACCACCCCCGCCCGCCCACCCACCCTCGTGTGCGCCGGCGATCGTCAGGCAACGGACGAACTCCGCTTCGGTCATTCATTCGGGGGCATTCGGACGTGGCTAGCTTTGCTTTTGTTTTTCATTTTTTTACATCCCCCAACACGAGATGTTTGGGAAACATCACGGGCGCGCGCGCGACGGAAGCGGCGGGCGTCAGGCAACCTGCGGTGAAGGGGGGGACCGCAATCCCCGGACTCTCCCTCCGTCGCCCGCTACACTCGCATACTCGCGCCGACCGTGGTCGCTGGCGCACGACGGTGATGAGACAGTCTCGCCGCCAACTCGTAGAAGAGGCACACTTAGAAGGGGACCTGGGGCATTGGGAGAATGTCAAAGAAGCAGTTCGGCTGGTTGTTTCACGGGGAAGGTTTTGTCCACCAAAATACAGACGAATATTACGGGTGATCGACATACTTCGCTTTACTTTCAGATCGATTTACGAAGGATATGATCACCTTAATGCAGATGATTTTTCGGAATGGTCGAAATGTATGGCTTTAGTTCTATACCAAAACAAAGCGTACGATGACCAACCTACACATGCATGTTAGGGCTAAAATATATGTATATATATATTGAAAAGACCTCTTATATATTCGCGTATAAGTATGTATATATGTATATATATATTCTGGCTATGCGTGCCATGAAACGTACCGTTCTGTTCCTATCCTCTCTGTTGCGGTATGCATGTTAGGGCTAGATTCTTCTCTGAAGAGGCCTGCTTTGCAGGCGAAACACCGGGTGTCAGGTTTTCTCAGGCACTTACCTACCCACAACTTTAATTCTTTAATTTTGTTTGTGTGACTGACGGGTCCCTGGCCTAGGAGGAATCCTGGTAAACCCTGAATGAGTGAGTGCGTGCGTTTCACAAAGGTCCGATACACCTGAGTGATTGAGTGACTGCGTTTTTACCGAAGTCCCTTATTCTCTGTTTAGTTATTTTCGTGTGATTGGCGGGTCCCTGGCCTAGGAGGAATCCTGGTAAACCCTGAACGTGTGAGTATATGTGAATCACAAAGGTCAATGTTTTCGAGCATACCTGAGTGGTTGAGTGACTGTGTATTCCCGTAAGTTGATTTGTTTCTTTACATCTTTTAATAATTTTCATTTATTTGAGTTAATGAAGGGTCACTGACATAGGAGGGATCCTTGCAAACCCTGAGTGTGTGTGTGAATGTTATTCACGAGAGTGAAAGTTATTTCGTAACTCACCCAAGTGATCGAGTGGTTGAGAGTTTGTTAAATTATTGATTTTATAATTATTATTTTATTTCTTTAATTATTTGTTTCGAATTTGTGTTTGTGGTGATTTTTAATTTAATTATTCATTATTTTACATTAAAAATTTCATTATTATTTAAATTTATTATTATTATCTATTATTATTCCATTTATTTATTTTTATTTAGTGTTATTATTATTTATTATTATTATTTGGTGCCATTCAAGTTTACGGACCCGGTATTTTTTGTTTACATTGATTCTCGACCGTAGCTACGTTCCTTGTATATTTAAATTACACCAGAAGATGATGGAGTCACATTGAAACCGGTCGAATTAATAAGATTTATATTTGTGGAAAATTGCCAAATTTAATTAATCTACAGTCCTTTCTTCTTGTGTGCATTGTCTATTTCTCCTTTGGTGGGTGAAACAGCTCCCTAACGCCATCTCTGGGCCAAGTAATTGGAGCACCTGGGCGCTTAAAAACATCGCAGATCTCAGGTTGAATTAGGTTTCCTTATTAGCGCAACTGGGGGAGCATCCGCCAAGCAAGTGGAAGGTCTAGTGTTCAAATACCGGATAACGAAATATTTTTCGTTTGTGATCTGCTCAAATCCGCCTACTCCACCTTTCCTATGTTCGTCTTTAATGTGTTTTCCCATCCCCATTCCTAGTATCTATTTCCATATGAATCAATATTTGTTCGCCATATGGCGGGATCACGTGTTTTGAATATATTTTATAATATATAAATATATATAATATAAAATATTTATTTATATTATATTATATATATATAATTTATTATTAGGGACTCCACCGTTATAGGTACGTCTTTTGGATGGACACAACTATCAAATAAACATTTTGTGACTCCCCACCTAGCAAACTAATCTCAATCAGGTCCCTCTTCATCTCGGTGTATTTCTTTCCTCCCCTCATCCCGTCCAACATCCCTATCCTGTTCCTGCTCTTACCTCGCTTGCCCAACATTCTCCCCTCTATTACCTTCTTCAACATTCCACTACCGCTCAATACGCCTTTCATCCATTTTTCCAGCCTCCATAGGATTTCACTCAACAAACCCCTCTCCTCACCCACCATCTCAAGTACTTCCTCATTTGTCTTCCTTTCGGTCCATTTCACCTTCTCCATTCTTCTCCACACCCACATTTCAAAAGCCTCCAATCTACCTCTATCCTCCTGCTCCAGTGACCACGTTTCCACGCCATACATAGCTACGCTCCATATCAGAGTTTTTACGAGTCTTGTCTTAACATCCCTACTCAACGTCCCCGTCATCAACTCCCTCCTCCTTGAGAAAGCCTCCTTGCCTAGCGCAATTCTTATCCTTACGTCCCTACCACTTTGACCGTATTGGTCCAAAACATTTCCGAGACATATAAACTGCTATACCTGCACTATTTTTCCCCCGCCTATTTTAATATTTAGCTAAGCCTTTTTCTTTCTGGAAAATCGCATAACCTTTGTTTCATTAATATTGGTTTTCATCCCATATCTATTGCACTGAACCTCCAATTCACGCAGCAATCCTTGCAACCCATTGGATGACTGAGCAACTAATGCTTGGTCATCAGCAAACCTAACCGATTTTACGAATTCCCCTCCGACTTTCATTCCTACCTCCAGTTCTTCCCATGTCTCTTTAATCATTTCCTCCACAAATACGTTGAACATCACCGGTGACAATGGGCATCCCTGCCTTACACCTCTTCCTAACACTGCCCATCCGGACTCTACGTTCCCCACATACAACTGAGCAGTCTGAGACATCTACAGGCTGAGGATCAGTCTCCTGGCCCTCCAATCCATTCCTACTTTCTACAATACACGCATTAATTTTTCCCAATTGAGTCTATCAAACGCTTTTTCGAAATCTACAAAACAGGGAAAAACGTCCTGGTTGTATTCTATATTCCTCTCAATTGGTGATCTCATTACTGCAATGGCATCACGCGTATCTCTTCCTTTCCTAAACCAAATCTGATCATCCCCTAAGTAATCATTTGCCTCACTCTCTATCCTTTTGTTGATGATCCTGAGAATAACTTTAGCTGCGTGGGATATTAACTTATTGTTCTGTAATTCTCACATGATATAGACTTTGCCTTTTTTGGAATAGGAACTAACACCGATCTCACAAAATCTTCCGGCCAGATTCCTTCTTCATAGACACTACGAATCAGTCCATATAGGGCCTTCTTCCCGCATTTTCCTAAACATTTCAACAGTTCTACAGGTATGTTGACCACCCCCACGGCCTTATTTGCTTTCATCTCCTTTAATGCCCTTTCTATTTCATCGTCGAGTATCCCTGGACCTAAGCTATCTTCTTCTATGTCATGTTCCTTTTCTATGTCTAATCTTGTCGGCCTAAGTTCTTTACCATACAGTGTTTCTAAATATTCCTTCCATCTTTCTTGGATTTTTCCTGGTTCAACTACTATCTTACCCCACTTATCTTTAACTGTTGGCACAGATCTTGCCTTCTTACTTCTCGATAATAACCTAGCCTTGCTGTATAGAGCACCATTTTCACCCTTCTTCTGTAAACTTTCCATATCCTCGCATTGCGTTTTCCACCATTTTTCTTTTGCTTTATTTGTAGCCTTTCTCAAAATATATTTTAACTTTTTGTACTTCATTTTGCCTAACTCTATGCTTACATTCTTCCATCTTCTTCTCTCATCCATCTTTGCAATCATCTCATCCGTGACCTATGGTTTCCATATCCTTTTCCCGTTAACGATTCCAATAGTGTCTTTTGCGGCTTCCGATACCCCTTGCTTGATACATTCCTATTTTTCTTCGATAGTACTCAGCTCTTTACCGTTATCCATCATTTCCCTACGGCCTGCTGATACTCCGTCCTCCTTAATCCATTTAATGCTTCTAAATTCCATTTCCTAATCCGCCGCCCTTTCCTTATCTTCTTGAAACGGACGTTACATTTCATAACAACTAAATTGTGGTCAGTGTCCGCATCCGCTCCTGGGAAACTGCAAATTTATCACACTGTTCTTAAACCTGTGCCTAACCATAAGGTAATCTAACTGATACCTTTTTGAGTCACCTGGCATTTTCCATGTATACACACGCCCTTTGTGATGTCTAAACCATGTGTTGGTGATGACTAACCCCTGTCTCCTGCAGAATTCAATCGCTTTCTCCCCGCGTTCATTCCTCGTGCCTAACCCATAATCCCATACCTCACCACCCTCTCTTCCTTCGCCTACAGTCGCATTCCAATCCACCATCACTATCAAATGTTTCCTTGCAGGAACAGTCGCGATGATATCCTCTAACTCATCGTACATCCTATCGACTTCTTCCTCCTTGTGATTGCTCGGTGGCATGTATACCTGAACAATGACCAAGTTATTCGGCTCTGCTATAATCTCTACGAGTAAGATTCTATCAGTCGCTTGCTCTATGTTGACTAGGCTTCTTTTTACCTCTTATTCTCTCTCGTTATAGACTCTCCATTCCCCACTCGCACCTGAGCAGTCTGAGACATGTAATATGTAAAAATATATATAACCATAAACATAGTAATCAACCCGAAGGTCGATTTGGTCGGTGACGGTAGAGCTCACCCATGTACTAAACCCGACGGCGTGTGAATATTCACTCATTAGGGTAGGGGGGCAGTTCCTTTCCCTGTGCCGGTTATGGTTTCCCGGGAAAACGTGGTACCCGAAAATTCACACAGCTTGGGTGGAGCTGCAGGTGCGAGAAAAGGTACGAGAGGTTTACCCGGGAATCAAACTCAGACCCTTCGGTCAATAGTCCAACCCTGTACCCCTTGACTACCCGGACGCACACACTCGTGTGTGTATATATGTAGTTAATATCTATATTGACAATTTTCATACGATAAGCATTTGATAATTATTGTATCGAATGCTTCCTGATTATTGATGGTTTCGTTTCAATATTTGTTTTTGATTCGAAAGTTTTTCAATTTTTTTTAAATGCTCGCAAAGCGGATAATTCTGTGTCGGGCGTTAAGCTACGTATAGTGGATGGATTTTAATTGGCTCTCGCGGCTTGAAATAAAAGCAGATCAAATATTTTTGCCGAAGCAATACAATTGGTACTCTTCCACTGGCTTGTTTAAGTGACGCATGCGTTTCATCACTCTTAGGCATTGTCGTGTGCAAACAAGGTGGAAATGGGTAGTAGAGTAGGGGGGGATGGAGTGGGGAAGCAGGCAGGCATTGCGGGAGAGGAGGAGGGGGTTGGGACGGGGTGGACGGTTAGTTCGTCCTGGGAATTAGAGACAGTTGATTGAAACGTACCTGGGTCGAACCCTGGCCTCACCCGGACAGCAGCACGGTTGGGAAGTGGACGGTGACAGATACTACGTCGAAGACGCCTTCTCCAGGGGAGGGGAGGGAAAATCTTTTGAAGGGGACGGGGTTTTAAAAAACTTGAATTTTGAATTGGTGTTTTGAATTGAATTGAAAATTTCAACTCTTCGAGGGCGCGTCCATATTATTTGCTCTGCATAATAATTTAAGCATCAATCCAATTTGATGGTCAGAAAACTGATTCGGCTCATTTCATATTGCGAATTTATTCGATTCAGCATCGCAAAAACTGTATTTCACCGATATACCATATAATTATATCGATTATCATCAGAAAAACATCCCATTTTAAGGAGAAATTTTACAGCGGAAAAATAAATACCCGAATAAAAATTTCGAACGGAGTTTCCTCAGTATCTGGCCGAGTGATTATTTAGCCTATTAACTTAGGCATTCTATTCCACTGTGATTTTGCTAATAGTGTTTAGAGAAACAAGATATTCTGACGGCTGTGTATTTATACTGATAAATAGTTTGTAGTTCTGCACACAATGCCACACTTACTATTTTTTTGGCAATCCCAATAGAATTACATCAATGTATTCAAGTTTTTAATTTTTTAGTTAGACATTCATCCAAAGCAATTAGGTTGAGGCGGAGGTTAATTCTGCATCTGCGCAATACCTCGCAAGACGCCACGAGGGCGTGTGGCGGGGGGTGTTAGGTCACCACCAGCCATGCATGCACAATCGCAATCATATCACCTCAACACAAACATTAGTTTGAATATGCACTCGTGAAAATTAATCACACTAAGGAAGGTACTTCCATGCAGCAATATTCAATATCAGGAAACGTATATTCGAATTATTTCGTAGAAATATTAAATAGATACGTCGGTTATAAGAAATAACATGCACGATATTGATAAAATATATGCATTGCCAGTACTAGTTATCTCTTACACGACTGCTATCATATCTATTTTGATCTCTCATGGTGTGAGCATAAAACGACATTTTAATTTAATTCCTTCTACTATCTGTCTTCGTGATTTTACGTTGATGATCTGATCAACCATAGCTAGACGGGGTTCATTATATGTCTTCAACATCCTTAGAGTCACGCAGTAAATTTAATCTGTATTTAAGCCTATGGCCAACTAGTGGCTCCCGTCTTAATTCGTCCAATTATATCGTGATACTGCTATCCTGTTCATAGGAACTTTTCACAAACCTAACTGCTCTAAGTTTCACTCGATCTAGTCCCAAAATTGAGCTTACTTCATGAGGATCCCATGCTTGCAGTGCATACTCAAGGTGGGGTCTAACTAACGTGAAATAACAAAGCCCCTTGACCCTCTCATTACAATTCTCAAGAACCCTTTTTTTGAACCCTAATTTTTTATTAGCTATTCCGCAAATGTCTCCAATTTTTCCCCCAGGACATATCTTTAGTTATCTTTACGCCCAAGTATTTTACGGATTCTACGTTTGTTATGTTGGTTTCCTGCATATCATAGTGTGTTTTCGGGTTAAATACTTTTCCTCCGGAAAATCATCTAGTCGAATTTGTTAAAATTTAATTCCAGCTCCCATTTTTCGCACCACTTTTGGATAGCATTCAGGTCAATAGATAAAGTTACCCTGTTTTCATGACCGGATATTTTCCTATATATCACTGCATCGTCATCAAATATGCGAATTGTAAATCTGAGAGCTAAGGTCATTAATGAATAAAAGGAACAATAGCTGACTGAAAACACTTCCTTGCCATCGTTTGCTTGAATCATTGCTTAGGAACCTATGAAACCAAAAAATAAATGGTTTGTATAAAGAGTATCGGGAAAAGCTTCGGAAAAATAGATTTACTTCAGATATTCATCGACACAATTTCCCACAAGCCGCCGCAAGGGGTTCGGCGGGGGAAATATTTTATTGCTGCAACGCCTCAATGTTCATCAATCAGTGCATAATCCTTTGGTATTCGACAAACACCTTTGTCAGAGCGGCTTTTCCACGACTCGAAGGCTCCGTTCCGGTGGCCGGATTCCGGAAGGTAAATTGGTATTTAAATTTTTAGCGTAAATTGGTGTGCGTGCAAGGTTCTTTGACGGCACTTAAGGGGTCCTATGGTGGTGTCCTTTGAGGGAGGCTTTCAATTTTGAGAATAGGAAATAGTCTGCTTGCCAAGTTGGGACTGTGGGAGGGTTGGGGAATCGTTTTGATGCCGTCGCAAAAGGTCATAAGCAGGCATACTCGACTATACGACTCGATTCGTACTTTTGGTTGTCCGTCAAGACCTTCGGGACGAGTTTAGCGCAGAACTTTTTCATCGCCAATTTTTCAGTGATAATAGTTTGCACTGTCATCTAATCGATATCAATACGAAATTCAATCATAGGCACACTTAACCGATGGTCTGAATTCAGTACATCATGCACACGTCAGGACAAAATTTTTGCCGATACTTTTTATACAAAGCTTGTAGATATGGGATGAAGGCAATTTGGATAAATCAAAGATAGTGATGTTGTCGAGGAATAGGAAGTATAAGTTGAGCATTTAATTAGGAGGCAGTTACTAGAGTAGGCACCAGAATTCTCTTAACCAGGCGGTGCTTTGGACGAAGGCGATACAAGTCGAAGGGACGTCGAAAGAAGTGCGTTCAGCAAAGGAGAGGATATTGATGGAAAACATTCAATGAATGAGGGCGAAAAGAAAATTCAACATTATATAACTGAAAACTTCGATTTAGAGTGTGCTGAGTTGGGCGACGCGGAAAATTGGGAAATCATTTGAGCAAGGGGACTGCTGCAGATGTAAAGCTTTGTAGATTTCGGTGTGGATAAGAAAATCAGTAAAATGGAAAAAATAAATGAAAAGTTCGGAAAGAAGAACGGAGGGAGTAGTGTGGGGGAGGAGATGAGGCTATTGGGAAAAATTAAAAGATGACATGAAAAGCGCGGGAAATGGAATTCTGTATTAAGAATTGTGGAGTCAAATTATAATGTTGGCAGTCACAATTTTAAATAAAATGTTGAAGACAGCAACAGAGAGGAGACGGTTAGGCAGGCGGGGAAGGAAAAAGTGATGAATTGGTGATTACGACGGAATGAAGGGAGGCTAGGAAAGTTTGCGTGGTTGGAGAAGGGTTTATTTTAGTGTGCGGTGTCCAATTTTGCCTCGTTATGCTAAACTTAGCAATATAACATTGGTTTTACTGCGTGTCTATTGAGAACCTACCTTAACAAGTACACTACCATCAATAAAAATAACTCCAATTTTACCTGTTAAATCGCATGACTAGTGTGAGCGAATTCCCGGCGTGGTGCGTCCGGTCTTTGACCGCTGGGTCACGGGTACGGTTCAGGGTAATGACTTTGAAAACACCACACTTATGAGGAAAGCGTTGTGATTTTCTGCTTGTGGGAGTTTAGCGTAAATTGTAGCTCATTTGGAACGCAAGGAACCGCATCACATCCTGAATGAGAATTTTACAAAGAACTCTGTCATCGTACGGCTCATCATTAAATCACATAAATTAAATCATTAAAATTAACATTACGGAATAAAACCCTCGCCAAGAGGTTGATAATTATGCTAAAAACGATTATTTTGGTAGTTATAAGTTTTATTTCCTGCATCAAAAATTAGACAAATATTGCATTTCAAAACGCAATTGTAGTTGTGTTGAAGCGAACTTCTGGTGACCGACTTGAAATTGGTTGTGTACTGATCCGAGAAAATGGATTTCGGTTTGATTACCCGAAAATTACAGCTGGATTCATATACGTTGCGCATTTTACTTGGAAAACTTGATAAATGTTTCGAAACGAGTTGCTTATATGCTGTTTAAATGAGAATTCCCGAGTAAATGAAATGCATCCATGCTACTTCTAAGGTCTAAGTTATAATTGTTACCCCAAGTTCAACTCGGCGCTCACCCAATGAAACTGATTCCCACTTTGCATGGATTTTGCGGTCCATTGCGTTTTCCTCTTTCGGAACCAGAGGAAAATAGCGGCGTTGCCTCAACTCAAGCGAGAAATCGGTCCTCGGCAGATTTCTCTCTGAATTTAGCGACTGCAAGTCGCCTGAAAAATTGTTGGTTTCAATTCATTTTTTATCACACCGAGGGGATTCCTGAAATTTAATTTTACAAGGTGTGTCCAATAAATACGCGAGCTGGTGCAATCTGGCTGCTATGACGCGGACTATACAGGTAACTAGCGCCTGGGCCGCCTACTAGCGGCGTTAGTTGCCTGAGACCAAATGTCTGTGCTTGGCGGAGCGTCGGGTTTGTCATATTTTGTCAGTTAAGTTAGTTTCTGTTGTCATTGTTTTTACTGATTGGCAAAAATTGAAATTGGCGAAATCGCGGAGCAACTAATAAACCTCAAGTTTTTGGCGAATGATTTTCGTGGTTGAATTTTAATTCTTATGATTGCTATCAGTACGTTGTCCTTCCCAGCCGTCTCCAAATTACCCTCTGTCATCCTCGGACATGCCTGTCTGGTATTCCTCCTTCCATCTCACCTCACATTGCATATACTCAACAACTTAACCTTCAGTCTCCGTATGTCAATGAACTAATTTCTTACAATCTTCTCCAAATATTTCAATGTGTTCATCACACTCCCGGCAGGGGTGGATGGAGTACTTTTATTTTGTACTAACTCAGAAGAGCGAGTAAATGCAGTGCATTCGGAATGTAACTGCCTATGAAGCATTGCTGATCACGGTTGTCGGGGTGATAGCTCTTCTTAGATTAGTTGCGAAGGCCCGTTGGGCGAGAGGGCCGAGAGCGCATTCCAGTCTGCCCATGGGGAACGTGGGTTGAATGGAAGTTGGTGGGTTGAGTTTCTGGAGAGGAACGTGTGCGCTGGACACATTTACCTGTTTCGGGCCGTCTCTTCTGCTCGTGGACTCTTAGATTTTTCCTGTTTAGTACCACGAGTAAACCGGTTCATACTATACCTTTCAAAAAGTTCTAGTTCCGCTTGTCATCTTCGTGCTGAGTGGGGGCATCAAGGGGTTCTTTATCAAGGCTCCATATGATTCCTTGAATTACGTACGTTTTCTTTGGACGGCTCCTAAGTTAATCGAGGTATATTGTATGCGCGGATAAAAACTGTCTTTCCCGAAACACGCCTTCAATTACTTGCTCTTCTATATTTATTGGCATTGTTGCCATGGATATATATATATATTTATTTATTTATTTATTAGGTAATCTACCGGTTAAGGTTGGTTTTTGGATGGACACAACTATCAAATAAACATTTTAGTCACTCCAAACAAAACTCAATCCAGCAACCTAATCTACATCAGGTCCCTCTTCATCTCTGTGTACTTCTTTCCTCCCTTCATCCCGTCCAACACCCCTATCCTGTTCCTGCCCTTACCTCGCTTACCCAACATTCTCCCCTCTATTACCTTCTTCAACATTCCACTACCGCTCAATACGCCTTTCATCCATTTTTCCTGCCTCCATAGGATTTCTCTCAACAAACCCCTCTCCTCACCAACCATCTCCAGTACTTCATCATTTGTGTTCCTTTCGGTCCATTTCACCTTCTCCATTCTTCTCCACACCCACATTACTAAATCCTTCAATCTAAGTTTTTACTAGTCTCTTATTGACCTCCCTACTCCACGTCCCCGTCATCAGCTCCCCCCTCCTTGAGAAAGCCTCCTTGCCTAGCGCAATTCTTCTCCTTACGTCCCTGCATCTTTGACCGTGTTGGTCCAAAACACTTCCGAGATACGTTGGAACTGTTGTTCCACCTGCTCTAGTTTTGCCCTCCTATTTTAATGTTTTAACTTGGCCTTTCTCTTTCTGGGAAATTGCATAACTTTTATATAATTTATATTGATTCCCATCTCATATATGTCGCACTGAATTTTAAATTAATTCAACATGGAATTATAAATGATAGAAATTATATCCAAGCAAAGAAAATGTTTCACTAATGGAGAAACAGCTTTGATCCTATTAAATGAAAAAAGGAAACGTTTGGGACGTTTTTAATAAGTTTACTTTCATATCACTCGATCATTTAAATACATGTACTACGTATATAAAAAGTCTTTATTTCTGAGAAACGCCATTTAGTTTACCTGTAACTCTGTGATAGTTTCCATTTTTGCTGTCACTTCTGAGTCTATTCGCTGGCGAAAGACGCGAGAGAAATATTTTATAAAATGTCGGCGAGTCGAAGTCACGCTTCCCGTTCTCTGCTCATTAAAATATTTTGCTTTCTAATGGGCATTCAATTTGAATTCGGCACAAAATTTGTACGTGAGGATGTTTAAGGTTTTCCGATTGCAACGGGAGAATTTTAACTTTTTCGTTCAAAGGTCTCGGACAGGCTCAATCAGGCTGTCGGTTTATTTCTCATTCTGTACTCTCTCTCTCTCTACCTCTGATCGTTCGAACTACCGCCATCCAGGCCAAACCGCAAAAAAAGGAGGGGTCCGCTTCCAGTTCCGTCACGTTCACTTGACCTGAAATTATTTCTTCCGCCCCGGAAGTCTGGGTTGACGGATGTCGAAGGGGACGGGGGGAGTGGGCGGAGGTCGGTGGTGGTCTCGAGGGGGTCTGGTGTCGCCGGCGCCGGGTGCGGCAGCCCGGAGCCACCCAGGAAGGAGGCTGGGAAGCGAAAAGGGGTGGAAGATGGGCAGAGAGACCGGGAGATTTATTTCGCCCCGGAACCACTCGCTCGGATTAAACGTGTTATACATTTCATGCAAAGTCTTTTTTTCATATGCGTTTTATTTACGACTGAATTTCATGCCTTACATTCTTTTAGATTTAAAAACGAAATACCTATCCGTTGAAGCAGAAAAATTTACCTATGGAAACGTAATTAACTTAGAGTTTTTTTTGTTTAGAAAAACTGTTAATTACTTCGCGGTTAACATAATACTGTTCACCAAATTCAATTTGTTTATCATTGTACAATTTATTTTTTTGTTGATTTTTTCGCCATGCAGTAGCAAAAAATGTAAGAAATTTAAAAATATGTGAAATTCAGTCGAAAACAAAAAAGTGTACAATAAATCTTTTGCCTGAAATATGCGTTGAATCGAGGCAATGGTATTCTGGATTTAAGTTTTAATTCTTCCTTTTTTCTGCCAAAAAGCCGCAGTAATCGGTTGGTTGCATGAGGTGAGCTTGGAGCTAATCTAATATTAAGACCAACGGGGTGTGTAATTCGCACAAATTAGCAGTATGAAGAGGAGAGGGGGTGAAGATTGATCGTTTTGTATTTGTATTTGATCAGATTTATAGAAAATATAAGGGAATGGTTTACATGTATATTCAATAACGATACTTGAATGCTTTTACAGCGAAAAATCCGGTGCCATTCAAACGGTAATGGTGTCCTTACTACGCTCAGCCAGCGGGAAAACCTCTGACGTTCAGCGAGGGCAAAGATTAAGCGATGAAAGAAAATGTTTTTTTAAGTTCATCAGCTACACTTAATACGTCACAATATGTAATGAGACATGTGCAATTCAAAGAAAACTTGATTATATATCGTACGTATGTCCGAGGTTTAAATACAAACGATTGGAATGTACTTTTACTTGAAGCGAAATGGAATTTAAGCAGTTGACGTGTAACATTAATTCCAATATTTTATTAAAAGTTAGAATTCATTTTGATTTAATATTTAAAACAACTAAGTTTATTATTCCATCGTTAAATAAAAATTGCAAAATTAACTCAAATATAAAGTTGACAAATTGTGTAAAAGCACGTTTGTAAACTGAACTTTTATCAAATTCCAGTTATTTATTGAAATTCCAATTCAAGTACTATTTGAACGCAAAATATTGGAAATACAAGAGAAAATTGCGCGTATTGCATGAATTGCTTTAATCTTCCAAAGAGAAGGATACAAATGCAATAATCCGTCGTGATGCTTCTGTAACAATCGTAGGCCTTCCCCGCAAAGTTTTTTTTGAAGCAGAAGTCAATGAGTGCCTTGCGGTTTTAAAACTGAATTTAAAAGCGCATAAACTTCGTGGCCATTCAAACATACCCTAAGCGAGCTTGGTAGCGAGCTTCCATTGTTTTTATATCCTGGTGAAATCTTTCACCTTGTTCTTCACTTGTGTCTCCTAAATTTCCAAGAAAATTGTCTAAGTGGCTGTGTAGGTAGTGAATTTTTGTGCTTCTATTACATCCAAGTGATTTGAAGTTACTGAGCATAATGTTTACCAGCTCAATATAATTTTCACTTTTGTGATTTCCTAGAAAATTTTTTATGACCTCAACAGATGACATCCAACTAATTTTTTGAATCTCATTCATTGACTCGACAAAAGCAGGATCCTTTGTAAGTTGTCTGATTTGTGGCCCCTCAAAAATACCAGCTTTCAGTTTTTCAATACTTATATGGGGCATCTTTAGTCTTAAGTAGCCGAAGCATGGTCCATCCTTGTCAAGAGCCTTTACAAATTGCTTCATTAGGCCTAGTTTAATATGTAGAGGCGGTAAGATGATTTTCTCTCTTTCAACTAAAGATTCAGCAATGATGTTTTCTTTCCCAACAACCAAGTTTTCTCTCTTAGGCCACTCCTTCTTAATCCAGTGGTTTTGTCTGTCCCTGCTATCCCAGAAGCATAAGAAACAAGGATATTTTGTGTAGCCACTTTGCTGCCCAAGAAGAAAGTTCACCATTTTTAAATCTACACAAATCACTCAGCGATGTTCCTGGTATTTTATCTTCTGTAAGACCAATGCTATTGTATCGTATTCTTCTTTCATTTTAGTTGAATGAGCGCACTTCACAGCTGGTGGGATCAATGATTGTCGCGGACATTGTTGTTTGCATGCACGGACAAGCAAACGACTTCTTTAACAAAACAAATGCTGCTATAGCTTCTCAATGAATCAGTAGATGGCGCTGCAGGAGCAAAACTGTGTTCTGAAGCGCCAATATTTAAATATAAGTAAACGGTACTTACTTTAAGAGTACGCCTCATATATATATGTGTGTGTGTGTGTGTATGTATATATGAATGATTATCCTCTATAACGCAATGGTCTCCAGCAGAAAGAGTTTGATAAACCTTAGGACAGTTTAAACTGTGAAAGAAGTGTGGAAAATTGTAAAAAAATCAGATATTGAATTGACCAACAAAATGTTTCCAAATACTTCACCTTTGTTTTAACACTCGTGATGCTAACGCGAAATCTCACCCTTTCATCGTGATTGCGACAATTTTATGCTTAATTCAGAGATGAACGAGGGCCATCTTTGGCGTTATTTCCACATTATGTGTGAACCTAACCTATCTTTAATGAACTGACGTCTTAAGCAAGGAACGATTGGTTCAGAATATCTAACAGCACAAAAATTTAAGGCAACCAAGGAACACACCTCAATTTTGATGAGCGTTGATGAAGCAGGGTTTCCGATACATTTCGAATAACAGCTTAGTTGAAAACCCCTTACCCATACGTTATCTAAAGTGCTCACCCAAAATAATTCGCGTATTGCCTCCAAATTCAGTTGGCAATGACCAAGAGTAAAACTCCAGCTCTGCATTTTTATAGACACTATAATTTTCTGGTTGAAATCACGCGAATGAGGGGCCGCGGCGCTCATTCTCCTGTGAATGTGTGTGTTTCACACGAAGCAAGCATCATGACATTATAATAAAATGAATCTTATCAGGCGTTTTTCTAGTTACAATAACAGTTGAGTGATGAAACATTGAGTACCTTGGGAAAAACATTGAATGATTAGATGGCGATTTTATTACGGCTCTGTCACCTTTAAAAGATGATTTTCAACAGCTCAAGATTTAATCGATTTGGTGTGAGGCTATCCTATCTTCATAGGCCACGGGAAAGGCCCTACCGATACCGATCGATACTCCTAGCCAGCCAGAGTAGATGCACGTAAGACTCGAAGGTATGTCTCGGTACGCAGGGGTGCCCGTTTAAACTCGTGTTAAATAGTTACACCCACATTAGCGGTAATTTAAACACGCTGGTGAGTGTTTTAAATCGGGTTGGGCGGCAACCTTGGGCAAAAAAGATGGACAGAATAATAAGCTGAAGGTTATTTCGCATCTATGGACGTCTTAAAGTGCCATCTCAGATATTAAGAACCAAGTTTTTAGGGGATCTGGGTTGGAAATCACTCACGGAGCGAAGATGAAATCACAAATGAAATATCTTGCGCAATACTGGAAGGACGTCCCTTAAGCAGTGATGTTGAAGATGCATTATTAACCAAATTGTACTACGTTAGGAGGAGATCGTGTCAATAAAATGAGAGAGATCAGTGTGGAGCAGATAGATTTAAGATGTCTATTTCTCACAAACGATAAGGGATCAGAATAAGATTGTCGCACTACGATAGGAGGGAAAACGTATTGTGTGCCAAGAGTACTCTGGTTTGTAATCACCCCCTGCCACACACTAACACAACCTAGCGGTAACTTTAAGTTACAAAATGTACACGTATTAATTGACAGCATTGCTGACAAAAAGGCCGATGTCATTTAAAATGTAACATTGCCACAGTTACCTCGGGTCGAGCAACTAGTGATAGGGGCTTCGGTAATTATATCAAGGTCAGGGAATCATTGTACCTTAGGGCATGAATCCTAGGTATTTCTCGGTAACTCTAAGGGTGCCAAAACCCTGATTGCAATTTAATCCTACTATTAAGGGTAAGGGCTTTTGGCGCAGCGTAGGATTAATCCGAATCACAATTTGGGGAAAGGGAGGGAGGGAAAGGGTATGTTTGAGGCTGAGTGGTTGATCCACGGCCGACCAAAACAATCGGCCGTGATCGATGAGAGCGGGACGTCGGGGATGAAAACCCCTTCCCTCACCAAACCACCCCCCGACCCCCTCTCCCTCCCTTTCACACTCTCGAACACAACCCCCGGCGCCGTCGGGGTCACACGGTCAGGACGCGCGGTGTCGGCGGCCCACGGAAGGACGCGCCCTGAGGGCCCCCACTCCCTCCCCCCCCCGGTATCCCCCAATGGCGCCATCGGCAAGTCAAAGTGCGACCGGGCGAGGCGTGACCGATCATAATCATCCCCTTGGAGCATCCCCCTCTCCTCCTCCGGCAACGTCGCACCCCGATTCGCCACGGTGGGCACACCGCAAGGGGAAGGGGGGCAGGGGCGTGTGAGGAGGGTCGGTGGTGTCTTCCCCCCCACTTCGTGCTAATTTCACGCCCTTCTATTTCAAGTAAATAAAATTTTAAAAATAAAAAAAAGAGATGAAAACTCGCCCCGCTCCCCCTTTGCGCACCCTCGGCGTGATTTCCTGCTCGGGACGTGACATCACACGCGTCGGCGAAACATTTAAGAAGGGCTTAGTTCGAGTCCGCAGTTGAGAGTGCTTGGATGCATGCACTCACGTGAACAGGGCCTGCAGCCAAAGGGCGCCCTGCTTGCTGATCAGCTCATACGAACACGCAAAAATATGAAACTGCAGCAGCGATCGAGAGTCGAAAGGTGGTTCGATAGGCGGATTTGGGTGCAGGGCTGGTCACCCAACAGCACGGCGTCCGTCTTTCACACAATGGCTGGTTGGGAGCGGGGGCCGAGAATCCTTCGCCAGCACCTGCAGTTTCCCAGGAAGATCTGCCCGTAGCATCAGCCGAAAGATCTCCCAAATTGAGTGAAGTTGAGTGGACAACCACAGGCATTGGCGGGTGCAAACCATGGCCCTCCGGTCAGTAGACCAATACTCCACCCAATGGGCTACCACGCTCCGATTATCCTAGATCCTTCTTAATCTGCCCAGAAACATTTGACACAGTTAATCAGTATTGGTTATTTCATTTTGTTTTCATTTATGTTTTAGAGCCGAAAAAACACAACCTTTCCTAATCCTTTCAACAGATCTTCGGAATATGTCGTGACGTCCAATTTAACGTGGTCATCTGTGATGTGCACTAAATGTAATAATTTCATGGTTTTAACATATTAAATATGCTAAATAGTATATATATATATTTTTTTATGTATCGATTATGCGGAAGTACTCCCGAGAGCAAAAAACTTTTGGACGGCACAAGAACACAGAATAAAACAGATAACACGTAAAGGAACACTCACATTGTAGATTATTTGAGCATTCGGCCTACTCCGAGGCCTTCTTCAGGTCAGACTATATATATATATATTTATTTATTTATATTTATACAGGTATAAGATCACAAATGTAAAAATATTTCGTGTTTGAATGTTTATTTGGCCAATGCAGCTCGTCTCTTCTTCTGGCTATGCGTGCCATGAAACGTACCGTTCTGTTCCTATCTTCTATGATGTTGTATGCTTGCTAATCTACTGCCTTGCCCGGGAGTTGAACCCGGGACACTATGGTCAGTAGTCCAACGCTTTACCCACTAGACCACTGCGACCCACTTATATTTATAAAAAATGTGTGTGTGTGTGTGTTTGTCGCGGTTGAACTGAACCCGAATTGAACTGGAATTGAACCGGGCAAGGCACTCTGGGCACCTGTTGCTCCACCCAAGCTATGTAATTTTTCTGGTACCAGATATATTGTGGGGAACCATAACCGGCACAGGGAGAGTAACTGGCTCCCCTACCCTGATGTTTGAGTTTCACACGCCGTCGGGCTCTAACTGGGTGAACTCTACCATCACCCACCCAACCACCTTCGGGTTGAATACTGTGTCTATGGTTATATATATATATATATATATATATATATATATATATTCATTCAAAAAGAAATGGGTATAAGGAAAGGGGATAGGAAAACACATAAAAGGCGAACACAGGACATGTGGGGAAGGCGGTTTTTGAGCAGATCACGAAAGTAAAAATATTTCCTTATCCGGGATAATATTATATATAATTATATTATATAGGAAATAGGAAATATTTTTACTTTCGTGATCTACTCAAAAACCGCCTTCCCCACATGTCCTGTGTTCGCCTTTTATGTGTTTTCCTATCCCCTTTCCTTATACCTATTTCTGTTTGAATGAATGTTTGTGCGCCGCATGGCGGGATTTTCAAGTTTGAATATATATATATATATATATATATATATATATATATATATATATATATGGGTCGCGGTGGTCTAGTGGGTAGAGCGTTGGACTACTGACCAGAGGGTCCAGGGCCCCCTATCCTGATGTGTGAATATTCACACGCCGTCGGGCTTGGTACATGGGTGAGCTCTACCATCACCTACTAAACCGACCTTATTAGGGTTAATAACTGTGTTTATGGTTATATATATAAAACTTAGACAGCACACAACACACAGCACGAGAACACATAAAAAGAAAACTCACAATAATATCTTGATAATTTCGACGGACTCGAGCTCCGTCTTCTTCGGAAGATAAGATATGACTTATGATAAGATATGAGTCATCAGAAGGTATTCAGAAGGTTTCTGAGATTGGCTGGTCATCTGTAAGTGGCAGAGGGGCATTGGGGCAGTGAGGATGAGGTCGCGTCATTGTCGTGTAAAATAGGATAAAATTCTTTGAGAAAGTTTTTCAGTCTGTGGGATCCGGGGAAATAGGTTGTGCAAAGGTTGAGTCCTGCGTCAGATGTGGGGTTGTCATTCTGTGGTGTGTGTGGTCGGGTGGAGCGGTAGATTTTATTCTGTAGGAGCTTTTCTGGGCAACCGCGTTTGTGGAGTGAATGGTGTAGATTGTGGAGGTATTTGTTGAGGGTAGCTGTGGTGTTGCAAATCGGATGTCCGCGGATAGAGAGAGAAATTGAGCGTTTGGTGTGAGAAGGATGACTACTGGTATAGTGCAGATATTGTTGATTACTAGCGGCTTTGATGTGTACTGAAGTGGTGAATTTGTTATTGTGAAGTGAGATGTCTGTGTCAAGAAAGGTGATGGTGGAGTCTGAAACGGAAGGAGTGAATTTAATAGTGAAAGACGAATTTAAGGCCGATAAGAAATTGTCAAAAGACTCAGAGCCGTGTTTCCAGAGAATAAAAATGTCGTCAATATAGCGGACCCAGAATAGTGGTTGGAATGGTTGCTGTGAAAGGAAATTCTCTTCAAGGTGGCCCCCCACCCCAGTGCCCCTCGACCGAATTCCTCCTCAATCTAGCCACTGTCGTCCTGACCAAAAATGCATTCTCTTTCCAAAACTGTTTTTATCTTCAAACGAAAGGCACAGCGATGGGAACGAGGCAATTGTACGCCAATCTCATCATGGGCCATATATGTGCACTACCATGGGTGCATATATATGCACATACATGTTTGTGTTTGGATCGCGGTAGTTCAGGGGGCAGAGCGTTGGACTACTGCCCGCAAGGCCCAGGTTCGAGTCGCGGGCAAACCTCACTGGGCTCCTGCAGCTCCACCCAAACTTTGTGATTTCTTGGGTGCCAGATCTTTCTGAGAAACCATAACCGACACAGGGAAAGGAACTGGTCCCCCTACCCTGATGTGTGAATTTTCACACGCCGTCGGGCTTAGTACATGGGTGAACTCAACCAAACCCGCTTTCGGGATGAATGCTGTGTTTATGGTTTATATATATATATATATAATATTATATATATATAATATTATATATATATAATATTATATATATATAATATTATATATATATATATAATATTATATATATATATATCCCTCCCATGGACTACAACTTTGTCGTGGTGGAAGGGCTTGTGTGTTCCGATGACCCCTAGAGCTGTGCTGGCGGGAGTAATAATAATTACTCCTGGAAGGGTCACCCATGCCAGATAGGTCGAAGGTTAGCAGCCAGACGAAAGGTAGTCCACGCAGCGTCTGTTCCTCAGTGAGGCGGCTGCAATGGCGTCTGACCCCAGTGGGGCGGCCATTAAGTGATGGTGTCACGTTAAAAACACTATTGAGGAAGGCAACGGGAAACCACCTCAATTATCATTCCCAAGAAAATATGATGGACGCAAAACAGAAATTGAGTCCTGGCAACTGCGGGACTCGGCCCAAGGGGCCGTGTGTCGTGCCCGGCAGCGGGGGAGGCAAGGCTTCCGCGGTCGTCATCCCACGAAATCCTTGCGGGGGAGAAATAACAGCAGCAGGACAGAAGATGCAGAAGAAGACGAAAGTAGTTAGAATAGGAACCTGGAACGTCAGGACAATGTTGAGGAGAGGCAACTTAGAAAATATTAAGCGAGAGATGGAAAGAGGTAACATAGATGTTTTAGGCCTCTGCGAGGTGAGATGGAAGGATAGCGGGGATTACTGGAGTGACAATTATAGAGTAATATACAGCGGCGGGGACGAGAGCCAACGAGGGGTTGCCGTAATTTTAAATAAAGAGGTAAAAAGAAGCCTAGTCAACATAGAGCAAGCGACAGACAGAATTTTACTCGTAGAGATTAAAGCAGAGCCGACGAACTTGGTCATTATTCAGGTATACATGCCACCGAGCAACCACAAGGAGGAAGAAGTCGATAGGATGTATGATGAGTTAGAGGATATCATCGCGAGTATTCCTGCAGGGAAACATTTGATAGTGATGGGGGATTGGAATGCGACGGTAGGCGAAGGAAGAGATGGTGGTGAGGTGGGGGACTATGGGTTAGGCACGAGGAATGAACGCGGGGAGAAAGCGATTGAATTCTGCAGGAGACAGGGGTTAGTCATCACTAACACATGGTTTAGACACCACAAAAGGCGTAGGTATACATGGAAAATGCCAGGTGACTCAGAAAGGTATCAGTTAGATTATATTATGGTTAGGCACAGGTTTAGGAACAGTGTGATAAATTCGCACAGTTTCCCAGGAGCGGATGCGGACTCTGACCACAATTTAGTTGTTATGAAATGTAATGTGCGTTTCAAGAAGATAAGGCAAGGGCGGCGGGTTAAAAAATGGAATTTAGAAGCAGTAAATGAATTAACGAGGAAGGAGTATCAGGAGGCTGTAGAGAAAATGATGGATGACGGTAAAGAACTGAGTGCTATCGAAGAAAAATGGGAATGTATCAAGAAAGGGATATTGGAAGCCGCTAAAGACACTATAGGAACCGTTAACGGGAAAAGGATAAGGAAACCATGGGTAACGGATGAGATGATTGCGAAGATGGATGAGAGAAGAAGATGGAAAAATGTAAACACAGAGTTAGGCAAAATGAAGTACAAAAAGTTAAACAATAAATTGAGAAGGGCCACAAATAAAGCAAAAGAAGAATGGTGGAAAACGCAATGCGAGGATATGGAAACTTTACAGAAGAAGGGTGAAATTGGTGCTCTATACAGCAAGGTTAAGCTATTATCGGGAAGTAAAAAGGCAAGAGCTGTGGTAACAGTTAAAGATAAATGGGGTAAGATAATAGTTGAACCAGGAAAAATCCAAGAGAGATGGAAGGAATATATAGAAACACTGTATGGTAAAGAACTTAGGCCGACAAGGTTAGACATAGAAAAGGAACATGACGTAGAAGAAGATAGCTTAGGTCCAGGCATACTCGACGATGAAATAGAAAGGGCATTAAAGGAGATGAAAGCAAATAAGGCTGTGGGGGTGGACAATATTCCTGTAGAAATGTTGAAATGGTTAGGGAAAGGTGGGAAAAAGGCCATATATGGACTGATTCGTAGTATCTATGAGGAAGGAATCTGGCCGGAGGATTTTGTGAGATCGGTGTTAGTTCCTATTCCAAAAAAAGGCAAAGGCTTCGTCATGTGAGGATTACAGAACAATAAGTTTGATATCCCACGCAGCTAAAGTTATTCTCAGGATCATCAACAAAAGGATAGAGAGTAAGGCAAATGATTACTTAGGGGATAATCAGTTTGGGTTTAGGAAAGGAAGAGGTACGTGTGATGCCATTTCAGTAATGAGATCACTAATCTCGAGGAATATAGAATACAATCAGGACGTTTTTGCCTGTTTTGTAGATTTCGAAAAAGCGTTTGATAGAGTGAATTGGGAAAAATTAATGCGTGTATTGCAGAAAATAGGAATGGATAGGAGGGACAGGAGACTGATCCGCAACCTGTACATGTCTCAGACTGCTCAGGTGCGAGTGGGGAACGGAGAGTCCGGATGGGCAGTGTTAGGAAGAGGTGTAAGGCAGGGTTGCCCATTGTCACCGGTACTGTTAAACGTATATGTAGAGGAAATGATTAAAGACGCATGGGAAGAACTGGAGGTAGGAATGAAAGTCGGAGGGGAATTCGTAAAATCGGTTAGGTTTGCTGATGACCAAGCATTAGTTGCTCAGTCAGCCAAGGGTTTGCAAGCATTGTTGAGTGAATTGGAGGTTCAGTGCGATAAATATGGGATGAGAATAAATATTAATAAAACAAAGGTTATGCGATTTTCCAGAAAGAAAAAGGCTAAGCTAAATATTAAAATAGGCGGGGAAAAAATAGAGCAGGTAGAACAGTTTACATATCTCGGAAGTGTTTTGGACCAACACGGTCAAAGTGGTAGGGACGTAAGGAGAAGAATTGCGCTAGGCAAGGAGGCTTTCTCAAGGAGGAGGGAGTTGATGACGGGGACGTTGAGTAGGGATGTTAAGACAAGACTCGTAAAAACTCTGATATGGAGCGTAGCTATGTACGGCGCGATAACGTGGTCGCTGAAGCAGGAGGATAGACGTAGATTGGAGGCTTTTGAAATGTGGGTGTGGAGAAGAATGGAGAAGGTGAAATGGACCGAAAGGAAAACAAATGGGGAAATACTGGAAATGGTGGGTGAGGAGAGGGGTTTGTTGAGAGAAATCCTATGGAGGCAGGAAAAATGGATGAAAGGCGTATTGAGCGGTAGTGGAATGTTGAAGAGGGTAATAGAGGGGAGAATGTTGGGCAAGCGAGGTAAGGGTAGGAACAGGATAGGGATGTTGGACGGGATGAAGGGAGGAAAGAAGTACACCGAGATGAAGAGGGACCTGATATAGATTAGTTTGCTAGGTGGGGAGTCACAAAATGTTTATTTGATAGTTGTGTCCATCCAAAAACCTACCTTAACCGGTAGATTACCTAATAATATATATATATATATATATATATATATATATATATATATATATATATATATATAAAGTACATGTTTATTGGAATCAATGAGTAGGTGAGAATATTTGACTGGAGATTACTACTTTAGAAACAATAAAGGGTCCGTGAGTATCTGAGTAACTCCACTCCATAAAATACTATATTTCGTAGCTGCGTCGCTGATTATTGAAAGTAGGGACGAAATGAGAAATCTTTTAGGTACATCAGTGAAACGCCAGGAGGCAATATAAGAGCAGGCACACATCATGCTGATGGCACCACTGAGTGCAGAAGTGTCATTGTATCCCAGAAGGTGCTTGGACGTTGGGCCGCCTGACTAAAGGAGACCGGGTCCGCATCCAGGAATATGAATTTCCGACTCCTCATCTGAAATTCCAACCATCTTGGTCTCCTAAAGTTTGCGGGAATCTGTTTGGTGCAGGGAAAACATCCGGCCGCCCTGTTATCCTTTTGACGATCGAATTGCACACTTTTTAAGAATTAGTTCGTATTGGATTCTCGTACGAGTGCATAAAAAGACCAACCTTACATTCATTCGAATTCTGCGGTGCCTATGCCTAACTAAATCGTGAGCTAATACGAACGTAGTGTATAAAATAGTTGGCAATTAAACACTTTGGAAATTCACAGGTAAACATGCTATATACACTTACTGAGTAAAAATATTATGTCAATAACCGTTGTAAATAAATAAATTAAGCCAATGAAAATTATAAATAAATGCATTATGCTAATAATTTTTTAAGGAGATAAAATTAGAATAAATAAACCGGCAAATAAATCGTAGTAAAATTAACATGCATGCAATCGTAAGCAAGTGTACAATGTCTGTACACTTTGTCAGTGAATGAATTGTCGAGAAAGGTTTTAGTAAATACAAGCTTGAAAATGAAAATACCACAAAGAAATTCGGTAATGGCGTCGATAAAGTAAATGAGAATCGAATGAATGCGTAAATAGCTAATCGGAAATGGGCGGATAGTCAACTTCCGCCTTTTTTCTTCGGGAATTCTTTTTGGAGACTTTTTTGAATTGTTGTTTCAATTTTTTTTATTTATTCTCTCTCCCTCGTTCAAAATTCCTCCAATCAGTCGTCCGCATGCGTCAGTGAGTGTGCGTGTGTTCGCGGACCCAGCACGATTGCGAGCCGGTCCGTCGGAGTGTGGGGAGGCGGAGAGGTAGGAAGAGGGGAGGAAAGAGGAAGAGATGGAGGAAGGGAAGAAGGCATGGGGGAAGGGCGTAAATATGAGCATCGTCGGTGCAAGAGAGAGGGAGGGATGCGAGAAGTCGCCATGGGGGAGGAGGAGGGAGGGGTCGACGAGGAGGGTTGGGGGAGGGAGGGCGTGCAACCAGAGGGAGGCTGGCGGAAGGGCAAACAATCGATGCCTCCGTACACCCTCGAGAAGAGTGAGCGAGCGTGCGGAGGCATCCACATCCATCCCTCTAGCAGTCCTCTCCCCCCCCCCCGCCGCCCTGCTGTCCCCCACCTACTCCCCTTGCCCCCCCACACACAGCCCGACACCGCCGCCCGCCCCCCTCTCATTGTACGCGCGCTCCAGCCGCCGCAGAACACAACCCGCCCCCACCGCCACCGCTTCTATAGCTCTTTAATAATGTCGGTATCGGCTCAATAAAAAGGGTGAATGGCGCGGAGGAGTGGGGTGAGTTTGTGTGTGCGCGTGTTGGGGGTGGGAAGGGGTGAAATTTGCGTGTAGGTGTGGACGGGGGCGGGGGGAAAGGTTCGGTGGCGAAGTAAGTGAACGGAGCAAATGTTTCGGGAGAGTGAAAGAAGAGGGAGGGGTGGGGGCGGGAGGGAAGGAACGAACGATGCGAGATTGGGGATTTCGGGGAGAGAGAGGATTGGGGTGGCCCCGAGAAAGAAGGGGCGGGGTGTGCGGGGAGGGGTGGGAACGAGGGGAAGGAGGGGGCTAGGCGCGCGCGTCGATGGAGAGGTTTTTGAGCGGGGAGGGAGGGAGGAGGAGAAGCCACGTATGATACCTTCGCGTTGCCGCGGAGGGAGGCGCCACTGGGCGAAGGAGGGGGTGGGGTGGGGGTGAAGGTGGCGCGCCCCTCCCCTCCCTTCCCCTCCCTCTTCCCCCAAAACGTGTTTTCCGCTTGCGCCCCGTCGACAGTCAGTTGGAGTCGGTCGACGCGCGAGAGAGGACGGGGGGCCGTGCGCCAGGGGCCGTGTGCGACGTGCACGAGGGCGTAGTTGTAGTTGATGTTGTTGGATGTTGCCCCGGTGACGAAAACAATTGAAATGGCCTGAGCGGGAGGATTGTTTCGCGCGTCACCCCTCGTGTGAGGACAGGAGTGTTTTTTTAATAGTTGGGAGCGAGAGGACATAAGTCCCGTCTCCCACTGGGTGAGAGAGAGCTGGATTAGTTAGGGTTTGTGTCGCAGCTGCGGTCAGTAGGTGTGGGGGGAGTGTTAGTTGATGCTCTTGTTCTTACGTTTCGCCGCTGGCCTAAATGGCTATTTCCCTCCGCAGAGGCACGCTGGCCGCGTGAGAGCAAACGCAACCCCCCCCCCAATCCTCGAAAGAGGTGTGTGTTCTTTCCAAGTGCTTCGTTTTCCCTCAAAGGAAAAGTGCCAGAATGATTCGTCCTACGCTAAAGTAATCACACTTTCTACATATATATATAAATATATTACATATACATTATATATTTACACACACAAATCATCGTCATCAATCGTCTCCATTTTATTCCACCGTTGTGCTTCCTTCGTCTTCGCAGGACAGAAGAGAGATATTTTCTAAGAAGGGCTCCAAGTGAGGGTTTTTTTTTGAATATCCACACCTTCAGAGGTCGTCCCATAAGTGCTCGTCGTCGCCTCCGTCCTCCCCTCGACCGCAATCGCCGCTTGAGGACATTATTCCATTGTTGTTGTGATTGTTTTTTGTAAAAGGAACGCTTTTATCCACTGTTTGTCAACAACAACTCGTCCAGATCTATACATCTTTCTCTCTCGACTCACTTTCTAGCCGTTCCGAAAGCTCCCGTCTGTGTTTTATGTTTATATAAGCCTTTTGCATCGAGTTTTTTCCCCTCATCGCTAGCCTCCCCCCCCCATCCACCGTTCCGGAGGTTTAACTCCTCGTTCCCGTGTGCGAGTGTGTTATTCCAAGAGGGTGAGTGATCAAGCTTTCCCGAGGACGCCTCCGCGTCTCCGGCAAGCGAGCAAGCGGACGACCACGGCAACGCCAGCAGCCCGACAACAAACACTCCGTCGCTCAGCCACTTTCCCCTCCACGACGTCGCTCCCTACCTGTCATCCACCCCAACTCCCCAGCCCCTCTCACTCGTCCGCCCGCCCCTCCCCGGCCCCCTCTCCCCATCCCCATCGAACCACACACACACACCCCTTGAGAGCAGCGGACGTTTCGCCGAACCCTGAACGGTGGAGAAGAGAGATTTATCCACAATCACGCAGTTGCCTGCTCCTCGCAAATATATATCCCTCAAAAGTTTTATTGAGGTTCAACCCCCCCGCCCACAAAATATCGTCGCGCGGTTTTTTTTATTTGAACCATTTGCTGAATATGCATACTCTCTAAATCTCCCTCCACTCTTCGCAGTAGCGGTATTAGGAAGTTAAGTGAAGAAGATCAAGAGAGGGGGAAAAATTATTAAGTCTTCCTCGACTTTTGCGGTTCTGACTTCGCGTTATTATTTTTAATATAAATATATACATACATATATAAATATATATAATATACACACATACATTATATATCTATACACATGAAATATACAGCCGCCCTTTGCCCGAAAGCCTGCCCATTCGAGTCTTACATCCGGCGAGAACATCATCTCCCATCACTAGTTTGAAAAGACCGTCGGAAAGCCATCGTTGTCGTCCATAGCAGCCCACCACACAGCAAGCAGCCTGCACCACCACCTGTCCATAAGTGTTCCGTGGGGAAGTTCTCAGTTCTCCTCAAGAAGGCCGCGCGGCGTGTCTGTCATTTGCCCACTCTTGGGGTTCGGCCGGCCCCCACCCCACCCCTAATCTAAGGATCGCTTGTTGTTTTAATGCCTTGCTATAGGAGATAACACAAATAAAGAGGAGTCCTGTCACCCAAAGAAAACACTTCGAACTTCTTGTGTGTACGGACACTGATTCTGAATCTGCTGAAAGTTGTGCCGTGTTTGTTGGTTCGTGTTTCGGAGAAAAGGATATTGGATAGGAGTGCACTCTCTGAGTGGGGTCGAGGTCGTCCAGTGCGAAGCAGCAGTGGTGTGGAGTCGGGGCCTCACCCAGGAGGCCCGCAAGCGAGAGAGGAGGGGCCCTTCCATTCCGGGCGAGAAGAAGCGGAGGTCGTCGTCGGCGTCCGGATGACGAGGCGAGGGGCGCCGCCGAGGGCCGAGGGGCCCGTCCCCTCCGCGTCGGCGGGCCCCAAGGCCCTCCCCGCCCCGATGCTCGCGGGCCTCCTCCTCGTCCTCATCCCGCTCGTGGCCTTCCCGACGCTCGTCGACTCAGCCTCCGGTGAGTAGCGATGCCAGTCGCCCCCTTACTTGCCCACGCATCTCCCCCTTACTTGCCCACGCATCTCCCCTGCCCACTCACTCGCCCCCTTCGACCTCCACACGCGTTTCCTTCCCTTCGCCTTATGCCGCTGATCACTTGGTGAAAAGGCACTCTCCAACGTGGCTAACACGTCTACCTCTTTATGTTCGTCGGCCGTGAGTCACCAGGTCGCGAAGAAATTTTTCGGTGTACCATGGAGATATATCGGACTGTATCGAACTCGCGGCTGCAAATATCATTCCAAACATTTTGTTTTGCTGGCGAACAATCATTGGTAAATTCGTTATAGTTTTACAAAAAATTAGTATTTCATTCTAATGCGACTTAAACTTTCTCTGTCATAATTATATAGACACCTCTATCTTTTTTCTTGAGTTCGTATCAGTTCTCCACAGGTTCGAAGTTATGAGAATGGAAGTCGTCCCCGTGATTCGTTTTTTTGGCGTCCGCCGAGACCTTTTTCTCAAAGCCGATTTTCTGAATACAATCTCTAAAGTTGTTATACATATATATATATATATATATATATATATATATATATATATATATATATATATAAATATATATATATAACATATAACTTCATATCAGTCATATCTTATCTTCCGAAGAAGACGGAGCTCGAGTCCGTCGAAATTATCAAGATATTATTGTGAGTGTTCTTTTTATGCGTTCTCGTGCTGTGTGTTACTGTCTAAGTTTTTTATTCAACACTTCCGTGTTACTTCAAAGAAATCATCATATATCTGTCTGAGTCTGACCTGAAGAAGGCCTCGGAGTAGGCCGAAAGCTTAAATCATCTACAGTGAGAGTGTCCTTTTACGTGTTATCTGTTTTATTCTGTGTTCTATTGTGCCGACTGCCGAATCAACCCGAAGGTCGGTTTAGTAGGTGATGGTAGAGCTCACCCATGTACCAAGCTCGACGACGTGTGAATAATCACACATCAGGGTGGATGGGGAGGCCTGTGCCCTGTGGCCTGATTCCCTGTGCCGGTTATGGTTTCCCAGGGAGTTTTGGCACCCGAAAAATCAAGTTCGCCTTTTATGTGTTTTCCTATCCATTTCCTTAGACCTACAGGACCCTTTACTTATTCCTGTATTTCTATATTTGAATGAATATTTGTGCGCCGTATGGCGGGATTTCGTATTTGAATGCATATATATATATATATATATATATAATTCACTAAATAGTCATAGCAAACACAGAAACTAAAACATAAAAGAGGGACTCACTAGTTCTCGAATTTTCGGTGGTGCGACCACCTTTCTCAAGAGGAATTAGGAACTAAAAACTGAGGCAGAGGAGAGCCCGAAAGCAGTGGTAGGAAGGAGAAGGGAGAAAATGGGGGAAAAAAGAGGGGCTAAGAGGGGAAAAGAAAGGAAAAGGGGGGAAAAAAGGGGGGGAAAGGCATTCGAGGTGAGGGGTTTGGAGGGGTAGTGTATGGCGTGGGAATTTTAGAAAAAGGTGGGGATGATATGGAAGTTGTTGGGGGCGGAGGGGGATGAAATTATATGCATAAAGGGGGCAATTAATGTCTAATATTAATACCTGGGCGATTCCAGGAATCCAAGAGCCAGATGAAAGCTAGCTCTAATGTTTTGAGTTTCAGTGGAGGGTCTGAGTGTGGGAGGGATGCTAAGAGAGATACTTTAAAACATTGGTCAAAGGCAGTGTTGTGTTCGGAGGCATGTTTGGGGATTGGGAGCATACCAATAAGGGAGGAATTGTTGCATGAGGCTCCATGATTATTGATTCTAATATTGATGGGTGTGGTAGATGATTTATTCGAAGTAACATAAAAAGAACACTCACACGTTATATCTTGATCTTTTCGACGGACTCGAAGACGGAGTTCGAGTCCGTCGTATTATCAAGGTATTATTATGAGTGCTCTTTTTATGCGTTCTCGTGCTGTGTGTTGCTCTCTAAGTTATATATATATATATATTATTATTAGATAATCTACCGGTTAAGGTAGGTTTTTTCATTAACACAAACTATCAGATAAACATTTTGTAACTCCAAACAAAACCCAATGAAGCAATCTAATCTACATCGGGTCCCTCTTCATCTCTGTGTACTTCCTTCCTTCGTCCCGTCCAACATCCCTATACTGTTCCTGCCATTTTCTCGCTTGCCCAACATTCTCCCCTCTATTACCTTCTACAATATTCCTCTACCGCTCAATACGCCTTTCATCCATCTTTCCTGCCTCCATTGGAATTCTCTCAACAAGCCCCTCTCCTCACCCACCATCCCTAGTACTTCCTCATTTGTTTTCCTTTCGGTCCATTTCACCTTTTCCGTTCTTCTCCACACCCACATTTCAAAAGCCTCCAATCTACGTCTATCCTCCTGTTTCAGTGACCACGTTTCCGCGCCGTACAAAGCTACGCTCCATATCAAAGTTTTAACGAGTCTTATATTAACCTCCCTACTAAAAGTCCCCGTCATCAACTCCCTCCTCCTTGAGAAAGCCTCCTTGCCCAGCGCAATTCTTCTCCTTACGTCTCTACTACTTGACCGTATTGGTCCAAAACACTTCCGAGATATGTAAACTGTTCTATCAGCTCTATTTTTTCCACGCCTATTTTAATATTTAGCCTAGTCTCCTTCTTTCTGGAAAATCGCATGCTTGCAACCCCTTGGCTGACTGAGCAACTAATGCTTGGTCATCAGCAAACCTAACCGATTCCCCTCATTCATTTCTACCTCCACTTCCTCCCATGCCTCTTTAAACATTGCCTCCCACACATACGTTGAAAAGCACCGGTGACCAAGGTGAACCCTGCCTAACCCTCTTCCTAACACTGCCCATCCGGACTCTCCGTTCCCCACTCGCACCTGAGCAGTCTGAGACATGTACAGGTTGCGGATCAGTCTCCTGTCCCTCCAATCCATTCCTATTTTCTGCAATACACGCATTAATTTTTCCCAATTCACTCTATCAAACGCTTTTTCGAAATTTACAAAGAGGCAAAAACGTTCTGATTGTATTCTATATTCCTCTCGACTAGTGATCTCATTACTGCAATGGCATCACGCGTACCTCTCCCCTTCCTAAACCCAAAATGATCATCCCCTAAGCAATCATTTGCCTTACTTGCTATCATTTTTTAATTATCCTAGCTGGGTGGAGTGTCAAACTTATTGTTCTGTAATCCTCACATGATGTAACCTTTACCTTTTTCGAAATAGGAACTAACACCGATCTCACAAAATCTTCCGGCCCGATTCCTTCCTCATAGATACTACGAATCAGTTCATATAGGGCCTTCTTCACACATTTTCCTAAACATTTCAATTGTTCCACAGGGACGTTGTCCACCCCCACGGGCTTATTTGCTTTCATCTCCTTTAATGCCATTTTTATTTCATCGTCGAGTATGCCTGGACCTAAGCTATCTTCTTCTACGTCATGTTCCTTTTCTATGTCTAACCTCGTCCGCCTAAGTTCTTTACCATACAGTGTTTCTATATATTCCTTCCATCTCTCTTGGATTTTTCCTGGTACAACTATTATCTTACCCCATTTATCTTTAACTGTTAGCACAGATCTTGCCTTCTTACTTCCCGATAATAACTTAACCTTGGTGTATAGAGTACCAATTTCACCCTTCTTCTGAACAATTTATATATATATATATATATATATATATATATATATTCATATATGAAATAATAGATTTAAAAAAAAGTTTCTGGCGTAACTTGATGGAAAATCTTCATACTGACTTTTAATAATCAAACCACTTTACTTTACTTTTCCACATAAACTTCATTTATGTTATAACTTCATTGATATATATAACTTCATTTAAGTTTATGTGGAAAAGTAAAGTGGTTTGATTATTAAAAGTCAGTATGAAATAATAGGATAATCTACCGGTTAAGATAGGTTTTTGGATGGACACAACTGTCAAATAATCATTTTGTAACTCCAAACAAAACCCAATCCAGCAACCTAATCTTAATCAGGTCCCTCTTCATATCTGTGTACTTCTTTCCTCCCTACATCCCGTTCAACATCCCTATCCTGTTCCTGCCCCTTCATAACATTGTCCCCTCTATTACAGTCTTCAACATCCTACTGCTGATCAATACGCCCTCTGTGTGTGTGTGTTTGTGTGTGATTGTACACACATTTACTAGGTCGGAACTATGACTGCTAAGTTCCTTCTATCCCTTGAGAAATGGTGGTGTTGCCACCGGAAATTCGGAATACGAGTGATTTTCATTTGTGTGTGTGTGTATATGTATATATATATATAAACATAAACACAGTAATCAACCCGAAGGTCGGTTTAGTAGGTGATGGTAGAACTCACCCATGTACCAAGCCCGACGGCGTGTGAAAATTCACACATCAGGGTAGGGGGGCCAGTTCCTTTCCCTGTGCCGGTTATGGTTTCCCAGGAAGATCTGGTACCCGAAAAATCAACTAGCTTGGGTGGAGCTACAGGTGCCCAGAGCCTTGCCCGGGAATCGAACCCGGGACCCTCCGGTCAGTAGTCCAACACTCTACCCACTAGACCGTGACCCGCCTAATAAATATGATAAGCAAAAAATGCCACATCCAATTCCTATCAGACTATTAAAAACAGGGTCTGTAGATAAATCGTCCTACAAGGGTTGTAACTAAAACTTGCTAAATGACTGGATGAATTAAATACTTCTCATGAGTATTTTAGGCAATCCATAAAACTAAGATTTAAATACAATTATTGCACACAAAAAATCATTTTCAGGATGGCAAGCAAAAAATTCTTGAATAAACACAACATACAACAGTCAGAATGTTTACTCCCAATACAGCTTTTGATAAAAACTGGCGTGTACTCCTACTTTGGCTACTACAAACACAGATGTGCTTATTCATAAAAACATTGAAACGATATCCAATAACTTATAACTTTAGGATACCAAATTCAACAACACAAATTAAAACTTTTTATAGTAAAACATTATGCAAAACATCTTGATTGCACAAAATAAAAGGACTACCACGACTTGATTTAAATAAAACTCTGCCTCTAAATATATTCTTACAAATGCCAAATCCATTTCCCTTTCCAGTTCAAAATTTTAAGTTATTTTGTACTTTTGTAAATACTCTCAAATACAAAGTCCCAAGGGCTAAAAATAAGATAGGGCCCCAGACACATGCATATAAAATATGGCAGTCCTACACTGGAGGGAATGCAGTCAGGATGGAATATTTAGGTATGCAGTCATAAAATTTACATTAAAATCTTGTCAGTAAAAGATTTTTCTGGCTTATATGTCACAACCATTTTCTTTTGACTACCAACATCAATGAGAGAAACAAAAGGAACTGCATTCAAAACTTGAAATAAAAAAAGAATTGAACATACATAACTGTAAACAAATTGTGCATTGTAAACAGCCCACAATAAAAATGAATTAGGGCAGCCCTAAACTTCATTCACAGAAAAATCAATCATCGCCATTTCTTTTCTTCAGCAAGCGGCAATGAGTATGAATATGAGTATGAGTATGAATGTATATATATATATATATATATATATATATATATATATATATATATATATATATATGTGATATAGATTAGTTTGCTAGGTGGGGAGTCACAAAATGTTTGTTTGATAGTTGGGTCCATTCAAAAACCTACCTTAACCGGTAGATTACCTAAAAAAAAATATATATATATATATGCAAACATGGAGGCAGGAAAAATGGATGAAGGGCGTATTTAGGGCTAGTGGAATGTTGAAGAAGGACATAGAGGGGAGAATGTTGGACAAGCGAGGAAAGGGCAGGAACAGGATAGGGACTTGCGTGTAAAGGGATAGGAAGAGAAGAGAGTGAAGCAGAGTTACAGGAGTAGCGGTGATTGTTCATTCGAATGGATAAGGGGGTAATGCAGTCGCCTTTGGTCGTGCAAACAATGCACTTCATTCTACATAGGCGAATGCATTACCCCCTTATCCATTCGAATGAACAATCACCGCTACTCCTGTAATTCTGCCTAACTATCTTCTCTTCCTATCCCTTCACACGCAATTTCACACAACCTATCATTTGACGAATGCTTTTCCCTAACAGTTCTAGAATCCCTACTCGATTCAGCCACCAACATAGAGGTGAGAACTCGCGAATCCGCATACATCCCATATTTCCGATCCTTTAAAATTCCCACCCTTAACCGCCATCTTTAATTCCCTTCTCAGCAGTCCATAAACCTTCCGCCCCCCTTCTTCCCTCCCCAGACACTCTCCTTTCAAGACCTCTCAGTCTGACCTGAAGAAGGCCTCGGAGTAGGCCGAAAGCTCAGCTAATCTACAGTTTGAGTGTCCTTTTACGTGTTCTATTGTGCCGTCCAAAAGTTATATATATATATATATATATAAATATAAATATATATATACCTATATTGTTTGTATATATATATATATATATATATATATATATATATATATATATATATTTATATATATATATATATATATATATATATATATATATATATATATATATATATATGGGTCGCGGTGGTCTAGGGGGTAGAACGTTGAACTACTGACCGGAGGATCCGGGTTCGATTCCCGGGCAAGGCACTTTGGGCACCTGCAGCTCCACCCAAGCTAGTTGATTTTTCGGGGTACCAGGTCTTCCTGGGAAACCATAACCGGCACAGGGAAAGGAACTGGCCCCCCTACCCTGATGTGTGAACTTTCACACGCCGTCGGGCTTGGTACATGGGTGAGCTCTACCATCACCTACTAAACCGACCTTCGGGTTGATTACTGTGTTTATGGTTTATATATATTATATATATATATATATATATATATATATATATATATATATATATATATATATATATATATATATATAGTGGGGGGGAACGGAGAGTCCGGATGGGCAGTGTTAGGAAGAGGTGTAAGGCAGGGTTGCCCATTGTCACCGGTACTGTTCAACGTATATGTAGAGGAAATGATTAAAGAGGCATGGGAAGAACTGGAGGTAGGAATGAAAGTCGGAGGGGAATTCGTAAAATCGGTTAGGTTTGCTGATGACCAAGCATTAGTTGCTCAGTCAGCCAAGGGGTTGCAAGCATTGTTGAGTGAATTGGAGGTTCAGTGCGATAAATATGGGATGAGAATAAATATTAATAAAACAAAGGTTATGCGATTTTCCAGAAAGAAAAAGGCTAAGCTAAATATTAAAATAGGCGGGGAAAAAATAGAGCAGGTAGAACAGTTTACATATCTCGGAAGTGTTTTGGACCAACACGGTCAAAGTGGTAGGGACGTAAGGAGAAGAATTGCGCTAGGCAAGGAGGCTTTCTCAAGGAGGAGGGAGTTGATGACGGGGACGTTGAGTAGGGATGTTAAGACAAGACTCGTAAAAACTCTGATATGGAGTGTAGCTATGTACGGCGCGGAAACGTGGTCGCTGAAGCAGGAGGATAGACGTAGATTGGAGGCTTTTGAAATGTGGGTGTGGAGAAGAATGGAAAAGGTGAAATGGACCGAAAGGAAAACAAATGAGGAAGTACTAGAAATGGTGGGGGAGGAGAGGGGTTTGTTGAGAGAAATCCTAAGGAGGCAGGACAAATGGATGAAGGGCGTATTGAGCGGTAGTGGAATGTTGAAGAGGGTAATAGAGGGAAGAATGTTGGGCAAGCGAGGTAAGGGTAGGAACAGGATAGGGATGTTGGACGAGATGAAGGGAGGAAAGAAGTACACCGAGATGAAGAGGGACCTGATATAAATTAGTTTGCTAGGTGGGGAGTCACAAAATGTTTATTTGATAGTTGGGTCCATCCAAAAACCTACCTTAACCGGTAGATTACCTAAAAAAAAATATATATATATATATATATATACACACACATACATACATACGTATATTAAAAATCTCTCATGCTGTGTTATATGGGATAGTAACAAATGCTCCGCCATTTATTGCAATCTTTAGACCACTTACGTGCGAATTGGATGCACTTGTTAACCGACTCGCAGCTTTGAGAAACGGATCCGTTGTCTACAGTCGTCGTTCCTTCGGGAATAACGGAGCGCGCACAGTGTGCAAACACTCCCGTCAGCAACAAAGAGAGAAAAAAAGAAGAACGAATGCGTTCTCGTTGCAGCGGAGTGCCAAGTCTGGTGAAGGGAAAGAGAGATAGTGGCTGGGGAGAGGGCAAAGCATTAACAGAGCGCGCCAAGGTTATCCCCTCGACAAGGGCCGGCCGGCCGGCGTTCTCGGCGAACTGTTGCCAACGGAATGTGTGCCGTCGCGGGGAAATTAAGCGAAAGTAGTTTCCGGGAAGAAATGAGAATTCCTTCGCAAGCTGCCCACGTGCTCGAGTTGTCAAAGGCGTCTTGGGGCAGATTTAACGCCCGATGAAATATTTACTGATCAAATGAGAGTGTGGTTCAATTAGTACAACGAGAAGAGTGTAAGGTCGTTCGGAAAGTTTTCCCTCGAGTTTCCTTTTCCCATCTCCCTGTCGCGCACGAATCTTTTTATCTTTGAAACGAACCTAGGGAGCTCTTTGAAACAACGCACACAGAAACGTTTCCGACGGTTCTGGTGAATCTAAAGGATGGCAGCTGCCACGCTTAAGGTTTCATTTATTCATTTTGTTTTAGAGAAACATTCTTGCCATCAATTTCACATCTTGATACAATGGGGGGGGGAGCATAATCGTGAACGTGAAACAACTGAGATTCTCGGACGTTTCCCACGTCTTAATTGCCCTCGCGCAGATCAGATGGAGGTAATCTAGAAAGCGCCATATAATCGATTCGAGGTCGAACCCAAATGCACCCAACCGTGTTTTCAAGATGCTAACTTGTTTGGAGTCGTTCGTCGCTCTTGGCAACGCGACGTTCGGCCGTAGATGGGCTCGTCGTTGGGCGAAGTACGAAGCGGATTTCATCGGTCGAAGCGGTTTAAACGACAAGCGTTGGTGTGAGATAATGGATGAATAAATTGGGACAATGAAGGTCAACGTGGAATGCGTCCAAGGAGGCTGCGTCGAGCAGGTGTGTTGGACATCGGCGGAAGGTGTGGGAATTTTGCCAAAAAGGGGATATTTTTTTAAATTAGTAAAGCAATAATTTGTTTTCTTAATCACTAGGCTTCTTGTATTGAACTGCGGTTATTGATTTACTGGGAGGTGGTATTCCAGTAGGTAGAGCCTAGGGCTCATAGATAGGAAGATTCGGGTTCGATTCCCGGAGACGTCTCTGCTTCACCTAAGCAGCTTGAGTTTAGGGGTACCAGATCATCCTGGGAAACAACAGGGGTACAATGAAAGAATCCGGTATATCCTTAATACTTGGATGTGTGAATTTCTCTACGACGTTAAGGTTTCTTGCAGTTGAGCTTCATACCTTTATTAAACCATCCTTCGGGTTGATAACTTTGGTGTTTGGTATTTGCTTGCGGCAAAAATAAAGGTAAAATCTTTTTTTTTTAATTTTAACAATGTGTTTTGCTCAACTATATTATACTGATTTTAATTCCCTTATTAATTTAATCACTATTTAAATGATGATTTTTTAAAAGCGTGTGAATTTCCGCTAGCCAAAAAAAAGGAACGGCCGCAGCATTTGCGAGTGTTTTTCGTCTGTGTTCGCGCGGTCGTAGGAATAGGTACGTCATAAATGTTTCAACTGAATCAAATGATTTATCTCCTGAGCTAGTTATTTGGCTACGGTATGGCGCTTCACAAAATTACTTCATTGTTCAGAGTAATTCCGGCTCGTGAAGCGAGTAGTAGGCGTGAAACTTTGCTATGCTACGGATAAGTGCTGATGGACTGAAAGCCATTCACTATACCTTCAGAATACGGTCATTAAAGTTGTATGCGTGGGAATTAACTTTTGCCTACTGGTAATCGGAAATGTGCTAGAACAGACGGCCATATGGCTCGTTGGCGTATTAATCACACTGCTCATCGTACATGGATTGAATTAATAACGAGTCCCTGCTTCGAAGTGCTATCACAATGTTTCATCCTGCCTAACAAATTCCTCCATGGTTTGCTGTAATTACATGTCCTGTGTTGATAATGTGAAAAAATTTAAATGTGATAAAATTTGATCTCTTCATCGAAATTGCGGGCAATCATAAATATATTAGCGTAAAACCTGCAAAATGAAATTGTCATCAGAAGATACACGAAAGAATCAGTTCCAGATAAATATTGTATTGCGATAGCTGGGATTTATTACAGCAATATTAAACCATTATCAGAAATGAAGTTCGTGCATTGGGATCGTCCTCCAATCAATGTTAATTGACCGGAAACGTCTCCAGGCAGGATCTATCTCCCTGCATCAAATAAGGTATTTAAGATAAACAAGACGTGAACATTCTTCAGTGAATTCTTACATCCCATCCTTCTTCAATGACTTTTCCCCGAGATGAGACTTCATTAACATCGATATTAAATCGCATTCTCGCATCCTGTGGAGCTAGAGTCGCCAAATGACGCAGAGATCCTTTGGCCCATTTTAAGGTAGAATTCACCAGAATCGCTCTGTTTACAGAACTGGATGTTTGCTTGTCTATAGTTCATTGGCTATCTTAGTAGCGACAGCTGTCGCAGTTGGACTATACCCCAGGTGACATCCGTGACTCCATGTCTTTGCAATTCGATGTGACAGCCTCCGCCAGTAATTATGCAACTTAATTCGTTCCAAACTCTCTTCGATTCGACTCTTCCCATTCCTCCCCCCCTACCAAAACCCACCCCCTTCAACTTTTGGAAAAGATCTCAATAATCCATTGCGACTCAGATCGTGCCCGGAATGAAACTTATTCTTGTGTAATCTTCCTAATTCCATTAGCTCCCCTCCACTCTCCACTTGCTCCCCTCTTCGTTTCTGCCCCTTGGGTCGATTGACCCAGAAGATATCCCCAAAATATCACCGAAGCATCTCTGAAAAAAGTGTTTTATCAGTTGGAAGTTTTAATGAGTCCATTTTTTTCCTATATTTCCCATAATTCTACCCTGAAAAGACCCAAGTTTATCATGATGGACTCTCGTGGATAGTGCTTAAAAACGTCGGTATCCATATAATTTAAATCTTCCAAGGTAACGTGAGAAGGCATAGCTGTTCATTTAGTTCTCAATATTTCCGCATTTATCGTTTTCACACATAACGCATTGATGAAATGCGTTTCGCTTTAGTTCCACCTTTTCATCGTTTTTAAACCGAAGCGTTCAGCAGTTATTAGTTGCCAAGGAATTAGGACGAATAGTTCATTATTAAAAAAGACAAAAGACATGTGTTTGCACTGATTCCGGCATGCATTTTTTAACAGAAACCTGCGGGAGACACTAAATTTTAACGGAGTCATCCGCAATGTGCGCATTACAATGCAACGGAATGATTTCTATGCTCTGAAATTGTTGCATTATGATACTTTTTTATCAAAACATTACTAAATAGCTGATTGTTATGAGTAACTAACATTTCTTTCTTTCCAATCCTTCATATTTCCTTAGAAACTCTGAGCTAAATGTCACAGGACGCTACCAACATTATTGCATTTTGTAAATCATATTTCATCTACATATTAATTTACAACAAATTAGCCATCCTTAACCAGTCACGTTTTGTGTTTGCGGTATTTATCATAAATGAAAGATAAATTACATTTCATTTTATAAGCATAATGCCAATGAAAATATAATTTATATCCCTGGTGCCTCACATAATCAAATGTCAGCTATCTTAATCCCTCAGGGTATATAATTCTACGATTTACCTCAATCATTAAATCCATTATTCTTTTTCCTACCGCTGATTTTTGCACGCCATTCTGTGGCGATAAAAACTGGAGACAGAGGAGTATGTATATATACGGATAAGTATATACAAATACGGATGTGTATATATAAGTAGTATATATATATATATATATATATATATATACGGATAAGTACGCTCAAGGATAAATTCTTATAACTATTCGACGTGACACCACACGAAGAAACAAAACCCGCTACTCATTTTCCTTTTTGCAGGCTTTTTCGTCTTTTTTCGTCCTGTCATCCCCTACCATTTGCTGTTTCAGCGTCGGTAGGTCCAGATTGCTCGTAAATCGCAATTTAAAAAGAGAAGCGTCCTGTTCGGAAGTAAGGCTTCGTACTTGGCGTTTATTCGTTTCTGTGGGTCGTTTCGAGAATTTCAGATTGGCGTCCCATCCTGCTGGTGGGCGGATACTTATTGACCATCGGCGGGTATCCATCTCGCCGGAGCTGCCCCGCTAACTCAATCCCCTGACAGATGATAGCAAACTGTGACTCTGATGTGATGGGTTATCTTCTCGTTACTCAAATATTATTAATATAATTATTATTAAAATGACATGTGCAGATATACAATGCCAGGAGGCACACAAGTCCCAAGTATTATATAATCAAACTTGCCTTGGAAAAATAACATGGCACATAATGACATGAATCGGTATCGCAAAAGATTATAAATAAAATCAGTCAGAGAAAAAACAATGCACTCAAAGGAAACTTCAAACACAAATCTCTAACCCGAAAAAAACAAGAAAATCACCACTTCATCAAAGTTAGTTTCCCAAATCAACAAGAAAAAAAATAAAAAATTAGGTTTGTTGCTATTGGTTAATGATTTACACTCGTGGAAATAATCAACTAGGCGTTGATTAATAACGATTGTAATTTATCGTGTTGAAAAGGAACATCCGCTGGTCAGGTGCGATAAACAGAAACGATTCGATCGATGTTTAAAGTGATATTCGTAAGTCAATGAAGTGGAATCGGGATGGAGTTACTAGTAGGAAAATAATCCGAAAGGAAGTCGTAATTGTTTAAACTCCCCGTCACTGAGTGACGTCGATAATTTTGAACGAAATCGACGGGATACCCGGAACCGTGTTAATGAAATGTGAAAATGGAGATTCGACAAGCGCACTAAAAATTACGATGTTGTTCGCCCATGTTGACCTTATTTCCGACCACGCCTTCCGTTTCTGGGGAGAAAAAAATCAAGTGGACGGCGGCATCGAATTGATTCTTTGGGAATAATGGTGATGGGAATTTTTAAAGCAGGAGTTTTTGATTGAATTGAGTGCAAAATTCAGCGTCTCCTGGGCAACTTATGGGAATAGATTTGTGTTGGGAAGGAATCGCAAACGACTGGATTTCCCGCACAAGATTTACGAAACCCCCAACGTCATGTTTATCAAACCTTGAGGTGGGGTGGACGAGTTTTTTTTGGTTTTGTGCGTCGCATTTCGTCGCGATCGGATTTCTTTTTCGTTCACGCCTTCCTGCCTGCCCTTAGGCTACTCATTTCAGTCGCGTACAAATGTTGTCATTCGTCGCCGTTTTGAATTCGGTTTTTTTCCATCCACGGATGAAGAAATCGTTCCATCCATGCGAGCAAATTCTTCTCGAGGGAAGGTGAAAGGGAAGGTGGGGGTTGGCTCTTTCGGGGAAGGGGTGGTGGGGAGAAGGCGGGGGTGTGGGGAAGGGACGGAAGGCTGGATATATATCCGGTCGGAATCCGATACTCCAGGCTCCAATTACCCAGACTCCGGGTAGCCCCGGAATCGGGCCGCCTACCGGATTCGGCTCTCCGGGTTCCTCGCGAGTATCAACCCTTCTTCATCAATTATCCGATAATCAGGGGGATTGCGAAATCCCATTAGCCTTTTGGCAGGCATTCCGAAGTGGAAATATTTTCCCGTCAAAAACGGCTGATAATCCTTAGCGCGAGACTTTTGGAAAGGGTACACGGGCTTCGAATCTACTCCCGAGAGGGGAATCATTAGGAGCTCAGCACCGTAACGACGGAATTAAGGTCACCCGCGGAGAATAGGAGAAGAAAAACGGGCCCAACGGCGTGAGGTGCATTGAGGGGATCGCAAAATTGAACAAAACATCGCAAATTTTAAGATAATAGCGAGATCTAAGTTTTAATCGCTCGGAAAATTTGTAGCACCGTATTGTAATTTACGATTTGTCCATGCTTTTTCATTTTACGTAAAATGATAATAAATTATTTAATTGATGATGATTACACTGATGATGAATTTACTCAGACGAATAGCCTAATGAATAATAGATGGTAGCACTTTTCCACTTGGTATATTTGATACCATGCTCGACTTCCACCACATCACGCCCGAAGCCACTCAATTCGTACGACTTCCCTCAATCTACATTCATCCAATAGAAATGAAATATAAAGACACACCTGGAAAATACCCGAATGCTTCCGGAAGTCACAATTAAATCCGCAACCACAATAATTCCGACTTAAATGAAATGCCCGTACCACGAAACTTAGTACTGACGAATTAATACCGCAATCTTCTTTTCACAAAATTTACAAAGAAATGAGGAAGTCGAGGTGATCGGGTATCCCATTGGCGGTAAAGTTCGAACTCTTTTAAGTGCGGAAAACTTTTGATAAAGGGGATAATATTTTTCAAAAGGAAACGCCAAAACGAAACATGCCGATAGAATGTCTGGACCCCAGAATACGAAACGTTAAAACGCTGCTGGCAGAAGAAAGCACCGAGAAACTTTCGCCTCGGCCACTGAGACCAGATGTCAGAACTAATGCAAAAGAATAGGGTAACCATATCTATTGTACGCACTGATTTCTTTGTAACACATCCACTTGATAAAACGGCCCTGACCATAACCGAGGAGGTCAGTCTTAGTGTTGTGAAAAGTATACCGGATCGACTGTCGCATAATGCCAATGTTGTATCTTGTTTATTTGGAATCCTATATTTATTGACATTATTGCCATGGATATATCTGAGAACATTTACGGCCGAATGAAATAATGGTTTTAATAGTGGAAAAACAGCTCTAATTCTACAATTTGAGTAATAAAGAAACCGATTTTCTGGGTAGTTTATTAAAGTTTTATTTCACATTCGTCCATAATTTAAGTACATGCGTAAAGAGGAGGCCATTCTTGAAACCCGCCATCTTGTTCATTTGGTATTACACGCAATACAATTATGTTTCATGGAAACTAATGTTTTAAAAACTCTTTTATCACTACCAATCGCTTAGACGGTCGTCAAAATTTAATTTAGAATCAAATGTTACACCTAGATACTTTATAGCGTCTCCTACGTTGGGAAAATTAAGCCATCAATGATACACCGATTGCAAAATAAATAAAATAATCACAGTATTAAATAATTCAATTGGAATACGAAAAAAACATACTCTTTTTCTCCTGATAAATATTTCTCTCTTCGCACAAAACAGCTACACAAACCACCATGGAAACAACGGCAATAAAATCGACAGGCATCTGCGGAGGATGATTGGTCGGCCTGCCTCGTCAACAGGGGAAATGCACGACAAGGGCCGCTGGTGGCCAAACTGTCCCCGCGCGGCGACTCGTCAAGCGTGACGTCGACGTTGATGCGACCCAACATATCCGAACGCCATACATTATTCCGATGAGAGAATGGAATGAAAAGAGTTACGAAGAGCAATAAAGTGTCGAGGGACTTCTGAAAAAATTGGGAAATACCAAAAGGGAGCGAAGAGAGGCCGTGTTCATAAGCAGAGTGAGCTGCTTGAATGATTTAAACGCGCTTTGGGCAGAGTGGTTCGATAGTGCGGCCCCTGGCTCCCGAAATCACGAGTTTTGGGTGATGTCTTATTCATGACGGTGCCATCACCAGTCGGGCATCCAGCCGCTCTCCGCAATTTTAATTTATCCATCTCCGCAATTCTCTTTCACTTGCGATCATTGCGAATCGCGTGCATTATCCGTCTTCCCCTTTCCCGTCGGATAAGTAGCAGCACTTCCTTCGACGGACCCGTTGTGCCTCGGAATATTTAGTGAACTGGAAATTTTTTGTTTTTCTTAACTTCCTTTCCCCTCGACATCGAAGTTCCCGTTCCGTAAGAAATTAAAAAAAACGCCCTATGAATTTCACCATAATCTCGCAGTCCGCAGAATGAGAGCTTTTCCGCCCAAATAACGTATTATTTTCGCCATGATATCAAGATGAAACAGGGTGAATTGTTTGTGCCGACGTTTGTAAAACGTTTTACTTCGATACACCTCGTATTAATATTGACACATAGAATTTTCACGAACTCTCACGTCTCTTCAACTGGTAATTTTTTCTGGAATTTTTTTACTAATCCGGAAACTTGGAATATGTGAATCGAAAATACAATATGGCTATACAATAGTGGATTCCCGATGGTAACAAAATTGTTGTTTTTTCCTCGGTGCGTGAGATCAGTTCGCGATTGCCTTAGTGCCTTAGGTTATCGTGTACGAAAATCCTGTCCGAAACGGAAACTAAACTCAAAGTCTGCCCGCGGTGATACAAGTAGCACGCGCAGCGATGATGTGAGGACCACATGAAAAAAATACGTAATCGAATTCCGAAAAGCCCTGAAGAAATAACGGAACAAAGGACAAGGCATGCTTGTCGGAAAAATGTTGGAAACGGGAAGCGAGACAATATTCGCCAGAATAATCCCAATTTGGAAATATTATTCATTATTTTTCCACCGTGCAACATTAGCATGAAAATATTACCAACCCCTGATCGAACATACGCCCATTAATGGTGCGATGTACGTTAATTGTCTAAGGGTATTTATTCCACGATATACCCATCTTGTGCCAGTGTCATTTAACACAGTGTCCAAAGAAATATAAACAGTCCGAAGACAAAATGGCTTTCCGCTACGAAAGGTCCGATTGCGGTCGTGTTAAATTGAGATAATTGGCCCCAAACTTGAATCGTGCTCTCCGTCCGTGGTCACGTTGGGTCTCCGTGGCTCCTGGGTGACGAATCGCCGCCTTAGCTGACCAACGGCTATTTCAAATATGGAAGCGGACAATCAGAGCGGGACCAAGTCTCGCGTGGGATGGATTAATGAATGTCCAAAGTTTCGCAGTGATTGGAGGGGGACTGATTCATGATCCGGTTGCATCACACCGTTTAACAACGCCTTCTCGGGCCGTCAGCATCTCGGCTCCAGAATGCAATCGAAGATGATGCATTGCTCCGCTTTAATTCATCAATTCCTCGAGTAGTCTTATGCTCTCGACCTCAACACTCTCGGGAAGTTTAAACAACAGGTTTTCGTTAAAAAAAACAAAAGAATTTCTATTGAGAGGGTATAATCAATGGATTTCCATGGCACATGATGAAGAACTGAATCAAACAGGAGTTTAGAAATAACTTTGCAGCTTTTCTAAACTCCTGTTCGCAATGGATTTCCACAAAGTCTCGGCCTCAACCATCATTCACAAGAACTGAATCATTAATCGTTTGTGTCATAACCGATTCGTGAGCAAATATGACTGTTCATAGCTACCATCTTCATCGACGCCAACTCTGTTTGTACCAAAAACGATTTTTTTTATGTTTTATAAGCATGCGAGTGAAACACACAGGTACAAAACTCGTACATAAAAACTTTCATACTGAGGATTGATTTCCAGTGCCAGCATGGGTCCAAATTCAGACAAATCTGCATTCAAAGGAATTTACATGCTCATCAAAAGAATTGTAGTTTCCCCCGAAAGTTTTTTGTATTTTTAGAAATGAAAGGCTCGGTTTCAATAAATATCAGAAACCTTAAATTTGCACAATTTACAAAGTTGCGGCGATAATAGTCTTGAAATGAATGAAATAATTATGATTTTTTTAAATTAATGTTCTTACAACATGTTTTATGGACAGTGAACATTTTAGGAGGATCAATTAATTGCAAATAGAATTTCAAACGCTTCAACAACTCCTCTACGTAAAGAAATGAATATCGACGACCATATTTTGGGAGAAAGAAATTCAAACACATACATATATATTCGTAATTCAAGAGTTTTCGATTGATAGATAATTTATGGTACTACGCAGCTTTTCATCGAAAAAAAAATTCCAAAGTCAATTAAAAACACGTCCAGATTTGAACTCTCATTTATACGATATTTTTTCACACTACAATTATGAAATTAAGTGTAAATTTCCAGCGAAGTCTTCGAATCTTTGAATGCCAATTACGTACTTTAGGCACTCTTGCATTCGTTCGTCGAATTGGGTCGAGAGGCGAAGTATGGAAGTAGGTATTTTTGGCCAGGCGAAACAATACGGACTCAATTAGGATATTTTGTTACATTTTCGTTTTTTGTTACATTTCCACACAAGCAAATATCGAACGATCGTCGCGCTTAGTCCAACAATAATACTCCAACAAGGAAGTGGTGGAGATGTTTTGTTCACTCGGAAAATGGAGGACGCGCATTTGCTCGGCCATCGATTGGTGCACACACACACACACACATATAGATGAGCCCATGGGGCACGTGGAAGAAGTTTCCGGGCAAGTTGGCGGCGTCCGCGGAGGGCGCGCCACTCGTCCGGGGTGCTTGGAGTGGGACGCGCACTCGAGTGGGTCCCGTGTGTATCCGTGCACCGGCCGGCCCTGAATGACACTCCACTCTGCTGTCTCGGGAGAGGGGAGGGGGTGGCGGCGTGCATGCAAAAAAGAAGGCACAGGGGGGGGGGGGGAGGGATGAAAGGAAGAGATGGATCTGGAGGCCCAAGATGTGAAGGTCCTGCGCAAATCCCTTCCCGCGTACATCTGTAGAGCGCACACTATTCGTTGGAGGTCACCAAAGGGCAGGAGAGAGCATTGTTGCACTCATGGCTGGTTTGGGAAAATGGAGTGGTAAAAGGTTTTCCAGGAATAAGCCTCCTTCCCTTTCACGAGTGGTAGACCAAGCCGTTCACATCCGTGCCTCACCTCTTCTTACTCCTTCCCTTCGCTCGCTCTTCTGACAGGCCAGTCCATATGTTTCAGTCTCCTTCATACAAGTGTATTTTTCCAGTAGGTGGCGCTTCCACAGCACAGCTGTCGACGAAGTAATAATACCCGGAGTCAAAATAAAGAAACTTGTTCCAAGAATAAATTTATGACATTAAACTGATAAAAAATAACGATTTCTGAAAAAAATATGTGAATTAGAATTTCGTAAACACACTTCATTTGAGCATTGCTCGTCTACGTGGTCTGTGCAATAAATGCGCGAACTGATGCGATCTGGCGGCCATGACGCGGAATATAGGCCCGTCCACTAGCGGCTCTAGTTGTCTTAGACCCAATGAGCCGTCTTTGTTTGGCCGGTCATCGAGCTGTGCGTATGGTGTCAGTTATGTTAGTTTCTGTTGTTGTTCTTCTTACGGTTTGTCAAAAATGGAAATTGACGAAATCAAGGAAAGCAACGGATCAATTTCAAGTTTTTTAGTGAAGTGCGGGAAAAGTTATCAGGGAATTACTGAAATGTCGACAGTTAGTTACGGTGATACTGCTCTGAAGAAAACATCCGTTTTCAAGTGGATTAAGCATTATAAAGATGGCCGGCAAGAAGACGCCACGGATGATGCAAGGCCGGGACGACCTTCAGCCACTTGTTGTTGACGACAACATTGATCGTGTGCGGTCCCTTGTCCTTACCGACCGTCGAAACACTGTCCGAATGATTGCTGATGAACCGAATTTAGGAAAATCAACAGTGCACACTATTTGAACCAAATTTGACTCAAGGCGATGGATGGATCCTTCACCATGACAATGCACCTGCACATTCAGCATTGATTGTTCGCCAGTTTCTGGCAAATAATTCAATCACCATCCTTTATCATCCTTATTCACCAGATCTCGCCCCCTGCGATTTTTTCCTATTCTCAAAATGCAAAATGTGATGAGGGGACATCACTGGGATTCTGTGGAAGACACAATAAAGCAAGAAACGACGAGAAAACTAAAAAGCCTTACCGCCAAGAGGACTTCCAAGGGTGCTTTAAACAGTGGAAAAGAAGGTGGAATAAGTGCGTAACAAAGAAGGGAGAGTACTTTGACGGGAACAGCCAAATCGATGTGGACTAAATTTTGCAAAATAAAGATTTTATGGCCTTAGTTCGCGTATTTATTGGACATACTTCGTACTCAGTGGTATTCGTTCGGGAAGGTAACGAATCGGTTTTAGCGGTGCTCGTTCCACGGGTGAGCGTATTGGAGTGACTTTGTTTTTAATCGTCGGACTCTCATACGGATAACGGGTTTCCGTCCATTCTGCCCCATCCTTTCTCATCCACTGTTCCTTTGCCAATTCCGCACGCACACACACTACATATTACCACCTCATTCATCAACTAGAACAATTCTTTTCGGAGATGAAGTAGGATGCGAAGAGAATTAATCATTGTTTTCCACTTAGACCAAGCATTCAGAAAATCACGCTGCTTGATATTTTATTTGATAGCTTTGTCAAAATACACCCCTTGGAATTTGAGCCAGTTATAATCATGATAGTAGCCTAGCCTTTGACCTGTAGGCTACCACACCTCCGTAATTTAGATATATAGATTTTTAATGTCCCTCTTCTTTTTAAATTCTCCTAGGCCACATTGAACCATTAAATTCTCAAATGAAATCATCAAAGGATAATTGGACGTAGTTATTCACCTATGAAGTGCGCGCTTAACTGAGTGAGGCGTCTGGCTGTCTTTTATCGCTTAGTTGAAATTTGAAATTTTGGGACCCTATTGGAGGCGCTACCTGCCGCTCCGTTTCTGCGATGACCCCGCGGGAATGATACATTCCTCCGATGAACGACGGAATTCCGCGAATTTTCGTTGTCGCAATTGGGAGTGTTCTCTCTCCCCCTGGTGACCAGTAGGACAAATTGACGAGGTACGGCCCAAAGTAACCCAGTCATTGACGTCGGAGAGAGAGCACGCCCGGAATACGCGTGCAGAATGATGTGGTGCACTACGAAATGCGAAGGATGTCAGAACTCGACATCTTACATCATCCTGTAAACCAACCCAACCATACTATTTTAGTATATTGGGTTGAAGAATCAATTATAACCTATGCAACAACAATGGCCAAAGCGGCAAAGTGACCATCCTGTCCCTTTTCCTTCGCGCTCCTTTCGTGCTTAATAGTAACAATATTAAGGTCCTGGACTAAAATAACACTGCATTTTTCCAGCGTCATTTGTCGATCGGACTCCACCAACAATTTTACTAAAGTCAATTAATATTTTTTAACGATTTGATGACATTTGATTGATAACAAGGCAAGGTATAGTTTGGGTGAGTCTTTACTTGCGGGTATGCTATGGGTAATTATGATTTCAAATGACCCCAGCTACAATCGGCGCACTCTATTGACAGGTGTTTTTGCCCTTCTGAATGGGTTGACAGAGACTTGAACTCAGTCCGTTGGTTTAAAGCTAGTTCAAATAGATTTTTAATTAAAGATCTGGTATTTTCCCACCTAACGGTCATCAGAAAGAGGAGGAGTTCCTTCCTTCTCTTGCTTGAGAAAGGTGGCTTGTATCACCGAAAATACGAAAATTAGTGAGTTTCATTTCTTTTTTTGTGTTCATGTACTTTTGCCTCTGTTCGCTAGTGCTAACTTCATATACATTATTATTCACATTCGTGAGACTTTCACAAAAGTGGTTATTTATACGCATGCGTAAATAATTTATAAAGATACATAAATGAAGGTACATACATTATTGTATACCTACCAACATATGTGATAATAATACTGTACATACAAGTACAGTATTATTTTTATGCTTAGCTAGTCTCGACGAGTGTGTGGAAATGTAACAAAATATCCTAATTGAGTCCGTATTGTTTCGCCTGGCCAAAAATACCTACTTCCATACTTCGCCTCTCGACCCAATTCGACGAACGAATGCAAGAGTGCCTAAAGTACGTAATTGGCATTCAAAGATTCGAAGACTTCGCTGGAAATTTACACTTAATTTCATAATTGTAGTGTGAAAAAATATCGTATAAATGAGAGTTCAAATCTGGACGTGTTTTTAATTGACTTTGGAATTTTTTTTTCGATGAAAAGCTGCGTAGTACCATAAATTATCTATCAATCGAAAACTCTTGAATTACGAATATATATGTATGTGTTTGAATTTCTTTCTCCCAAAATATGGTCGTCGATATTCATTTCTTTACGTAGAGGAGTTGTTGAAGCGTTTGAAATTCTATTTGCAATTAATTGATCCTCCTAAAATGTTCACTGTCCATAAAACATGTTGTAAGAACATTAATTTAAAAAAATCAGAATTATTTCATTCATTTCAAGACTATTATCGCCGCAACTTTGTAAATTGTGCAAATTTAAGGTTTCTGATATTTATTGAAAGCGAGCCTTTCATTTCTAAAAATAGCAATGCGCGAGGACTGTCCAATAAATATGCAAACTGAGGCCATTAAAAACTTGACTTTACAAAATTTAGTCTACATCGATTTGGTTATTCCCTTCAAAGTACTCTCCATTCGTTGCTATGAACTTAATCCATCTTCTTTTCCGCTGATTAAAGCACCCTTAGAAGTCCTCGGTAGTAAGGCTTTTTCATTATCTCGTCATTTATTGCTTTATTGTGTCCACATCTTCCCAATGAAACCCCCTCTTCACATTTATGCATTTTGGGAATAGGAAAAGGTCGCATGGTGCGAAATCTGGTGAATAATAATATATATGTATTCATATATATATATATATATATATATATATATATATATATATGCACATTTTTGTATAAATTAATGCGTGTATTGCAGAAAATAGGAATGGATTGGAGGGACAGGAGACTGATCCGCAACCTGTACATGTCTCAGACTGCTCAGGTGCGAGTGGGGAACGGAGAGTCCGGATGGGCAGTGTTAGGAAGAGGGGTAAGGCAGGGTTGCCCATTGTCACCGGTGCTGTTCAACGTATATGTTGAGGAAATGATTAAAGAGGCACGGGAAGAACTGGAGGTAGGAATGAAAGTCGGAGGGGAATTCGTAAAATCGGTCAAGTTTGCTGATGACCAAGCATTAGTTGCTCAGTCAGCCAAGGGGTTGCAAGCATTGCTGAGTGAATTGGAGGTTCAGTGCGATAAATATGGGATGATAATCAATATTAAAAAAACAAAGGCTATGCGATTTACCAGGAAGAAGAAGGCTAAGCTAAATATTAAATTAGGAGGGGAAAAATAGAGCAGGTAGAACAGTTACGTATCTCGGAAGTGTTTTGGACCAATACGGTCAAAGTAGTGGGGACGTAAGGATAAGAATTGCGCTAGGCAAGGAGGCTTTCTCAAGGAGGAGGGAGTTGATGACGGGGACGTTTAGTAGTGATGTTAGGACAAGACTCGTAAAAACTCTGATATGGAGCGTAGCTTTGTACGGCGCGGAAACGTTGTCGCCGAAGCAGGAGGATAGACGTAGATTGGAGGCTTTTGAAATGTGGGTATGGAGAAGAATGGAGAAGGTGAAATGGACCGAAAGGAAAACAAATGAGGAAGTACTAGAGATGGTGGGGGAGGAGAGGGGTTTGTTGAGAGAAATCGTATGGAGGCAGGAAAAATGGATGAAAGGCGTATTGAGCGGTAGAGGAATATTGTAGAAGGTAATAGAGGGGAGAATGCTGGGCAAGCGAGAAAATGGCAGGAACAGTATAGGGATGTTGGACGGGACGAAGGAAGGAAGTACACAGAGATGAAGAGGGACCTAATATATAGTAGATTAGTTTGATAGGTGGGGAGTCACAAAATGTTTATTTGATAGTTGTGTCCATCCGAAAACCTACCTTAACGGGAAAATAACCTAATAAAAAACTATATATATATAAATATATTTTTGCATAAATATATATAGATGATGCAGAAGTACTCACGAGGGCAATATAACTTTTGGACGGCACAATAGAACACAGAATAAAACAGATAACACGTAAAAGGACACTCACACTGTAGCTGATGTAAGCTTTCGCCCTACTCCGAGACCTTCTTCAGGTCAAACTGAGAGGTTTTGAGGGGAGAGTGCCTGCAGAGGGAAGAAGGGGGGCGGAAGGTTTAGAGACGGCTGGGGGGAATTAAAGATGGAGGTTGAAGGTGGAAATTTTAAAAGAAGAGAACAAATCTGTTCTAAATTCCTCTTGAGAAAGGTCGTTGCACCACCGAAAATTCGAGAACTAGTGAGTCCCTCTTTTACTATATATGTTTTAGTTTCTGTGTTTGTTATGACTATTTAGTGAATTTACATTATTGTGCACGTTCGTGGGGTTTCCAAGAAAGTGACTTTATAAATAAATAAATAAATAAGTATGTATATATATGTAGAGATGATTTCTTCGAAGTAACACGGAAGTGTTGAATAAAAAACTTAGACAGCAACACACAGCATGAGAACACATAAAAGGAACACTCACGTAATATCTTGATAATTTCGACGGACTCGAACTCCGTCTTTTTCGGAAGATAAGATAGGACTATAAATGTATTTGTATGGCGGGTCGCGGTGGGCTAGTGGGTAGAGCGTTGGACTACTGACCGGAGGGTCCCGGGTTCGATTCCCGGGCAAGGCACTCTGGGCACCTGCAGCTCCACCCAAGCTAGTTGATTTTTCGGGTACCAGATCTTCCTGGGAAGCCATCACCAGCACAGGGAAAGGAACTGGCCCCCCTACCCTGATGTGTGAATATTCACTCGCCGTCGGGCTTGGTACATGGGTGAGCTCTACCATCACCTACTAAACCGACCTTCGGGTTGATTACTGTGTTTATGGTTTATATATATATATATATATATATATATATACGTGTGTGTATATCTATATATACATATTTTTGTACATTTATATTTTTTCCTCACCATCTGCCACTTCCCTGGCGAATGCGAAGGGGCCGTTATGTTGGATCTTTTCTCTTCACAAGGTGTTCCGGCATCTTGTTCTCCCCTGCTCCTTCCTCCTCCGTCGGTGGACCCCAGGGGTGGGGTGTCATTCTGAAAGGGGTGCGGCGAATGTGGCGGCCTCGCTCCAATTCTTCCCCAGACGCCGCCCGGATAGAAGGGAAGGGTGGGGGCTCCCCCCACCTTCTCACCACCCCCTGATAATTTATCGGAGACACGCGTCGAGGACTCGCAGATCCTTGGCTGAATTTTGCCGATGTGTCTCTCCTCCCCCTTCTAGTGTCGTCCCGACCCGCAGACTCTCCCTCCTCCCCGCCCGTGTCGACGGGAGCGAACGAGTGTGGTCGGGAGGGCGTTTTGTGTGTTTGCGTGAGTTACTGGTGCTTCTGCGAAGGCACGGGCCGGAGGCATCCGGGCTCTCCGCGGGATTTATGTTGGCGTGCGCGCTCCAGGCGAAGGGATCGCTCGCTGGATCTCGAGTTCCCCGAGACCGCGCCAGAATGAAAATGGAATGAAAGATTGCATCTCCGCGCCCCGATATCCAATTTGAATCGCTCGCTTTGAATTACCCCTTCGGCGGGGTAAATATATTTCTGCCGGAACATTTTTCGACTGGGACGATAACGATATAGTACTTTCGTGTCTTTTTTTCAAATCTCTTTAACTCCACTCGATTAATTTTATTTTCTTGTTACCCCGAGTCACATTTAATTTTTAAAATTTATATCCATCCGTTTTTTGTGTTGAAGCGTTTAAAAAAAATCAGGAGATTTTTTAATGTGTGTGCCGCAATCCCTGACCTTATTGCGGTTTCACGAAGATTTTTAAGCACAGTGTTGAGCAGTTTGGTCGCATAATCATGTTTAATTACGTCCCCATCGCTATTATTTTGGAATTTCAAATTGCCTATAAAGTGTTCGGCGCGATGTTTCTAGTCTAAGGGATGCTTTCGAATGCAATTCTTATGCATTGATATAAGATTTTGTCATTTGACCCAGTTTGATTGAATGGGCCAGTGCCAGGGAATTTAAAAAAATCAAAAATCACATTTAAAAATCCATCGAGAACGTAGTTACTGACCTCTGAAGTTCCCGTTAAAACTGTGGCTCTAATACTGCCTTTTACGGCACTATTAGAGTCACGGGTGATTTATATTTTCTATTTTACATTATTTTATGTTTTTGCCGACCCCGGTGGCGGCGGGGTAACATCCTCGTGTGCCAACCCAGAGGTTGTGGGTTCGATTCTCGCCGAGGTGGCTTTTCTTCCACCTAGAGCTTCGGTGTATGTAATTGTGAAATGGTTATGTCAGTGTTCAGTTTCCGATGTAAAGGTCGAAGTGATGTTTTCGGACTTATAATAAATGAATAAATGAATCTTATAAATTTATATTTTATTATTAGGTAATCTACCGGTTAAGATAGGTTTTTGGATGGACACAACTATCAATTAAACATTTTGTAACTCCAAACAAAACCCATTCCAGCAACCTAATCTACATCATTTATATTTTATGAGCCCGATTGAAATGAGGTATTTAGGGTAGAGATTAAAGTGGATATTTATTCTTGCCTATGGCTAATTTCCCGATTCGTCATTTCCGGTAACCTAACGGAGACGACGCCTTCCTCAGACGAACGATACAATCCCATGACTTGTCATTTTCTTGGTGAGAAATGTATTCGCATTAAATTGTTTTGAGTGGTTAAGGAATGACGTAGATTTGCAAGGCACGTGGTAATGGTAATTCAATGCGTTCGATGGTTTCTGGCTCAACTTTGTGGAAGTTCGCGTTCATTAAATGAAGAACACAACGCATTAGGCCAAACGGGGAGATCCTCAAAAAACACGAGCGGAGGAAAATGAACGCTGTTTTAGGAATTGTGACGTCGCGCAATCCCACTTCGCCAGGCATCTGTGGGAAGAAATCATGGGAGTGATTTCAAACCGGAACTGATACACCAAATAGACAAAGGAAGGAGCATGGGCAAGTGGGAAGAGCTGCAAATCAGAAAGAATTTGAAAAAGGGTCATTTGGTCCAAGATTTATTGTTTGAATACCTCTCCCCAATCCTGGAAGCATCCCTTTCCTTCACGGAAAGACCTAACTGCCACTCCCCCCCCAAGAATGGTATATAAATGGACCGCAACTTGACTAATTTGCATCTGATGATGACGCCTAAGCGTCGAAACTAGGGGTACTAAAGTAAGGAACAGTGCAAAAATGCAGTGTGTTCTTCATTTGATGATGATGCCACTTTCAAGCAAGAATGAATAGCGATATAGACAGTCGTACATATATCTTCTTGTCAAAAAAAAGGACTAAAGGCGATAAGATAAAGTATAGAGTCAAGGCGTTGGTAATGCAGTATTACTTGTTGCAATTGTTTTGCAGAGGAGCACGTGCAGCGAGCGTGCGTGTCCTGAATGACTTGATAAATTACGACACGCGTGGAGAAGTTAGTATTTGATATTTCTCCATATTTCCATAATAGATCCGCCCTCTTGATTTTATTGGCCATCGTCTGTTTTAATTTGCACACCATCTTTGACTCTTTTCTTCGTCACTGTCACTCCGTCCCTCCTTTTTCAACCCCCGCGAACCCTCCCATCTTGCAAATCTGAACCGCTCCCCTTTGGAAGCTCGTTGGTAGTAGAGTTTTCCGCCGCGTCATGCGGGAATTACGAAGCGAACGTGAGGAAACTTAATGAGCAAACTGCGCAGAGGGAAGTTTTTATTCCAACGCCCGGCGCATTTCTCATCGGACGTCGTCTTTGTTCGGGGGCCTTTGTCAGGGTCACTTTTACGAGTCCAATTATCCAGGGAAATAAAGGGAACTACATTAAAAAGGGTCGGTCTCTTTGCCCACCGCACTCAATAAAACAGCACGTCAAATATTTTTTTTCGTGATAATGCGATTGAAATCCACTCGTTGAATGCTCTCGTGACAGCGCACGAGAGTGAACGAGCCTCGTTCGTCGCACGAGGACGCCAGTTCTGCATTTACTGAGCTACAAATTTACACTAAGACTTTGTTTATATTAATTAAATGCGCGAATTAAACCTTTTAAGTCGCGATTTCTTTTATAAAAAAGCAATTCTCCGCTTAATGCAACATTGAAAATAGTCGGTGAACATTCAACACAGATTTCCATTTCACCCCGTGAAAATCCGGAGATGTTTTAAATAATTTTTATTTATTTATGTACACTTCAAACCACCGTCAGGGTGTGTGGCAGAGGGTGAACACAAACCAGAATAATTTTACCCGCAAATGACCCTACCGCGGTCGAACAATGTTATTATGATCCCCTATCGTTTGTGGAAAAATGGCATCTTGAATCTATCTGCTGCTCTACACTTGATCTCTCTAACTTTATTCTCATGATCTCTCACCCCGTAGTAAGATTGGGGTAATAATGCATTTCACCATAACTGCTAAAGAGACGTCCTTCCAATTCATATGCAAGAGATTTAATCTATAATTTAACCTTGGCTCCACTGAGTGATTCCCAGCCTAGCTGCTCTTATATTTTGGATAAGCTACTCAGTTTATCATAACAACGTTTTACAAATCTAAGCTCCTCTACGCTGCCCGCGATTCAATTTGGCGTTCAATCCATCTTCGTGAGGATCCCATACACTATCAGCATATTCTATAAATGAGACATCACCAGCGAAAGATAACATTTTTATTTGACCTTTTCAACGCATTTACCCAGTACTCTTCTAACAATTCTAATTTTCTGTTAGCTTGTCCACATATTCACCAGCAGTATGTGTTTCATCCAGGAGAGGCCGTGAGTGAGGATAACGCCCAGGTATTCAATACAGTCTACACATTCCACTTCGGTGCGCCCGATGCAGTAGGCGGCCGGGAGGGAATTGCTCTTTTTCCAAAAATGTATCACTACGCATTTTTTAAAATTTTAACTCTATTTGCCAAGTCTCGCACCAGCGTTGTATAGCGTTTAAGTCATCTGAAAAAGCTGCTGTATCTTCAGAATCACGGATATCACGGTAAACCACTGAATCATCGGCAAATAAACGTATCTTACTAGTGACTGCGGAGTCAATGCCATTAACGTAAATTAGGAATAAAAGAGGTCCGATGACACTTCCCTGGGAACACCTCAAGTAACTTCTACTGCATCTGAGCTAACTCCATCTATCACTACTCTTTGAACCCGACCATTCAAATAGTCAAAGTCGATGCACTGCACAGAGCGAACTGCCAAAATGAGGTATTTTTCACTCGGATGCCATTTAAGTATTAGGGATATTTAAGTGTGCGTGAATGGAATGCTGAAAGGGGACTTTTAATTGTTTTTAATGGTAAAAACATTCTCCGTTTCCATTGCTGGCATAAATTGTCCTCACGCGGGATAGTTGCATCCCACCCTTAAGTCACGTGTTTGCGATGCACTCTCCCTTGTTCGCAGTCGCTTTGGCAAGAGGTCTTTAATCGCGAGGTAATGGTCCCTCTCTCTCTCTCGAGCCGGATCCCCCGGTGGAATCGAGCCGTAGGCCGCACCGAGTGGTGCCCTTCCCAATCACTCCTCTCTCTCTCTCTCTCCCCGAGGTGCATTTACGTATTCTCCCAAACTTAAAAAAAATGCAAGTCGAAATTACCGCTATTCGCCTGGACACGAACAACATTTGGAATTCCGATCCTGGGCTGGAGAATAGATACCTGCGGAATGCTTAAGTATAACTTTTTGGATTACGAAACAACTTCTGATTGCGAATAATTTGCGACCGAACTAGCGAGCCAATGTTCGTCATTTCGAAAGTTTACGGGCGTTACCAGATTACCCTTTTCATTCCTCCTACCGCAGAGATCGGATTCCGATTTGAAATACGTAGTAGTAGTAATCTGTCGTCATAGTTTCTCGTATTTATCGATAGGTTGAAGGAAACATGGGCGGATTTGCATTGTCCCTCGACCAGATTCGATGCTAAATTTTAAACACGTAAAAATGATGTTAATGGAATCTTCAGTTCATATTGTTTCTCCCATAAAGACTTCATCGAAAATAAATCGATATTATTTAGTGTTTGCTACGATTTTTCTGCTATTGATAATAAGGCTACGTGTCATTTCTGTTTAAAGTAATTTTAAAATTCCAGCAAATAGCCAAGAGTTTTTATTTTCTGGAAACTGATGAAATACGCACATGCTTATTCGTCATAACATTCTTCGGCAAAAAAAATTTGTTTCTCATTGTAAAACAAGACCTTTCGGGACCGATGTCATGACTACAAGGAAAAGCATAAAGTGAGTCAGATGTTGTCAAGAAATGTATAATTCCTGTTTGTGCACCTCAAGGTCGTCGTAGACAGTTATAAACTTGTTTCCCCCAGTCACTCTGGTGGAAAGGTTAAAAATTGTGCAAGTCAAGGTAGCATTTGAAGGGAGGTCTATTCATCCTCTGCCTCGAGACTATTTCGTGTGAAGTGATGACCGTTTTAATATCAATTAAGGAACAGGCTCGATCGGACTTTCCTTTGGTGTCATCGTTATAAACTCGCTGGTTCTGAACCTTTCTTAAAGTCTCGCTTGTTCTCTTCGTATCGCAAGTGGCTCCCAGCCTAATTCCCCTTAGAGACCTGTCACACCTGTTTTCTTATTAAAACAATTTTCAACGCATCTGGAGGATTTTCTCTGGACTTTATTGAATTCTTTTTGCCACATTTCCTCCCATCAAGGAATCCAAATACTCGCGGCATATTCCAAATGTGGTCTAACTAGAGCAAAATAACATCTCTTTAACTTTTTCATTACATTTCCCCATCACCCGTTTAATGAAGCCCAGTTTGATTCTTATTCATTATGAATCGTTTCCACGAAGTGACGGCGGATACTATACACTATGCAGAAGCCCAGTTTCTTTACAGCGGATCCGCATATTGCCCTGATATGTGCTCCCCATGAAAGGCGCGGTGTTAGTCGTCGGCGGATGGCTACTAAAACTGACCCAACTTCTAATTCAAGCATCATTTTGTGAATTTTGAACTGATCGCGTTCCACTTGTTGTCGCCGAGTGCGTTCGCTGCGTGCCTGGCAATATTCAGTGGTGTACGCCGCACCCTGGTTGTTTTGCAAAACCGGAGGATTTTGAAGATTAGCGTCGATGATTTGCAGATGGTTGGTACATTTGCCCTCGCGTGTTCCCATCCAGTTTGTGATGGACGCTGCAACGTGCTGTCAAAAGGAAATGGTTGAAATTGCATTTTTTTTCTTCGGGGTCAATTCGCACCGATTGCTTGTTTCGCGTATTTTATGAGAGTTTTGCTGTTATGCTCTCTGCCGATCCGTGATTTTTACCTAATTAACAGTTTTTATTTTATAATTTTCTGGGGCGAAGAGAGGGAGGGAGAAAAAAACGAAAATCACGAAGATAATTGAAATGTTTACGTAACAATTTGCACGATGGCGCGCGTGCAATGAAGCGCAATCCACCTGGGAACGTGCCATATTGAATAAAGAAACAATTGCGAAACGTGGCATGAATTTATGGGGTAATTGAGAGATTTATTGCGGAAGGAATTATTTAGCTATCGAAAATTTAATAAGCAAGGATCAAGCGAATTGGCGTCAAAAATGCGGAATGGTAGCAGAAACAGAATTTTTTAAAGTAATTTATTAAAATCAGCATTGGCTCAGAGAGTACTTTTCTCGGGAGTGAGCGTAAGTGTAGAAAATATTGTTACTAAAACACGCTATCTTGTTATTTGGTATTCTATATTTGCTAACATTGTTGCCATGACTACGACTGGGAGCAAACACACGTATACAATTAAAAAAAGGTTTTTTTAATGGAGACACATCGCAAATTCCACAATCGAAACAAAGAAACGGACTTTTGGGGAAGTTTTTATCAGTTAAATTTCACATCCGTCGATAATTTAAATACGTATGCACATAAAAAATGCCTTTTTCTGAAATCCGCCATCTTGTTTATCTTCTTCAATAAAATGTCCACTGCACTATCGTCATTAGTTCGGAGATTTTGAGATTTTATACTCTTCGGCAGGACCGCTTTGCAATCATCTCTAATCTTCTTTTTTCTCTAACAGTGCACGTCTCACATCCGTACCGTAGAAATAAACGTCATTTTAAACTTTTAATGAATCGTTTCCTTATGCATATGCAAGTAAGTATTTCCTTGCCGGTAGTATCTTTTTCGGAGGTCTCCTTGCTAGCGTTTTCGCCGCAAAATGTACCCATTCTCTCCAGGGTTATATGAATATATTCCTCGGGTGAAAATGTTGGTTTTTGATGAGATTTAACTTTTGAAATCAAGCTCCACAAACTCATCAGCATGAAAATTAGTCCTCCGCAGAAGAATACCGTGATGCATCAGAAGCGTGAAGAAAGGACGTTATGTTATTATTATATTGCCTTCGCCAAGCATGCATGGCGATGCTAAATGGTCACTGCCTCTTCATTTGCGCGAAACGGCGAGGAAAGGGCGCGTAATTATTCTCCGTTCCTGCGGAAAAAAAGTTTGGCGTTCTCCAACAAAATCCAAACGAGGAATTTTCTTCTTTTTTTCATATTTTGCTGGAATTGGGAAATTTATTCTCAAAGCAAAAAAAATCAAGGCGGGATTTTAATTCTCTCGCGGGAATATGAGAAAAGTCTGGATGGAAATAATGCGGAAGGGACGGATTTCTCGGTAGTATTTTCCGTGGAGTGGGAAGCGAATCACTTTACTCTCTCCCCCTCCAGAACATTCCTTGGCGTGGCGGGCACCCAGGTTTATTTCAGGAAGTCTTCTCTCTCGCAAAAGAGCTCCGTTTAAGCCGTTACTAAATTTCAACAGAAATTTCGCACCTCATCCCCTTTACAAGGTGTGTCCGAAAACTATCCGATCTGCGGTCACAACCCCGCATTGGTGCCAATCTTCGTCATCCGAGCCGTGGAATCCTTCGAAGTGGTGCCCGTTTGATTGAACCGCACGCTCCCAGCGGTGCTTCCACATCTTAAAGCAGTCATCGAACGCGGATATTGGCGTTGCCTTCAGCTCGTACAGTGCATTACTCTGAATCATTGAACCGCTTTCCATTGAGCGCCATTTTTAATTTTGGGAATATTCCAAAAGTGGCAGGGAGCCACGTCGGGACTGTAAAGAGGCTACCGGACGGAAGCTTTATAATCCTGTGTTTCGCCAAAAATCGCTGCACGAGGTTCGATGGATGAATGGACTGGCGCGTCATCGTTGTGAAGAAGCCGGTCACCACCGCTTGACCAGAGACGCGGTCGTTTTCTTCTCACGGCATCACGCAACCTTTTCAGAACTTCATCGTAGTATTTTTTGTTTATAGTCTGACCTCTTGGAGCAGTTTAGTATAGTAATGCACAACACCGTCAAAATAAAAAATAGATAAAAAACGAATTTTGGAAACTTTTCGGAAACACCTCGTATGTTTGCGACTATGCACAGCGGATTCAAAGTCACAGACTTGAAAAAAAACAATGTACGAGTACACTCCAGCTAACGTGGAGAAAGACCGTTGAAATATCTGCGAAGCTGAATCGAGGAACTTAGTGTTCAGCAAAACGAATGGTGGGAAAATATTCGAAAGAGAAAAGCAGAAGAAGGGGAGGCGTCGTTTCGACCATATGGCACGTCGAGAGGGAGGGAGAGAGCGCGTCGCTTTGAGACCCTCTGAAGGACTTCATTTCGGAATTTAAGCAGGGTACTAATGAAAGCTCCCCGTTTCCTTAAGAATCGTTATGAATGAAATTAAATGGTGGCGTGATTATAGGAAAGCCTCGGTTTGGGAGTCTTTGTGAGCATGACGATTTACGTGTGGGATTTAAACTCTTACAGAATTACAAATCACTCGAGTTTAACGCTGACATAAAGAATTATCCAGAAGCCGCAGTGAATTTGTTAGGCGAGAGGAGGGTGAGGTTTTCAAGGTAAATTGACTGCCGAACTGATCGATATACGTTCTGTACAAAAAGAATCGGGAAAAGTTTCGGAAATATAGATTTATCTCAGGCTACATTGCCTCGAAATTCTTCAAAGTGGATCCCATGAGAGCGTCGGCACACACTTTTGCCAGAGCGACTTTGCCGCGACTCGAAGGCTCCTCCCTGGTAGGTGTATTTCGGAAGGTTTTAAGGGTACGCATGCAAGCTTCTTTGGCGGCACTTGAGGGGTCCCACGGTGGTGTCATTTGAGGGAGGATTTCACTTTCATATGGGAAAGGAAATAGTCTTCTGGTGCCAAGTCAGGACTGTTATGGGGTTGGGGAATCGTCGCGATGTCGTTTTTCGTTAGGTAGTCGGACACCTTGCAACATGTGTGGTTAGATGCCGTCGGGATGAGTTTAGGGCAGCTTTTCGTATCGCCAAATTTTCTGCGATAATGTTGTGCGCTGTCATCTTATCAATGCCAATACAATCTGTTATCATGAGCACACTTGACCAATGGTCTAAACTAAGCACTTCACGCACACGTTGCACGTTGTCGTCGGCGTCGACGCCCGTCCAGCGTGCGGATCGCCCTCCACACACCCTCGGTCGTCTTTGAAGAGCTGGTGCCACTTAAAAACTGCAGTTGGTGACGTACTTTCGTCCTTGAACGCAAGGCGAATCATGGTCAACGTCTCCGCACCCGATTTCCCTTGTCTAACACAATATTTGATGGCGCCCCGTTGTTCAATCGTTCGCTGCATTTTGCGCTAGCACCGAGGCACTCGACAGGGGTCCACTGAAAACACGATCTAGCCTGAGCGAACTCTCGCAGGCGATTAGCGATTAGCGCGTGTTGAAGTTCAGACCCTCCACCACTGTTTCTACGCGGTAGGACACACAGTTACGCTATGAAAAAAATGTTCTTTGCTTTAAAAAGTTCGATACACTTTATATAGACCTTGTAAAAGCAATTAATTTTCCCTTGCACATTACATGAAGCCAACATGGCAGTAGGAAGGCATAGAATTATGACACCCTGTACTTCACGTCATTTATCATTATTCAATAATTACTCTAATGTCTGGGCACCTAATATTCCCTGACTCACGCTCTCGTGGAGGCTTGAAGGTTAGATATAATCACCTTGTGAACCTTAACATGTACGTGTGGCAGAGGGTGCTATCATTATACTTATTCCTCTGAATTTAAAGAGTATTGCCTGGAATGTCACAATTAGATTTTTCGAACAAGGATGCTGGGGACATTCTATTGTGTCCTGGAATGAAATCACTTCTCCAAGAAAATTTGGAAACTCGCGGTGCACACACACAGTTCATTTCCGCTAATAAGCTGTAGAAACTTTCCGCCGTATTTTTTTATAAATGTCACTTAAAAATGCATATTTTATTGAATTATTATGAAAGACTCGTCAATGACCATTTATTTAAAAACTTAATGAATATCGAAAGCTTTTTTGTTTATAATTTAATATACTTTTCGTTAAATTTTTATTAAGCCTCCTGCAGTATTTTCTGAAATATTTGCGAATTAAGTTTTCACTTTAAAAAAATTAAGAAAACAGAAATGCGACGTACTTCCGTGAGTGATAATTGAATTAACGTCTAGGTAAACTTCCCGATTTTAACTTCCTGCGAGTTGCTACGTCGGAAATTGGGTCTTCACGGAGTAAGATAAGATGGATTACGCCATCTTCTTGTTTTCAAGAGTATTTATAAGTAAGGTGGATATGCGCATACTATATGTCCAAAGCATTAATACTGCGGCGCAGGAAGTAAACTAATGCCCATGATTACCTTGTTTTTAGAATCTTTGGAATCCGACAGATGCATCAATCGCTGTTGACGGAAGTCGCCGTGATACTCTAAACAGTGGCGCCGATAGAAGTGGATGTAATTAGTTTTTCTTTGAGAAGTCATATGTAGAATGTCAATTACCTTAGTCTGGAAAAAAATGGACAGTAGAATTATTCATTTACATCTACATAATACCCCACATTCCGCCACAAAGGTGTGTGGCGGGGGGTATCATGGCACCAGCCATTATTTTAGATTTTTTTCTGCGCGCATTCAATCTAATATTTCTTATCTCGTACACATACATGTATGCATACATCGTGCAATCGTTGTTGTGTTTGATTAATTCATAAAATTTATTGTAATATTTATTATATTGTAGAAGATATAATACACAGGCACCCAAAAATGAAAGTTCTGTGCCCGAGCTCCGACCCCATGTATTTTTGGCTCCCGAAACCGATCCTGGGGTCGGTATGGCCCACACGTTCCGTATTTGCCCGCTACGGTCAAAAAAATGACCATAATTTGGCCATTCCCGAGGGCCGAACAAGAGTCCGCATGACAGCCTCAATTGAAGACAAAAATCGACCTTACGGAAAAAATTTCTTGTTATCGAAATGGAAAAATATTCCCCCCCACGCCATGCAAAATTTCAGGAGAAATCTATGTTTTTCATTTGTCTCGTGAGCCTGTGTAATTAAAACTATAAATATTTATTATGTTAAAAATCCGAGAAAAAATATAGGCTTTCAAAAATTTGCGTTTTAATGAATTGTTAAACTTGCCATTTGTTGGATAATGGTTCCTTTCGTTCCTTTCCGCCTACGGTGAGTTACACATGATATGATTTTGACAACGCTTTAAACATTTGAAATGCGTACTTCGTATAGTGATCTGCTGTGGATGTGACGTGAGCCCTTGATGATAATTCCTTCGTGGTCACAACTGATTTAAATGGTTGCGTTACTCTGAATGCCTCATTCGCGATTAGTGGGACCCCAATCCTGCTCAGTTTTTCTAGACACCTCGTCACATTTAATTTCCCTTCGTAAGAATCTTAAACCTTCTAAAGGAACTCTATTTCCCTGTGGAACACTTTCTCCCATGGATCCCGAGCACTTGCGTATTTTCCAAAATGTTGACCTCGCCTCTGCGAAAGGACACCTCTACTCTTTTTATTCGCATCGCATTTTCCCACAAACCAGTCCAAAGGAATCAAGTTTCTTTAAGACGCTCTCCACACGCACTGTGTAAGCATCATTTTTCGGGTGCCGAAGGAAATAGGCGTCCCATTAATCCGATGAGGTTCCAGCGTGTCTGGAGCGGTTTGTCATCTGACTTTCCGAAGAGGGGTGAGTCAGGCGTCGTTCGCACAACTTGGTCCACGCCCACATCCGGCTTTCGTATGCGTGGCATGGGCGGGCAAGAAGATGGCGATCGCGCTGGCGACTTGGAAATAACATGGCCTTTCCTCTTTCGGGGCCGTACTTGGATCACGTGAGCATATCGATGAAGCCGTAGGGGCATATGAATGTAATATCATGTCATTACCTTTCTTTTCGGGAGCAATCTCACCAAAGATTTATTATTTGCCCTATTTCAGTCTTTGCGTTTGAGAAAAGTATTTTAATTTTTTTCCTTCATCGCCAAAGAAAACCCACTGCACCGATGTTCACCGATAAAAATATTATTCCGAAATTATTATTTATGAATATTTCCGTCGCGCATAAATCATCGTTTATGAAACCGTTAAAAGAATTTCGAAATTTTGTTTCAATTCACTATTCATATTTTCACGTTTCTAAATTAAAAAAGAAAAAAACAAATTTTCTTTCAAGGTGTTGTTCTTGTTTAATTCAAAGTCATGGCACGTTTGACAATCACAGTGGAAAGCTCTTTCATAATATTTTCATATCCTTTCCATTTATTTTTATGAAATCGGTGCCTTTTCGATATTAATAAAAGAGTAATAGCGCGGATGGTTACTTAAAGAGGAAGAAAGAGGGGTTCATGTCTGAAGGTTCCTCAAAAATGTGGGAGAGTTGCAAAAGTAAAGGCCGGAAATGGCCATCCGTGTATCTTATTCATTAAATCGCTTAAGCCAAGCCACTCTTAATCCGTTCATCAGAGCCCCGAGGCAAACTTAAAAAGTCCACGGAAAAGCAGTCTTGAATACAGTTAATAGTTATTTACATTATTAGTATTTAAACATTTTCAAACTCTAATAACTTGTCATGTAGGCAAGTAACAAATTCAGAGCCACTTCCTAGCAGACCCCGTGCGTTCAAATTACAAGGATTTGCACGAATGCAGCTTTGAGGAGCGGTCCACAGATCCTCCTCCATGGGAACCGCGGCACAGGGAAGGGAAATGTCCTCTCTTCTCCCCTTATCTCCCCACCCCGATGTGTGAATTCCGCAGGGCTCAAGAGGCTTTTTGAGATGCAAGTTGCGGATAAGAATGGAGGAAGCAAGTCGAGCGGAGAGGATGACTAATGACGAAGTTTTAAATATGGTGGTGGGAAATCCGAAGGAAGCAGAGCGAGAGGGGTGGGCGGAGGAGATATTGAGAGGGGGGAGTGGGGTGACAAAGGCCATAATAGTAGAAGGGAGAATGTAGGTTGATCAGGAAGGACGTCCGCCCTTTAATTGGAATGAGTGCATTTTAGAAAGTATGGAGAACTGAAGAAAGAATTTCTTTTCATTCAAAATATTCTATTTATATCAATCATCCAAAGGGGGAGGCTTGTCGCCGTTGCAGCCATCGGCCCCTCTCCATTTGCCGCTCTCTTCAGTTCATCCTAGGTTGTTACTCTCATAGTACTTTTTACATCATCTATGCATTTCTCTCTGGGCCTTCCTCTTCCTTTTTTCCTATTATTTCCCCCTCCATTATATTTTCCAGGAAGTTGATATGCTGAGGACATGCCCGACAAGTTTAATTTCCTTTTCTCCAACAAGTTTATTAAATTCCTATCCCCATTAGTTTTTCTCAGTACTTCCACGTTGCCTTTCTTGTCCGTCCATCTTGTTCTTGTCCAATCCTACTCCAAATCCACATTTCAATTGCTTTTCCTTTTAACTCTTTCCCAATGTTCAAGTTTCGCATCCATGTAATCATACACTCCAAATAAACATTTTTGCAAATAATTTTCAAATTTCAAGGGTTTGTTCTCGAAAAGATTCTTTTCATTTTCATATGCCCTGTTAGCCAACG
>CM073769.1:143017612-143060112 GCA_037158775.1 Hetaerina titia
AAGCCTTAGCGGTGACTATGTTGAATTACAAATATATATATATATCGATGATACGAAGGGGATAGTCGCGTATGCTTTTGGGTCCGGTTCCGTCTGCTTGATTGACTTGCCAGAATCTCGTCTTCGCCTTTCTTCCCTGGCGGTCCTTTTTAGGACCATATCGTTCCGATAGCCGTTTTGTTTTAGTGCTCTCAGGAGATGTTTCTTTTCAGTCAGCAAAGAGTCGGCGTCAGAGATTTCATACAAGGCGAAGACGAGATTCTGGCAAGTCAATCAAGCAGACGGAACCGGACCCAAAAGCATACGCGACTATCCCCTTCGTATCGGGAACATCCGAGAAGATAGCCAGAATCCTTAAAAAGCACGACGTGGTGACAAGGTTCAACTGCACCAAGAAAATAGCGGACGCGCTCCCCGGACCGAAGGACAAAATCTCGAAAGACCTATACGAAGGGGTATATCAAGTACCGTGTTCATGTGGGAAAGCCTACATCGGGGAAACATGCCGAGCTATGAAAGTTAGGATGAAAGAACACCTCCGGCTACTACGAACAAACAGTTTCACCTCTCGGCCATCTCCGAGCATAAATGGAGTGAACCCGGCCATGATATTCTATTCCATGACGCTACAATCATAAGTAAAGAAAGTAGATATTACCCACGCCTAATCAGAGAAGCCATTGAGATAGCCAAAAACCCGGCGAATTTCAATAGAGATGAAGGCTACCATCTCCATAACGCGTGGAAGAGAGTCCTCCGAAAAAGGACCAATCAGAGAGCAGCACCCGGACGGGACCACCTATATAAGGACGGCCAAAATCTGAATCCTCATCTTCGACCTGAAGACGCCGGATGAAACTTCGGCGAAACTGTTGTCGGCTTCAAACAACAACGCGGTGAAAACCCGGACATGCAGAATTCTATATATATATATATATATATATATATATATATATATATATATATATATATATATATATATATATGCGGGTCGCGGTGGTCTAGCGGGTAGAGCGTTGGACTGCTGACCGGAGGGTCCCGGGTTCGATTCCCGGGCAAGGCACTTTGGGCACCTGCAGCTCCACCCAAGCTAGTTGATTTTTCGGGCACCAGATCTTCCTGGGAAACCATAACCGGCACAGGGAAAGGAACTGGCCCCCCTACCCTGATGTGTGAATATTCACACGCCGTCGGGCTTGGTACATGGGTGAGCTCTACCATCACCTACTAAACCGACCTTCGGGTTGATTACTGTGTTTATGGTTTTATATATATATATATATATATATATATATATATATATATATATATATATATATATATATATATATATATATATATATATTCAAACTTGAAAATCCCGCCATACGGCGCACAAATATTCATTCAAACAGAAATAGGTATAAGGAAAGGGGATAGGAAAACACATAATAGGAGAAGACAGGACATGTGGGGAAGGCGGTTTTTGAGCAGATCACGAAAGTAAAAATATTTCCCTATCCGGGATTTGAACCACGGACCTTCCACTTTCCGGGCGGATGCTCTACCAGTTGAGCTAATAGGGAAACCTGATTTACCTTGAGATCTGCGATCTTATAAAGCGCCAAAGTGCTCCGATAGATGTTGCCCGAGAGATGGCGTTATGGAGCTGTTTCACCCACCAAAGGAGAAATAGACGGGACACAAGAAGGGGAAAGGATAGTAGAAAAGCTTTTTACTTTCGTGATCTGCTCAAAAACCGCCTTCCCCACATGTCCTGTCTTCTCCTATTATGTGTTTTCCTATCCCCTTTCCTTATACCTATTTCTGTTTGAATGAATATATATATATATATATATATGATTTTGAAACTTAAGAATTGTACTTCAATGCACGTTTTGCCCGATTTTGCTATTCGTTTTTGTTTGTGGTCTACAAGCATGTGTGCATTACTTTTCAGCCTACCCTCGCGTTATAGAAATCGTTCTTCCGCACAAACTTTTTGAATTTTCGCTCCCATGATTGGAGATGGAGTGGACATTGCGTTATGCGTGTATAACTGCGTTACGAGTAACAATGAATGGAAATCTCACTGCATAACACGTGAGGGCTCATTGTGGTTGCTTCCATCCTTATTCATTATTAAATTTTGTTTATATCTTCCCCGACGAATGTTTAATTCGAAAGCTTCATGCTTCGTCGTTTTACAAATAAAAGTTACGCGACGCGGGACGGCCATCGTCCACGAACGAGACGAAAGTGTGCGGTGTTCTCTTTTATTTTACTCCTTCCTCCCCCAAGGGGGTGGGGAGGGGGCAAATTTGTGTCTCGTCGCCCATCCGCGCGTACGCTTCGTTTCCGCCTCAGTCGCTCTGCGGGCGCCGGCGCCAACCACGTCGGGCATCCGCGGTGAAATATAGTCCAAGCATCCAAGATTGTGCCGCCCTTTTTTAAGTAATTGCGTGTGGATTTAAAAAAAATAAAATTACCTCCATCCCCCCCTCCCCCTCGAGAGGCGGACCCTGCTTTTAGTCATGTCAGACCCACCTGGGGCTACGCAGAACACCTTGCTATTAAACAAATTCCAAGAAATTGCTATGGAGATGTCGCGACAGTAAACTTTTAACGGAGTCATCCGCTAACGTGCATTTAGTTTTAGTTAGCTGACTGGCTCAAGCACTTGGCCGGATATCAAAGGATGTGAGTTCGAATCCCGGGCAAGGCTAATTATTCTTACGCTCTGAAATTGTTGCAATGACCTTTCTATTAGAAAACGTCACCAGGAACTTCGTCAAAATCCATAGAAACATCAATTGGTTGCGGTGGAAAGCTATGGATTCGTTTGAAAACTTTAAATTTTTGTATGAATTTTTAATGGAAATATATATTGATGGATTTTTTAGCGCGCCCCGCCAAAATATTGCGTCAGTAACAAAATTTGATGCCGAAATATCTGTGCGGCACTCTCTCGTAAACTATCGTTTTCATTCCAAGACTTTCGGAGGAGGTCCATCTGTCGCCGACTTCATAAGCTAACAGGGGTTACAGGACGACAACTTTGTACGGAAAATCGGATACATGTCGACATTACCCACATTCTTCGATAATTAGAAAAAAATAAAGACAAAAGGTCGATAATAATCGATATTCATCGGCTTAATGGTAAGTAACCAAAATTGTCGATATAATGTTGAGGGAAAATGGCGATGAAAGGGGGTTAATGCGAATCGTTGTTGACCTAAGAGGAGGACGAGTCGTGTGGAGGGATCCATTTGTGTTGGCCTTCGCGCGTGCAAGTCCAGACGGAAACCAATGCTACGAATCGGGAACGACATCCGGTGAATAGACGTGTAGTGATTGAGGTGCCATCTACATATATCTACAGGCATCCTGTACATCTACTTAATACCCCGCAAGCCGCCGCGAGGGCGTGTGGTGGGGGGTGTTAAGGCATCACCCGTAAGAAGAAAAAAAATCGCATGCAAAAGCCACAGATTTATATAATCCATAAAAAAACATCGTAGGCATTCATGCAAAAATCCTTACACCCCACGAACATGCAAATACACAAACTACCAACCAACATACACATGCAGCTACAGATACACCTAATAACTTTACAATGTTTAATTTTGTTCCGATTTGTAAATTAAATGTTTTTAATATTTCTAAATGGACTTCGGATTCTTACTATTATGATTTCTGATTGTTTGGGGAAAGAACGAGTGTTTGAATCCATCTGTATTGGAATCTATCTCCCTTATTTTATCTTTGTGGTTTGTTCTACATGACTATTGTGGGGTCATTATAATTCCTTTTGTGTCATCGTAATCTCTCTAAAAATGTATCGTATTTTAAGTGGCTCCCAGCCTAAATCCCCTAAGAGACCTGAAACACTCGTGTTCTTATTGCGACAATTTTTAACGAATCTGACGGATTTTCCCTGGACTTTATCTAATTCTTTTTGCCAGATTTTCTCCCAAGGATCCCAGATACTTGCGGCATATTCCAAATGTGGTCTAACTAGAGCACAAAATAACACCTCTCTTTAACTTTCTCATTACATTTCCCCGCCACCCGTTTAATGAAGTTGAATTTCTTTAAAGCGGATCCGCATATTGTCCTGATATGTGCCCCCCAGAAAGGCGTGGTGTTAAAACCACCCCCCAAATATTACCTTGAATATTACCTCGACTCTTGTATGCTTTCAACGATGTAATTACAATTCAACACAACTACAATGCAACATAACAAGTCTACTTTAAGTAGACAATCGATAACTCCTTAAAATAGAATCACAAATGCGGATTCTTGTTTAAGTAGCAGACGTACCACAATCTTGAACAGAATTTGAAGTCAAAGTAGACGTCACCTTAATCAAATTAGATTTTTCATAAAAAAGACCAGGATAACTCAACACTCAACGGACAATGTTCAGGTGTGCTGTATACTTATTACAAAATCCAGTGAGGACGTTCGATGTATTTTGCGCCATTGATCGGTTTAAGATTGAGGTTGAAATACTCGCTATGAGGTGGGCGTGCCTGAATCGGAGTGCTGCCCCAGCCGCTGGCTGGCGATTATCCGCTTGTCAGCGGTCCGCAGTTTAGCATACGACAGCAGATGTGTAAGGCGACATGCCTGACCTGTCCCCAACACGAGTTGGAACCTGCGTTCCTCCAAAGCGCTTCTCCCGCATTTGGACAGCTTACCCTTGGGGTGATGTATGCAAATACCGGAGCGACAAGCTATGAAGAGGGTGTTTACGAGAAACTTTGTTTCTCCTGGCAACTTTGGTTTTCGCGGGAAGTTCCGGAAACTAGCGAGTTTCGTACGCCGCTAATACCTCCGATTAATTGTGTTCGTCTGGAGATCGCAAGGGCTAGTTGAGAACGACTAGTCGAGAACGTGAGGCAGTGAAACGAAATATTTCCCACTCACTAATTGCTTTGTTTTGAATATTGCATCTTGGTCTTCTGCTTTTCCGCAGCATGCTCTCTGCTGAGAATCACTTTTTCACACAATTTAAATTTAGTCATCCACTAGCTGTCCTGTACAGAAATTTCAGTTTTGACAATCATTTGGAGTTGTTTTTGCATCTACATGGCATCTATTGTCGGAAGCACTCAAGTCTTCTACCTCGAATTGCGAGTTTCACTTTAAAGCTACATTCTGCAAAGTGCGGTCAACTTATCGCCCGGTGCCATGGTTTGCCTCACGGTACATTTATATTGTTATCGTTGTAACATTTTCATCCAAAAATTATTAGCCTGGAATGTTATGAAGTAAATACGATCACTTTATAACCTGCTTAATTTCAGTGATTTGATAATTAATTGTGAAAACAAGCTATCCAGTACGCCGAGTGGCGGCATTGCACGCATATAATTTCCTGGAGTCTTTTGGCATTCATCAGGCAATTAGGAAAATATGAGAATTTTGTCATGTTGGCATTCAATGTCTAGACGATAATCGAAGCAACGTAAAACCAACGCCATTGAATACCAAAATGGCAAATTTTTTTCCCTGACTTTCGATCCTTCGGGGAATGCGTACGGACTATTGGAATTGGTAGTTCGGATATGTGTGGCTATTCTTAGTTTTATTATGTCTCTTCTCTCAGTCAGCGCCTTCGAGGAAATTCTTTATCAGGATACTACGTCAAATACATTCCGCGATAGTTCCCATAAAAATGCACCAGCGCCGGGAACTCCTGAAGGCGAATATCAGTCGGCTTGTAGCAATTATAATGCAACCATTTCAGAGAGTAAAAATCATTCGCCTTTACCGGAATTCGAACCCGGATCCCTCGATATCCGGCCGAGTGCTTTAACCACTTAAGCTACCGAGACGTCCTCTTACACTCTGAAATTTTGGGGGCTTTTAAAGGAACAAGATGTTATGACGAAATACCGTACATTCAATGTCACAGGCATTCGTAGTCGTGCGCGACGCGCCACAGTCCACGATGTTAATAAAGCCAATTTCAAACACTTAGGCTGTTCATACCTTAGACAAATTTGAAGAAACTGTAACAGTAACTTTAACGGAGTCACCCGCTATGTGTGCATTATAATGCAACCATTTCAGAGAGTAAAAATCATTCGCCTTGACCGGGATTCGAACCCGGATCCCTCGATATCCGGCCGAGTGCTTTAACCACTTAAGCTACCGAGACGTCCTCTTACACTCTGAAATTTTGGGGGCTTTAAAGGAACAAGATGTTATGACGAAATACCTGCCGTTGATGTTATACCGAAATGGTTGCATTATAATGCACACATAGCGGGTGACTCCGTTAAAGTTACTGTTACAGTTTCTTGAAATTTGTAGCAATTAGTTAAAACGCATCTTGGAGCAGTGTGAAGTCACGGAGAGAGGGGAAGGTCGGTCGGACGAGGTGAGGGTGGTGCAGAGGTGTCGAATATGCCTCCGTTTATCCCCAAAGAGAGAGGTATATGCGCCCCACATTACATTCGCAGACAAGGCTCCTCGGATGAAAGAAGAGAAACATAGTATTCTTCCATCGCAGAAATAGCGGTCGTAGCGAAACCAGAGCTAAGCACTCATCAAATCATTGCGATTGAAACAACTTGTAGTAATCTGCCGTGACTTTTTAGAGTAATTCGGGTTTATTGAAAGTTCTACTTATAAATGGTACACTGTGGAACACCACTGGAATGTGTGGTTGTTATTTCACACTAGGCGTGCAGCATTAAAACGAAATCTAAGTGTACAGTTTACAGTATCTCGGAAGTGATTCCGTGACCCACGGAATATATATTTCAAAATATATGCATAGTGGGTCGCAGTGGTCCAGTGGGTAGAGCGTTGGATTACTTTCCGGAGGGTCCCGGGTTCGATTCCCGGGCAAGGCACTCTGGGCACCTGCAGCTCCACCCAAGCTACTTGATTTTTCGGTTACCAGGTCTTCCTGGGGAACCATAACCGGCACAGGGCTGGAGGAACTGGCCGGCCCCCCTACCCTGATGTGTGAATATTCACACGCCGTCGGGCTTGGTACATGGGTGAGCTCTACCATCACCTACTAAACCGACCTTCGGGTTGATTACTGTGTTTACGGATATAATGTATAAATATACATATTTATTTATGCATACATGCATAAATAAATATTTTTTTCTATATGTATATACATATATTCATATATTTTTTAACAGCCTACGTGAAGTATGGTGACGTAACATCTGACGTGTTTGGAAGCGGGATATAAAAAGCTATGACGTAGACTCCGCAGATGTATTTGCGTAAGCAGAAATATTAGATTATTATCTGACGACACAGTGGCAAACACACAATCGCATAAGGTTAGTAAAGGTTCCGGCTAATAGAGGGCTTCCCCCTCGAGGTTTGGGCTACATTTCGGATCGGCATAAGAAACAAGATTAGAAGAATTGAATTTCACAGAGAAATAATTGAACGAAGGAATTGAAAGGACTCGATAAATGGCGAAAGAGAAACTACATGTAGTGTAGATTGGGATCCAATCCTGTGACTCATTCGGAACCGCTCAAGTAGATGCGCGTGTTTTTACTTCCAGCCTATCATGCGTCATAGGCCGTTGGGGAGTATACCTTTGAAGAGTTTGGATTCATTCGTTGGTATACGGGGAAATGTTGTTTCGCATTTGACGAGGTTGTATTTGGAATGCGCAGTAAAGGTCTAATTATTGCACCACAATTTCCCACGAAGGAGTATGGCATGGGATGATAGGTCACAAGCACTAGTTTTTTAAGGCCAATTGTTGGCATTCCTTAGAAAAAATTTTGTCGAAAATTCAAACTGTCATATGGATCGGTTTATTCCCTAGTTTACGGCGTAAATTTGATATAATTGTGATTTCATTCAAGTTTAAGTCGAACATATAATCTCCTAGCGTACCATGTCTCCAAAATCAGATTTTTCAGTAATCATGCGGTACTTCCTATGCATTCGCACCGGTTCTTCACGTAGCGGGAAGTTTTTCCCTGCACACTGTATTGGAGTTCCATCTGAGAAAAGTGATGACTATGAAACGATATCAGTTTCGAAGAAGGTGCAAGATTCGATCAAAAGATTGGATTGTTACAGAAAGAAAGTAAGCGCGACGGGATTGGTGGCAAAAAGAGAATAGGAGTAACACTTCTAAGACGAAGGTAACAGTCGAGGCAATAGAGGGACCATGTGTTCAATGGTGGTGACACCTTCGGGGAAATTATTAGGACACCACATTATGCCAATAAATCAGGCCCCCTATTGACAACCCAGAAGAAATTAACGGACTGATTCCCTCGTACTCAGACCTCTTCTTAAGACGGACAGACACATGCACTCTTTATTAAGATAAGTGACCCAGCAGTAAGACTAACAGTTTCCGTTTCACACTGCCCTTACGAAAACGTCTATTATTCACATGCATGTTTTAGCGCAAGTCGCCACGAGGGGTCGTGCCTGGGGGTGGGTGGGAGTGTTGGACCAGCAGCCGTTAGAGAAATTCCAGATCAATGGAATTCGGCATCATTTAATTTTCTAGACGTTCGGTTGGTTGTGCGTGGTGCTTCAGATTGTCTTAGTCATAGATTGTGCGTGGCAGAACTTATTCCTTACAGTTTTTTTACAGGGATTCCTTAGAGGTATCGATCGATTCGAGAGTCCATTTCCCATAACTTTCCCTCTTTGAGTAATTCACCAATTATATAATGCAGCGATGGAAATATTACCCTCTCATCAAGTTTCTAATCGATTATTTTGTGTTTGTCTAATAACCAATGAGTTCACGCGATTTTTTTGGAGGATGAGAGTGCACTCCCACTCGCGCATTCCAAAAGGGGAGGGGGGGTACCTAGCGGATGGTAGAGGTTAAAGTTCGGACTCCTGTCTACCTCTTCTTATTTTCTTACCCCGGGTGTCGTAATCTCTGACGTGGCTGGAGTAAGGACACGGCGGGTGAATGGTAACACCGCGGAGATCGTCCAGGAGGCCTCGGAAAGGGGGAGCTTTTTACCTGCCCCGTGTTCACTCGGGCGATGCCAGCTGTTTTGGACGCCGTCCCCTCCCCTCCCCCCGAGTCCAATTCAGCGCCCCTCTTCCCTCCCCCAAGGCTTTTTCCTTCCTCTTACATACTTCCCCGCCATCCTTCCCCCTCCTCCCCCCGGTCGCCACCCCCTCATTCTTCTTCTTCCTCCACCGGTGGGTCTTCGCTTTCCTTCCTCCTCGCGATGTGGCGGCATCACCCGCCCCTCTCCCCCTCCCTAGCCCTCTAACCCGTCGTCGTGTCCAATCCAGTGTTGCCAGACCCGTTTCGCGTCCAGAATGCCTCACTCACTTCGCTCCTTCGATCTCTCGGAGTGAGTGGAGTGGGATGGCGATAATGATCGTTGTTTCGAAGCCCTCCTCGCAACCCAGTCGGCGTAAGAGTGGCTGGGAGACTGGTCGAGGGCCCCCAAGGGGTGGGGGTGGGAAATTGGTGTTTGTTGTTGCCCTCTTGAGTTTAAATGGCAAACGCGCGCTCGTCGGGGTCGTGTCCGAAGGATGGTGTCAGGGGGTACTTCATCTGACCCCGATTTGCGAAGCGGCCCGTGATCATTTTTTGTTGGGGCATTACGTCGAGGTCTCGCTTGTCTTATTTCGTTGTTTTCTTGTGTGTGGGCGAGGAAATTGACAAAATCCTTGACGAAAATCGTGTTTTCAGGCAGCAGCATAAAGAATCGGAATTTCGTCGTCTTCCCCAAGGTGCCCTGCCAAAGTGTGACGCCGTATGTGTCACGCCCCTGTCACACTCACACACCACTGAGAGAATGCAACTTCGAAACCTATACTGTGCGATAATTTTTGCCTCATTCAAAGGAAATCGTTTTGAAAACCACCGAAACCCAGGGGTGTAGCACGTTGCTATTAAATTAATGTTAGTGGCTAATGGGGAAGTTACGTAATTTAATCGATGAAAACAATTTTAATGGATAATTTACCTTCATTGTGGCATACACGAACATATTGCAAGCCAGTGTATACAGTGCATACCACAACACTGAGGTAAAAAGATTTTTTTTGCTTGGAGTCGTGTTTGGCAATTATTCTAACCCCTCATATTTCTTAGGAAAAGTGGAATTTGAAATCTGTGTGATCTTGTAGTTTATATATTCATCCCTCTGATTTTATTCTCATGGCAACTCCTACCGTTGTACCTTTGACGATGTTGGAGATATTTTTAACATTATAATCCAATAGTAATGGCGTTAGAAACAGTTGATGGATTTTTCAAAAGTTTAGCATTGCTTGAAGTCACGACGCAGCCCCAGAGAACGCCGGAATCTACTTTTGTGGCAACCTGCGACAAATCGTTGAAGGTAGTGGCGGGAGGTTGGACCTGAACAAGGAATGCTTGGACCCCAACATCGTATGTTACCAAACGGCTCTAAACTATTAGGGGAGTTTAATGACCATGGAAGTCATCTTGAGTTAGTTGTGAATGCATTGTATTAAGTATATGAATTTTAACTCGCACCCTTAGGCAAGCGAGACAAGCTCCTGCATTTGCAGCGACTCTTATCCCATTTCAACGATCTTTCAACTGTTCATCTAGCAAGCGGAATGAAAAATTGTAAAAAATAAAGCGGAAGGAATTTAAAAATGGCAATTTAATCTAAATTCAATTATTTGCATAATTCAACATATTTCGTGGAAACTGAAACTGAAGAAGGATTTGGATTCTGCATCCCAGGTGTTGAATTATCCCCTGCCACACACCCTAGCGCTTTTTCTGTACGTTTTCGTCTAGATACTGATTCAGTCGATGAAGATTGAATACTATGGTACATGTACAACTGTTGACACTACACATTTGGTACTGACAGTATTAGATTATACATTATTTGTTCCCTTTCCATGCTTTAATAATGCGTGTGAATGGTGCACGCCTGGTGCTCATTCCGTCGCAAACCCTCAGGTGCGTGGCTTGTAGTGCACCATGCTGATGGCGATGAAATAGCGATCGAGGTGTAATAAGGCTGTCATGCACGGTAATGGGTTGAAATACTTAGTGTACTTCCCTGAGTCTAACGAATCAATCAATGGAGTGACGTTGAACATCCCGAGTTTACCTCTGACAGCGAGGGAGTTTTGATGGCAATCAGTGGTAGTTTTCGCCACCAGGATAAAACGGGAGATATATGAACCCCTTAATTGACATAATCAAGCAATGGAACTTTTCCCACCTCCCACAAGCAATAATGACAAAATCAAATGTAACCACTCGTGCACCTCGTATATTTCATAATGCTAAATTTGAAGGTTCACTCGAACATACCTAGTGACGGAAAATAAATACTTAGTTATTCCACATGTATTCTATTAAACACGACCACGGTTTCGATTTACAAACTCATCAACAGATCAAAGGCCTTTGTCAGTCGAAACCGTGGTCGTGTTTAATAAAATATAGTACATGTGGAATAACCGAGTATTTCTTTTCCGATATGAATCGCTTCCACAAAGCGACGCCTGAAACCATTCTATTCATACCAGTAACGTATGATGTAGCTAGATATGCATTTATGTATTCAGGCATACGTTTATTTCTTTGTATGTGTCGATTTATATTAATGTTTGCGCATAATTACATTTTTATGTATGAATAGGGGGTGAAATAATACCTCTCCACTACTTTTCCCTGTGGCGGATTACGAGGGTTGAACCCGCGACATCTGGGTTTGCAGGCGAGGACGTTATCCCTCCGCCACCGCAGTCTATCAACGGTGAAAAATTCAGATCATGGAAATATGTTTTACGGTAGCTTTCGTAAACTAAGGCATTTGAGTTGAAAAAAAAACATCTCTGCGCATGCAAGATGTGCTGATAGCAAGTAGGAAAGTAATGTACTCATAATGGTTCGATAGTGATAAGAACCTATTCTGCTTAAAATCGAAAATTGTTTTAGTAACGCGGTTATTTTGCAATTATTCTCATCCTTTATCATTTGTCGGAATGGTGACTTATGAAATCTGTTTATTCTATAGTTAATCTCTCTGTTCTTATGTTAATGATGTATCCTACTGCAATACGAGTGTAGTAAGTCTATTAAGTACACTGTCGACGTCTTCGCGAATGAGACCGGCTTCCAATTTATGCAACGGATGCAATCTGTAAATTGACCTCCTCTCCGTGAGGGATTTCCTAGCCTACCTAGTTCCTCTAAAAATCTAAATACGCCCATGCGTTCATCATAGCGACGTTTCATGAATCTAGTGGCTATTCGCTGCCCAAGATTTAATTTGACCATTTCGCATATTTCATGAGCATCCAATCGGACAATTGACATGGATTAATTTTGCGCATTGAGAGAGATTTTGAGTGCAAGATGGTCATTTTCGTTCTCTGCTCACCGATGGAAGGGAAATGGAATCTTATCGTTTGATACGTATTCGTAAAAAAAAAGGATTATTGGCATGATGGGTAAGTGCCCACCTCTCTTTGGTTGTGGAGGAAACATTCCTTAGGTGAAAATAACGAATATTATCACCTTTCCATATTTCTCAGGAGGGCGGCGACCGCTCAGAGACTTTTGGAAATGACAGCGCATGTACGCTCATATATATAAGCTCATATTGCGGTGAAAATTAAAAGAGAGGTAAATGGGAAACTGGAAAGGAATAGACGCATTTAATTTAGTAAATATGAAATATCGTCATTATTAAATGAAAATTCTTCCCGAAAAGTTGGAAAGAGTGTTGATGGGATTCTTCAAAAAATGATCTTCCGTAGATGAGATGCCACTTGGCCTGAAAGATATCCCTCTGAAGATATCTCATTCCACTTAGCTCTGGTGCCAACTTCCTTCAGAAATCGAAGCTCGGAAAGAAATCCCACGGCGTCGCTTGTTGAGTATCGGTCCGCTCTTGCAGATTCTTTCACGAGTCCGCTTCTTGCGAGAGGCTTCTTGGCGAAATTAATTTCAGAAGCGACGCTGAAGACGAGATGAAATTCCAAGCCCTCAATCGAGTGTCTCGCGGATAATCGTTGAGGCGCCGGGAGTGAGCCAGCGAGGCTTCAATGTGAAGTTGGCACAACCGTGAGTGGGAAGAGTCATCATTGAGCCAATCACACACCGATAACCCACTGGTCATGTTGTGGCAGTGACCCGAGTGGGCACGTACGAGTCATAAGCACGTTTATGGATCTGTTGCTGTCAAAAGCATTAGAGTTAGCGAGAATAATGACCTACTAAACAGCATTGAGGTGTACGAAAGCACTCGAATGGCTTCGTATTATAGGTTTGGGGCATAAAATCAAAGTATTTATGAATGTACCCATGGTTTTCCTCCCAAAAGTTCAATTCCGAAAGTCATATTTTGATCTTCAGGTCCACTGTTCCACATTCGATTAACGCGTTGGCCAATCTTTTTTCATCATAAGGTTCCAATGTTTTATTTTGGCGTTAAACCTATGGATTCATTTACTTTTTGGAAGTAAGTTTTATTACGTGTTAAATAGTATAGGGGTGATTGGAAGTGTTAAGTCTATCGATCGTACCCGAGTTATTCACAGGACGAATAACGAAATGGATCACACGTCAATCACCCTAGGACATTTGGGGAGGAGAGAGAGAGAGAGAAACGTCCACAGGAGCATGGATCAAGGATTTATAAATGAGATTTTTTGCAGAGAAGTTTGAGGGGAAGTCAAATTATAATCGCAAGTATGCCGCATATCATACTTCAGGGAAAAGTTTAATTTAAGAATTGGGACACGGAAATAGAAGGAGAGCACTCAGAAATTTTGGAAATGGCAGCGATACATCGAGCGAAACGTTGGCAAACGTATATTCGAGGAATGCGAGGAGATTCTCGAGTGAACTCTGTTTAAGTGCGAGAGGGCTGATGAATTCATGAGCCTCGCTAATGGCAATCTTCTTGTGCGTCGAGAGGAAATTGTTACCGCTTCGCGCATGGGAGGAGGGCTCTTGCTGCGTTCTGGAATTGTAATCATTTCAACAGTAATTTTACATCCCCGACATGCGTTTAGAGGGTATTAAGTCGATAGAAAATTTCATTAGCATGGCGTCTTCCTTGCATATAAGATCAACACACGGGTCCATACAAAAAATGCTGATGAAAAAATAAATGATCCCCTTCGCTGCAGGGTGGAAGTCGCCTAACAGCATTCGTGGCATCAAACAACCTTTTCGTAGTCCGGGTGACAAATTAAAAATATTTAAAATTGTGATACCACGCGGTTGTTTTGCAGCGACATGTCACGATGTCGTCGTCAGGATGAATCGTTTTTTTCCTACTTTTTCAATTTTTTTTGCTTTTCTCACTGTTTTTCTACATTCGTTGCAATTAGACTTTTACCAGCCGTGACATTGCAACGTGTGCCTCATTCGCATTGACGCAAGTTTATAGTCACTCATAAAAGGGCTGCAAGTTTGAAATTATCAGAGAAGTGCATCTGGACTGAGGAAATACCATGAAAATAATGCTATTTCATCTCTAGGTGTCCCGGGTTCGAAGATTTGATCTTTTCAAAAGTTTTTGAGTACTTGATGATGCCGCGAGTCAGTGAAACGCTTTGTACTGTGAAATGAAGTCTGTGGAAAATTACAAAATCTTTTAATTTGGACATCAAACAATTCCACAGAGTGACGCCTTAAAGTGTAAAGTATACTTTCAAAAGTTCTTAACGTGTCCCATTCGTTAATATTGGAGACAATTAAATTTCAGGAAAACACATTGTGGAACACTGAACTTGATTCATAGAATTGACACTTACGGTGTTTTAAAAGGAAATTTTTCTGCCAATGACTCGAGATGAAATTGACCTTGACTTCCGGGATTTAGAAGTAATAATTTTCGCAATTTCTTCATTTTGATTGTAAAATAAACTAAAATAAGATCTGCAAAAAGAGTATTATTTTATTAATTAAAATGCTTTAATACTACTCCTACTCCGAATGTGGACAAAAATATGGATTAAAATACGGATTCTTGTAATTTCAATGTTCTATCAAATCTCGCTTAATATTTAATCAAAAATTAAGTTCGTTAACTGTGAACTTTTTTAGTTTAGCCTATTATTGGGCACCGCCACCATTGTCGATCCGTAATTGGTTCATATAAAACACACTAAAACAAAGACTCAAACATAAATATAAACATATGTATACACACATACACATATATATGCAAACAAACACGCCCATCCTTATTTAACGTTTCGACGTTTCATGTCCCTTTCGTCGGACGAAGGAATCGAAGAGTTTTGCTTCGTCCGACGAAGGCCGCCTAATCACTGGACCGTTAAAATATTTCTCAGCTTTAATTTTTTATATGATTTGTTTATGTCTGTTCATGCCCAGGTATGAATTCACTGGTCAAATTAGAAATTCGATGTAATTCGAGTAAGCAGGCATTACTTATCCGTACGAAAACGAACGCAATGTCACACGCACATTCATTTCTGATGACCTCTGAGGAGAGGACGCGCGATTGCAGGAACGTACCTATTATGCATAGTACAGTCCTCAAGTAATCATATATTTAAATATGCGTGAGTTGTGTGTCCGCTTGCGTGCGTATATGCAATGCTAGATTGATTGAATGGCACTGAATTTCCAATTTTACACTTGCATTCTTACACCTGTTTTTTGATAAATAAATATATTTTCTTACTTGAAAGTGTTTACATGTTAAACCCGTTAAAATTGGTATGACAAATATTTTGAAGCGATGACGCTTTTAATTAAATGTCGGTGAACCTCTGTCTAACATGAAGACAATGGTAAAAACAAAAATGGTTCAATGAGTTATCGATAACTCTCGAAATCGATATCTTTTCATTCGCAATATCCACCCTTCTGCTCCCGCATGATTGACGATTCGGGAGCGCATCAATGCTTAGCACATGTCCGAATTTGAGCTTTCGAAAAAAGAAGAATTTGAATGTTACCGTCCTGATATTTCCTCCACCGCCCCCTCACTCCACCCCCGCCACCCCTCCGTGTCAAACTGTGTTGAGGTCACAAGGGAGAGATCACATTGAATATTAAAACAACTCCTTCACGGAGTTTTCCATGCAATGCTCGGTCTTACCGCATCTGTTGGGCCGCATTAAAAATGTCATTTGTTTCCTGTTGTCGGCGATGAAATTCATAACGTCATACGACCTGGAATAGTGGTGAATACACGTGTGTGCGGCTTATCTTGGGAATGGTGCTCGTAACGCCGCCGCGGATAAGCCGCGTACTAACGTAATTGCTCTTTTCACCACCTCAATATTTCCGATCGCTGCTCCCTCACAAAATCCCACGCACATGATTTTCAATCTGAAACAATACTGATTGATGCGTTCCCTTGACTTTGCGCTATGTCGTCAGGAATCCTGAATATTAGCCTAGAGAAGGTAAATCGTACCATACAAGGAAAGGGAAAAGACCTAACCCCCCCCTTCCCTGATGTGTGAATTTCACACACCGTATCACAGGGCTTAGTGCTTGGTGAACTCTACCAAACAGACCTTTGAATTGATTACTCTCTTTATGGAAGTTGGCTCCATCTTCCACGGTAGAGACGATAGTACTTATATTATTATAAGATAATCTATGGGTTAAAATAGGTTTATGGATGGATACAACTACCAAATAAATATTTTGTGGCTCCTAACAAAACATATATATATATATATATATATATATATATATATATATATATATATATATATATATATATATATACATATATATGATTTCTTCGAAGTAACACGGAAGTGTTGAATAAAAACCTTAGACAGTAACACACAGCACGAGAACACATAAAAAGAACACTCACAATAATATCTTGATAATTTCGACGGACTCGAGCTCCGTCTTCTTCGGAAGATAATATATGACTCAGTCATATCTTAACTTCCGAAGAAAACGGAGCTCGAGTCCGTCGAAATTATCAAGATATTATTGTGATTGTTCTTTTTATGTGTTCTCGTGCTGTGTGTTACTGTCTAAGTTTTTTATATACATATATATACACATATATATATATATATATATATATTGTTTTGCAATTTATTATTAGGTACTCTACCGGTTAAGGTAGGTTTTTGGATGGACACAAATATCAAATAAACATTTTGTACCTCCAAACAAAACCCAATCCACCAACCTAATCTACATCAGGTCCCTCTTCATCTCTGTGTACTTCTTTCCTCCCTTCATCCCGTCCAACATCCCTATCCTGTTCCTGCCCTTTCCTCGTTTGCCCAGCATCCTCCCCTCTATTACCCTCTTCAACATTCCACTACCGCTCAATACGCCTTTCATCCATTTTTCCTGCCTCCATAGGATTTCTCTCAACAAGCCCATCTCCTCACCCACCATCTCTAGTACTTCCTCATTTGTTTTCCTTTCGGTCCATTTCACCTTCTCCATTCTTCTCCACACCCACATTTCAAAAGCCTCCAATCTACGTCTATCTTCCTGCATCAGCGACCACGTTTCGGCGCCGTACATAGCTGGGCTCCATATCAAAGTTTTTACGAGTCTTTTCTTAACCTCACTACTGAATGTCCTCGTCATCAACTCCCTCCTCCCTGAGAAAGCCTTCTTGCCTAGTGCAATTCTTCTCCTTACGTCCCTACTACTTTGACCGTATCAGTCACAAACACTTCAGAGATACGTAAATTGTTCGACCTGCTCTATTTTTCCCCTCCTATTTTAATGTTTAGTTTAGCCTTTTTCTTTCTGGAAAATCGCATAACCTTTGTTTTATTAAGATTGATTTTCATCCCATATTTATCGCACTGAACCTCCAATTCACACAGCAATGCTTGCAACCCCTTGGATGACTGAGCAACTAATGCTTGGCCATCAGCAAACCTAACCGATTTTACGAATTCCCCTCCCACCTTCATTCCTACCTCCAGGGGGGATATGAACACACATAAAGGACGAACACAGGAGAGGTGAGGAATGCGGAATCAAGCAGACCACGAGAGTAAAAATATTTCCTCGACCGGGACTTGAACACCGGATCTCGCAACTTTCCGGGCGGACGCTCTAACCACTTGAGCTATGATTCAATTAATTTTTATTCGGTCCAGTCCATACCTTACACAGCAAGTGTTTACATTGTACATAATATCAACTTATAGATTTTGGTTACAGCATATTTTTTCCCATATAAATATATTCTTACACACATATACACATAAACATAAAAAAGCATATAGACACATACATATATAGGCATACATTCATATGTCTGCATACAATTGTGACCATTTGCAATACCGTTGAAGGAAATAATGAGGTAAGGCTAACAAGATATACATTATATATGGTGAGGGTTATCGATTAGTTTGAATCACATTCTGTGAAGCAACTCTTCAACCACTGGCGAAGTGTGTCCGGTACCGGGGGCAGCCACTTCCGTTCCACCAATGGTTACATACTTTCCGCGGAATTTATTAATTACATGAACTCCACGACTAAAGTAGCCATTATTAGAGTTTTGAAGCTTGGAAAGAGCCGAAAGTTCAGGGCGTTCGTCCTCTTCAAGATCTTCACGGCCTTCTTGGAAACGCTTATACCACTCGTAATCTCTAACCTTAGTGGCTGTCACAGACAAATTCCACAATGAAAACAGCTGAAAGTTTTATCTTACTTCAGGAGCATGTGTACCAACATAATAAAAAAAAGTTTGACAATCGGACTCTCCAAGCCCGCAAAATGAAAAAATTCTCGTTATGTTTTGAACACCAATCGTATATATATATATATATATATATATATATATATATGTATATATATATATATTCATTCAAACATAGAAATAGGTATAAGGAAAGGGGATAGGAAAACACATAAAAGGCGAATACAGGACATGTGGGGAAGGCGGTTTTTGAGCAGATCACGAAAGTAAAAATGTTTCCTTGACCGGTATTTGAACACCGGATCTTCCACTTGCCGGGCGGATGCCCTCTTCTTGTGTGTATTGTCTATTTCTCCTTTGGTGGGTGGAACAGCTCCCTAAAGCCTTCCTTTGGCAAATGATTCGGAGCACTTGGGCGTCTTAAAAACATCGCAGATCTCAAGGTAAATTAAGTTTCCTCGGTGGTGTAATGGTAGCACATCCGCCCGGCAAGTGGAAGATCCGGTGTTCAAATCCCGGTCAAGGACACATTTTTACTTTCGTGATCTGCTCAAAAACCGCCTTCCCCACATGTCCTGTGTTCGCCTTTTATGTGTTTTCCTATCCCCTTTCCTTATACCTATTTCTATGTTTGAATGAATATTTGTGCGCCGTATGGCGGGACTTCGTATTTGAATGTGTGTGTGTATATATATATTGTATTATATATATGTATATATATATATATATACAATTATTTTCCGGACGAACCATATATATATATATATATATATATATATAGATATATAGATATATATGGTTCGTCCGGAAAATAATTGTACTGATTTTTCCCGCCGCTCCAGGCGCGCCCAGCACTGCTCTGACGGACTGCGATTGGAGGGAGGTATGTTGGCAAGCGACGCTGAAAAAGGCAGTCGGCTCTGAGCTGTGGTGTAGTGAGGAGCTCTGTTAACGCGAACCTCCACGCTCGACCCACGTCACGGAACGCGATGCCGAAGTGTTTGGAGCAGCGTTATTCCATCAAATTTGCGGTAAAGCTTGGGAAATCGTCTACCGAAACTGTCGGTATGATTAACCAGGCTTAAGAGGAGTCAGCCATGTCCAGAAACATGATCTTTCGGCGGCACAAAATGTTCGTGGAGGGCAGAGAAGAGGTCGACGACGAACCACGGCCTGGACGCCCATCAACGACACTCACCGACGAAAATGTGCGAAAAGTTCGCGATGTACTGAACTCTGATCGTCGTCTTAGTGTTCGGATGATAGCAGAGCAGTGTAATGTGCAAAAAACAATAGTGAACGAGATTATTAGGGACCAAAAACATCTGGCGGCTGCATCACGACAATGCGCCGTCTCACACCGCGCTTGTCGTGTCGGACTTCTTGGCCAAGCACGGCGTGGCAACGCGGCCGCACCCGCCCTACAGCCCGGACTTGGCACCACCGGACTTCTTTCTGTTCCCGAAGATAAGGAGGAGTTTGAAAGGAACGCGATACGGGACTTTGGATGCCGTCAAAGAGGCCGTGACGACGTGTCATCGAGAGGTTCCCGATGATGCCTTCGCGGGAGGGTTCCAGGAATGGGAACGCCGCTGGAACAAGTGTATCGACTCACAAGGGTCCTATTTTGAGGAATATTAGCTTAAGATATGTAAAAGTGTAATAAATTTTTTTCCTGAGCTCAGTACACTTATTTTCTGGACGAACCATGTATATGAACCTCCCTCTTGGTCTCGCAGATCAAGAGGGAGGTTTACGATATATCTGAGCCTCGAAATATCGATGATATTTTCCCTCCCTGGCCACATGGTCCTGATTCCCTGAAAACGTTCATTTCCGACCTCAATGCTTCGTCCTCTCTCTCCTTCAATTCTACCGTTTCCTCCTTCCAAATGACTTTCCTAGATGTAAACGTATCATTAATAGACAAAACATTCCACACTTCTGTACACATAAAACCGACCAACAAACAGCAATACTCACATTATAGCAATTGCCACCAATATCACAACAAACGCTCCATTCCTTATTCCCTTTCCAATAAGAGGACACAGAATCTGTAATCGCCCCGACTCCCTTGATAATTTCCTCTCAAATCTACTCCATTCCCACCTCAAACGAGGTTATCCTGCATCCCCCCTAAACAAAAGAATCCTAAAACATGCTTACACTCCCAAACCTTCCGCCACCGTAGAAACACATCCTCTTTCAATTTGTACTACATACTTCCCTGGCCTAGAGTCTCTGAGATCAATCGTAAAAAACATCTACCCGTATCCTCAAGAACTATGATTCCACCACCAACTTTTTTCCCAAATGACCCTACCTTACTTTCAAACACCGTAAGTTTTACACGCATGCACGCACACACACACATATGTATGCATGTATGTAAAATATATATATATATATATACATATTATATATGTATATATATTATATATGTGTGTATATATATATATACACACATAACAAACTATAAATAACTAAAGATCGTAATATAATAATGGATCTAACACGTCTTTCGTAAAATGTGTTCTTCAAAGAACTTCTAACCCTTACACCATCGTCAAGTAATCGTTAGGTTCCAATAACCAATGGCTTTATTTCTGTTGAATGTTCCTACCTTTTATAAATGCTCACATTAAAACGTGATTTTCTCCATTATTAAACATTAGAAAACTATTTTTAAACTGTACATACATTTGCGTAGTTTGTAAGACCACCCGACCAATATCGGTTGTCTAACCATCTCTCGGGTTTTCAATTCGTTCTTGTCATTTCATGTCTACCCGGTCTTCTCGTCACAGTGGGATATCATATACTAAATTAAATTCTTTCCACGCAAAGGCATTTCACCCGAGTTACTTAACCCTCGTTACGTCATGGTTTCCCAGAACCCGCCAACACGGATCCGAACGCGTTTTGGAACCTCCCACGTTTCTTCGTACAAAAACTATACAATCAGACAATTTTCCACTCAGGACATCCATTCGCGATCAAGCAAGGGTAAGCGAAGAGCATCGCAAGTGGATTTTTCCGCCCCGAGTCATCGAGGAGGATCGGCAACCGATGTCAGGGAAGCATTCCGACTCCGGGGAAACGAATGTGGCCTGCCGCGAAAACGGATTAACGAGGCGCAAGAGGAAAATAAAACGGAAAGAAGGGAGTTTAATTCTAGAATCGGATTCGACTCGGGAGGGCTGAAGAAGACTGCGGGCGATTCCCTTGCCTAGAGGGAGGCGGGGGCGGGACTATAAAAGGGGTAGGTTTGGGATTGAGATGGGGGCATATCCTCCTCAATTTAATCCATCGATCGCCAAAGGGAAGCGCCGCTTATAGTGCGATTGCTGTACCATTTCCGGATCTCCAGTCGTGTCAATTACTCCCGAATCCTTTTGTTCTCGATACTCTGCCCGTTAGTTGCTTGCGAAATTTAGATATCCGACACACGGCGTCCATCCCAAAGCACACACACACCCCTCCCCCTGCGCCTCCCACTGCTGAGAACAATGAATAACCGCTGGACGGCGATGGCCACTCCACCGGGTGCCACCCGCAGACCGAAGGCCTGGTGCGGGATTCTTTTCATTCGAAGGGAGGAAACAAGGGCCTCCTGGAAATTCCAGTTCCAGTCGGCCCAGATCGGTAGAAGTAGTAGTTTTCAGGGGAGGCGACCGACAGCCGAGGTCATTTGCGCCATCAGGGATGTATGGGAAAGGATGAAGGGTGGAGAGAAACCCGGCGTCGGCATTGGGCTACTCCTAACGAAAGGCACCAAGAGTTCCGCGGCTTAACGTCCCATCCGACGGACTCACTCAAAGTGCTCTCCAGAATGCACCTCAAGCTGGGATCGGGATACCACTGAAAAATATCTGTCGCTGCCGGGATTCGAAGCTGGTCCCTCACGGTGGGAAGCCCGTGCGTTAGCCACCGCACCGTGCCAATAACGGTTGACTAACCATTTCTGTGGATTTCAATTCGTTCTTGTCATTTCATGGCTACCCGGTCTGCTGCCTATCTTCTCTTTTTGCCTTTTTTATTTATACATTTATGATAGCATTCAAATCATTTTTATTATCTGATAGGATAGATGGCAAACGCCCCAAAGATAGAGCAGAACTCCGAAGAATAACTGTACGAAGACACACTTTGTTTCCATTTTTTTCTCCTGATGCCCACGACTTTATATTCTCATGTGTGGAGGTTGGAATTGCTCCAGTGCAATATTTTTTCAATGCACCCTAAAACTTCTCACGTGTGGAAGCAAGTTCTCGTCTTATGGGGAAGTTTGTTAGTCTCGGGACAGCGTAAAAATTTTACGCCCGTCTCCCTTCAGATGCACGGCAGTTTGTTATGATGAGAAGCAGCGGCGGCATTTTATTTGTTGACCCTCTTGAATTTATGCTCGACTGTATTTCAAGGAGGGCACCTGTCAACTATGCAATACTGCAATTCACGCAGGAGCGATCATTTGGCAGTAATTGGGACCAACTGGAAGAGTTCAATAGTTCGAGCTTCTCTCACTCGGGGAGATAAAACCTCGGCGAGAAAAATTCAGCAAGATCAGTCTTGGATGCGCTAGAGATGGCGCGCGGTTCGTATGAGATCGGGATTACAACATTTGAACCATGACTTCAATGAGGGCTCCACGTGGTCAAAGGATTCTATATTGAACTGTCAGACCGCTAGAGCCTGATAAGTAACAATTTATTATATACTTAGTATGAATAACTACTTTGATTTTCCAAAAACGACTCGTATCAATAATAATGGACAGTTAACGACCTCAGAAATATTCTCTCAATGCAAGTTGCAGCAAGTCCTAGTGAAGCGCTGAAGCATAGTTGCACATCACTGTGCGAGTTGTACGGACATGAATCCTTATTGACTGCTTACTTTCGGTATCACCATGCATCATACAAAAAATGATCTATCAAGATTCTGGAGCAGAGGGTGGTCAGACATTGAACCGTTCGTTCAATTCGATTCGTTTTAAATTTGGGTGTGATTGCGGGACGCCATGTGCATAAAGTGTATTCGCAAAAGATTTTTGGCGGACCATTTCAAGTTGTGAAAATACAATTTCTTCGAGAGGCCTTACTCCGAAGATACTCATGGAGAATATTATCCAATAACATTCCCTATGTTTCGCCTCTCTGGAAAAGAGGTTATCAGTACATGGGCGTGTCTTTGAATACACTTTCCACGCGTATAAGCTTGCCTTTCGCTCGTCGTATATAGCATTCAAAAGGGTATTTGGAAAAAAAACGGCTTGGATATTTGAAATTATTCATTGGGATACGATTTCAAAGATGGAGAGGGAAAGAGAAAGGTCATTTAGCGAATATTTTCAAGGATCTGTCGGGAAAAAATAGGTATTATAATGATGAAAAAGTCATCATTGTCAATCCGTGATGGCTTCTGGTCCTCGAACGATAAGGGATCAAAAGGACATTGTCCGATTGCGTTAGGGGTCATAATCGGGCCAAAATTAGTCTGGTGTGTATTCACCCTCCGACCCGCACCCTAGCGGTGGCTTATCTTGGTGGCTTAAATATCTAACTCCCCATGCTGTTACTTTCCAGTCTCTCCATTCCCTAATATCTCCTCGTCCTGAATTCTTCCATTATCCCCTAATTCCTTATCTTTCATCGGGATCTATTCCTCTCTCACACTTCATTCAATCCAATCGTCCTACTATGGCTAAGTATGTTAGCTTTCTTCTTGCTCTTCTAAGCGTCTTTCATGGGCATTTATCTCTACCAACTTTTATATATTTTCCACTCTGTCTTATCCATTTTACTTTCATCGTTCTCGGAGAAAGGGAGTCCGTCTCGAAACTTTTGGAATATTATCTCTTGCATTAAAATTAGGTACCCTAAAAAGCTAGTATATTTTTTGGAGACAGCAACTAGTAAGTATTGGTAAAGTATCAATTTCGTATTATTTCACCGACGAGTCCAATCAGACTTACCTCCAAAAATTAACCCGTTGTACACGTTAACCCTGTTCTGCTTAACTTTTTTCTTATTTCTGTGTCCGCGTAATGTTTAAATATTATGTGATTTTCAAATAATTTTTCGACTTAGCGTCAAGTATGATTCTGCCTCGATATCTTTATGGCAGTTGATCCTATGTTCAACTCAATAATGGTCTTCAGTGAACTTGCTGGGGAATCTAATTGGGCAACAAAAGTTCCTCATTTGTTCCCCAATTAGTTTCCCTACTCTTCTTTTGAGTGTCTTCCAGATGATTCTCTCTTCACCCACTCTCCAAAGTACTTCTTCATTTGTTACCCTGTCGATCAATTTCATTTTCAGCATCCCAAATCTCCATCGTCACCTCATCTTTATTTCTCTGCCGTTCTTATTGTCCACGTCTCATATCCATGACAAAGTTAACTCCCTGCACGAGGGACATTTACGAGGGTAGGCTGAAAACTAATGCACGCATGCTCGTAGACCACAAACAAAATGACCTTCAGAAGCACTCCTGGTGACGTATAGTATGGAAGTAACATTTCCCTTCAACACGCATGCGCAGGTTTGAGGTCGCTACATTCATCCAGTGTATTTTGAGAAGCGGAAGTATGGAGACGTGTTCTAGTGCTGTGTCAACTCGAGTTTGAACATCATGATGTTATCGAATGTTTAACTGTTGAAAAATTGACTCCTACTGAGATTCATCGTCGTTTAAAGGCTGTCTATGGTGACGATGCTGTTGATAAGTCTGCTGTAAATCAATGAGTAGTCAAATTTCCCAGGTTGCAAGCCTGGAAAAACCATAATAGTTGATGAAACTTCTTTTGACTGCGTTTTGGGATGATCACCGAGTTTATGTGACCGATTTTCTGGAACGAGGTGCAACGGTAAATTCCTCTCAGTATATACAGACCCTAAAACTTCTCCGAAGTCGAATTTTTCGTGTGAAAGGCAGCCTTGCGCCAATAATCTTGCATCATGGCAACGTTCGTCCACACACCTCGCGCGCAACTGGAGAGGCTCCGCGAAACCTGAAATTTGAACCGATAACACACCCTCCTTATTCCCCCGATCTTGCGACTTGCGATTTTTATTTGTTTCTTCAACTCAAGAGACACCCCGAGGGTAATCATTGCACCCCGAACGATGAGGTGAAGGCAGCTGTCAAGTCCTGGATTCGAGAAAATTCGGGAGAGTTTTTCAGTGACGGAACGAAAAAACTTGTTACACGTTGGGAGAAATCTAATGTATTCATCTACATCTACATAATACCCCGCAAGCCGCCGCAAGGGCGTGTGGCGGGGGGTGTTAGGCCACCACCCAAAAAAAGGAAAAAAGAAAAAGGAAAAAAGAAACACCGCATTCAAAACCAACACACACATGCAAACCCCAATCCACAACAGTGCACACATTCATTGCAACACCCCATCATTCGACGCGCATGCAACCACACATCTACCTATCCTCACTCCAAAAGCATGCAAGTACATACGCTTACCTACAACAAATAATTCCACCCTAGGATGCAGCAAGAAACCTATCACGAACGTGCCAGCTAGTTTATAGCAAGTAGCCAGGCAAAACACCACCACCACAAGAGCGTTCCACACAAAACTCTCTCCCACCCAAGGTGAGGAATCTGGCCCAACGCTGCAGGTGGGAGGAGGGCACACCCGCGGAGAGGGACAAGGGATGGAAGGGTGGAGCATGAAGTTCGTAAAGACGCTCGGGCATGCGGGAAGGGTTCTGACACAACACACAGGAGGCTAGTGAAAGTGCATGCAATTGAGTTCAACTAATTGTTACCTAGACGCGGAGGGTGGCAAGTGGCATTTTTGTTATCTCCGAGTGTAACCCTAGAGTTGTTATCCCGTATTGTCCGTGGGATGAAGGAGTCCTTGAGTCTGCTAGTCCTGGCATCTATTTCCCGAATTTTGTACACATGATCCAAGCGACCTATATATGTTGGAGAGCGAATAATTTTCGAGACCTCGGTGCTGAAACATGCGGATCCGAATTTATTTAGTAAGTTTAACCTAGCATTGAGTCGTCTTTCTTCCAATGATTCCCATCCCAACTCCATAAGCATTTCAGTGACGCTTTTCGTTTTATCGTAACAGTTTTCCACGAAACGAGCTGCCCGGCGTTGGACCTTCTCAATTTCCCGAATGAGGCCTTTTTCACACGGATCCCATACGCTACATGCATATTCTAAATGGGGCCTTAGAAGAGCGTGATAACAACGTTCCTTGACCTTGGAGTCACTTCTACCGACAATGCGTCTAATAAATCCTAATTTTTTATATGCTTGCCCGCAGACTTTACGTATATGGGTCCCCCAAGTTAAGTCTTTAGTGAATGTAACACCTAGGTATTTCACCGAATCAACTACTTCAAGGTCAACTCCAGCTAATTTGTAAACTAATCCCGTGGATCTTTTAAAGAAATTTACCACCGAACATTTATTAAGATTTAAAGGCAATCCCCATTTTGAACACCATTCATTAATGCTATTTAAATCACGTGCTAGAATTAAACGATCCTCATCCCCAGATATCTCCCGATAAATCACTGTGTCATCCGCGAACATCCTTATCTTACTTTTCACTTTGCGGTTCAGATCGTTAACAAAAATCAAGAATAGTAACGGTCCGATAACACTTCCCTGAGGAACCCCCGAGGTGACTCTTACGCTGGTAGAACTAGCGCCGTCAAGGACTACCCTCTGTTCCCGGTCTGAAAGGAAGTCTTCAACCCAATTTATTGCCCCCTTGTGTATACCTGCGCCCTTTAATTTATGGATGAGTTTACCATGCGGAACCTTATTAAATGCCTTTTGAAAGTCTAAAAAGATCGCATCCACTTGCCTACCACTTTCACCCGATAAAAGTAAGTCATGTGTGAACAATCCTAATTGGGTCTCGCATGAGCGGGTTTTTCTGAATCCGTGTTGATTGTCACTTAAAAAGTTAATGTTATCAAGATGTCTCATTATGGAACTGACAATTATGTGCTCTAAAATTTGGCAACTTATTGAAGTGAGAGAAATGGGTCTGTAATTGCTGGGGTCCTCCCTGTCACCACTTTTAAAAATAGGCGTTATTTGCGCGGTTTTCCAATTCTTAGGGACTTTGCACTCAGTGAGTGATTTGTTAAATATAAATTCGAGATACGGGGCGATGTTAGGAGCTAAGTGTTTTAGCACCCGAGCTGGTATATTTTCGGGACCCGGGGATTTGTTTGGTTTGATGTCTTTGAGCAATTTGGCAATTCCTTGCTCGTCCACTGTTATTTTTGTCATGGGTTCAGTATATATTGTTTCTTGGAGATACGCGGTGGCTACATCGTTCGTGAAGACGCTCTGGAAGAATTCGTTTAGAATGTTGGCTTTAGCCTCACTGTCAGTATGAATGATATTGTTGCAGTCCCTTAAGCAAGCCACGGTTTGTTGACCCCCATTTATTTCCCTAACATATGACCAGAAAGCTTTGGGGTCAGTGTTCAAATACTCGCAGAGTACTTTACGTTTGAAATCTTGCAAAGCGCTACGCAATTGTGTTTTAGTTTCAACTTTAGAGGATCTATACTTGTCCAACAGCTGTTTATTGTCCAAGGGTGATGAGTTCAGACCTGCTTTCTTTACCCTAGAGTGTAACATTCTTTGCTTTCGAAGGGCTTTTTTAACGCCTTTGTTGTACCACCTTGGGTCGCGATTTGCTTTAACGTATTTTACAGGGATGAAATCTGTTATTCCTTTTTGCATAATTTGGACAAACTTTGTCCAAGTTTCTTCCACGGTGGCAAGACTTAAGCGCGTTTTGAAATCGTGTAGTGAAGAGTTTAAATGGCTGGCAAAAGTTTCAAAATCTGCTTTGTGATAATTATATATTTTTCTTTTTGGCTTGACATTCTTTTTTATTTCTACGTTCAAGTTGATAATAACAGATTTATGGTCACTTATACCCTCGTCGGTTGATACACTATTAATGCGTTCCGGTGTATTCGTAAGAAATAAGTCCAATATGTTCTTTCCACGGGTGGGAGTGCGTACTGCTTGATGAAGCGAGTTTCTTTGAACCAATTTTAGTAAGGAATTGCAAGATTCGCGATCACGGGTCCGAGATTTAACACTATTGCTGTCCCAGTCGATACCAGGGAGGTTGAAGTCACCACCAATTATATTGATGCATTTATTATTTTTGTGTGTAAATCTATTTATTTGTTCATTGAGGGTATTAAGTGTTTGAAAATCTGAGTCTGGGGGTCTGTAGAAAGAGCATAAATTAATGTTGGGGTGATTGGATCGCAGTATGGTGCACCAAACACTTTCTATGTTATTATTTTCAAATGCAAGTTGTCTGCTTTCAAGATTACTTTTCACAGCCACGAAAACTCCGCCTCCGGGTCTTGTACCTCTATCATGTCGGTAAACTGTAAAGTTTGTTGGGAAAATTTCTTGGTCATTGATGTCATTACTAAGCCAACTCTCTGTGCCTAATATTATATCAGCCGAATGACATTGGATTATGTGCTCGAGATCCGCTATTTTATTTTTGAGGCTTCTGCAATTTAATACAAGTATATTTAGATTGTTTTTCTCTTGAATCACGCCCTTGTTTGTGTCTGACCGTAATTTACGACACGTTTGTGGAGAAGTGCATGTCAAATGTCTTTCTACGTCAATGCCAGGGTTGTCGGTTACTTTTACATGTCGGCTGTATGTTGTATTAAAACAAGTTTGTGTTTGTTCTGTTATTTTGGGGATCTGTGAGGCGTAACCGGATCTCAAGTGACAAAAAGCGCTGGATTCTACTTTATTTATCCCAATATATGACCTGCGCTCTTGCCTTCCAACTATGCTAAACCCTAGAAACGTGTTCGTGTAACCTACGCGCTACACACTGTGATGCCACGGCAGTATAATGGACCCCGGAGCGATTTAGGGGTACCCGACACGATGAGAGGACAGGCCTCAGATCAACGAAGTCCGCTCCGATTTCCCGACAGAATCCCAACAATCTCTCGTTTATACCCTCTATTCGGCTCCAAACGAGCCTTCCGCGGTCAGTACGTGGCACAATACTACAAATACTTAATTTAAGAGGAACCTTCAACTCTGCCTCAACCCGTTTCACCTCCGAGTGCATCTCCTTAAAGGAGCGCAGGATCTCTTCAGATCCACGTTCTGAGGCGTCGTTTGTTCCCACATGAGCCACAATGCGTAGCTTTGAGCAACCTGTATTACTGACGGCCGCCTTCATCGCCTGCGTCGCCTGGGGTACCCCGCCGCCTGGTATACACCAGGACGACAAGAATCCAACGCCTCCCTCCTGTTGAACTCTGCGGCGCAGCGGATGCATTATACGCCGGACGTTAGAACTGCCTAAAATAACGGTTCCCTCCCTTCCCGAGCGCTGATGTCTTACTCTAGGCAGTGCCCTCGGAGTAGGGGTAGGAGCTGCAGGTACGGTGGTGCTGTCATCCGACAGCACCTGGTACCTGTTGGAGACGGGGATGGTGTCTGCCTCCGCAGAGTCCAATCCTCGCCGCAGCGTTACCTTACCCTTGCCCCGAGATACAACCCTCCAATCGTCAGACCTACGGACAAGAGATACTCCCTCGTTGAGAGATGGGACACGAGGCAGGTCTCTAATCGCCCAGCCACGTGTAGCATTCGGACGAATCCGTGCATCCCTATGGGCATAAAAATCATTCGCCTTGACCGGGATTCGAACCCGGATCCCCCGATATCCGGCCGAGTGCTTTAACCAATTAAGCTACCGAGACGTCTATGTATTGCCTTAACGGTGAATATATTGAAAAATGGATACATGGTATTGAAAATTAAGAATTGTAATTTGATGTACATTGTTTTTGTTCGCTCTCTACAAGGGTGTGTATTACTTTTCAGCTTACCCTCGTCTCTTTCTGAGGGAGGAATCAAGGTTATTCCTCTGGAAGAATCGATGCCTTATGCCCATGATAGTATGAACTGCTTACCTCTATTGGTTGTTTCTTCTGAGAGACAGTTTTCCTCGCCATTTATATTTTTTCGTCCTTTTACAATCTTCTTCTTGCTTCTTACATCGCTGGTGACCCTGCTGCCTAAATATCAATTTTACTGCAGTCCGAACTTGGTTTAGTCTTTGTCTCTCTTGAGGCAGTCCCTGTTCAATCCATATTCGCCATTTTGTTTCGATTATCGTCCTTCTGCGTGCATAAGTCCTGTCGTATCTTTGTCTTGCTCCCGTCGTTTGCCTTCTCGAGTACACTGGAAGAGGCTTGGTCTCTCCTTCGTCCATGTCGAAATAAGCCCGTCTTCGCATTTCACTTAGGTTGCTTGGCACTACATTTATTTTGCAAACCTGCTCTCGGAATCGACCAAGCGTATGGAATCGACGTTCGTTCCAAGTGACTACTACACTGCCACCGTCTCGCGCTCGCACCTTTAGAAGTTCCGCGGCCTGCGAATGCGTCGTTTTGAGAAACTTGTCTCTTGCTCAGTGCTAAGTTCTCCCGGTCGCTTCCCGAAATGATCGAGTGGTCAATGCTCAGGAAGTCCTGGAAAAGATGGGGGAGTACATGAGGGCTAGGGTGGGAGGGGGGTTTACGATGCCGGGGGTACGAAGGGGGACTACGATGCCGGGAACATCCTACGTCTAAGTCTTGAAGAAAGTCAGCTCTTGACTCCTGGAAAGATAAAATAAGCTAATTGCTCATGGAGCATAATAATTTCACAACGGAACACGTTGTGACTCAAGTCCTACGAAACAGGAGATCCCATTCCTACACCCCAATAAATTTTCGCTACTGCGAAACCAATAGTATCTTTGCTGTGGCAGAATACGTATTAATCTTTTATCGGGAAGCGGAGTTATTTCAAGAGCGGACAGCATTTTATTTTTTATTTAATAGTATCCTGCAAGCTAACGCTATGGTGTGTGGCAGGGGGTCAATACACATCAGGCTGTTTTTTACCCGAATATTTGTGCCCCTATCGCGGTCGGATAACATTATTCTGAACCCTAATCGTTTGTGGAAAAAATGCCATGTTAAATCTATCTGTTCTACACTTAATCTCTTTAATTTTCTTGACATGATCTCTCCATGGTACGATGGGATAATGACATATTTTCAACATCCCTGCGTAAGAGACTTCCATCCAATTTATGCAAGAGATTTAATCTTCGCTCCGGGAGTTATTCCCAGCCTAGCTTCTCTACCCTGAACGCCATCCCCTTCGGTAATCAATCCAACTTCGTGAGGATCCCACATCGTACTTTCAGCATATTCTATAAATGAGGCCTAACCAACGACAGATAACATTGCCCTTTTGTCTTTTATCACATTAACCAAGTACTCTTCTAATATATCCTAATTTTTCCATAGCTTGTCTACATATTCCCCGCCTGTGTTTCACCCAGGAGAGATCGTGAGTGAGGGTAACGCCCAGGTATTCAATACAGTCCACACATTCCATTTCAACTTTGTAAAAAATACCACCACGTCACGTTTTTGAAAAATTATTGCTTCCATATTTTGTTTATCTTTGAAACTGATATTACGAAAGACAATTCTCATGCATTTTGGTGTACTTGGAAAGGCTAATACTTTTCTTCTCTCAAATTAATGGCCCGAATGGGAAGTTCATTTTTTTAAATATCTTCATTTTTTACACGTGGGTGAGAGATGGAAGATGCTTACGACTCTTTCAGTATCCCAAATGCCTTTTAGGGAATTTGCGGAGTATTTTGTCTCATGGGAACATTTAGATCGAGATTTTGAGGCCAGTTATTCCTTCTGTTCGTATTTTTTATTCGAGTTCCTCAGTTGAAATTATCCATTCAACTTTTACTTGCCTACTTTTTGTAGAATAGTTAGTTATCATAGTTAGTTGGAAATAATAATTAGTCATAATAATAGTCACTTTCTTCGATCTCGTCCGGTGTTCAAATCGCGTGTGCCATTTCTTTTTTTCAATCCCCGAGCACTGTAAACACGCAACTCCCTCGCTCAACTGTTTAGTGCACAGCTGGCACTTGGAAAAACATGTCTCCCACGCTCAGCGTGATTCATTGGCATTGTTGCGCAACTTAAGAGAGTATGACGCGTTTAACGGTCCCGCAGTTCTGCCAACTCAATGGCAGATCGAGCTTATCGTCTGTCGTTCCTCGGGAGGTATTTTCACGACGCAAGAGGTAGTTTAGCCTCATTTGCGGGCATATTGGACTGAAAATCACCGTGGTGAACATATTTTCCCGTGCGAGGGTTTCATTCTAGATTATTTACCCTCCGCACGTGAGCATGATATTAAAAAAAACCATTTTTAGGTATTCATATGCCCCTTGACAAAAGGAAAGAGGCGGATATAAGCTAAAAGTGTTCGCTGCTCCACGTCCGCCTGGCGAACATTTCCCTCTTGTGCTCCGTTATTTCACTGTGCAACCGTAGATTAGTCTCATGAGACACACAAGGAGGGCTTGTGTCAACTTCAGTTGGAATTCGAAAGAGAAGAAACGGAAAATGCATTGGCGAAGAGTGTCTGCCTGGGAAAAAAGAAGCCCAGTCGCGTGAATTTCTAGAGCATCTACGAGTAATTTCCAAACAAGGCTACTTGGCGTAAATGAAGTAAAGGTACATTTTTAGTGTGTTAATTTCTGAATGGAAAATTCCTTGTTTGCTTTGATTAAATTTTAAGTAATTTGGTCATATCAACATAAAATAGATTTATGGAATAATTATTTATTCATTGAAACATTTTTAACATGGTGATTTTAAACTTAAAACTTCTTATTAATTCGACGGAAAGATGTTCCACCATAAAGAACACAGAGAACTGAATAATGGTGCTGGGAAAATTCATAATTGACATCCAAGTTTATATTCATACTCACTCACACATATAAATATATTTAATTATAAATAACACATCAGGATAGGGGGGCCGGTTCCTTTCCCTGTGCCTGTTATGGTTTCCCCGAAAGATCTGGTACCCAAAACATCACATAGCTTGGGTGAAGCCCCAGGTGCCCAGAGTGGCTTGCCCGGGAATCGAACTCGGGCCATCCGGTGAGTAGGTCAACGCCCTGGTCCCCCTGGACTACCATGAACCAAACACACACACACACATTTGTATTTGTAAACATAAATATATGAATATAAGAACTTCGATGCAGATATAAAGAAAAGGGATGAGAACACCTTTAATGGACATACACAGGAATGTTGGGAACTGTGGAATCGAGGTGATCACAAGCATAAAAAGGGTTCTTTATCGGTGAGTTGAACCACGTATATTCGACTTGCCAGGCCGACGCTTTTAGCCTCTTGAGCTATCATGGAAGCGTAAATTACAATGAAATCTGCGGGGAGTCAATGGACGAACTGCCTTTTTCCTCCTTACTTCTTTTTAGTTTCATTGGCCATGAGATGACGTTAGGGAGCTGTTTCACCCACCAAAGGAGAAATGGACGGGGAGGCAAGAGGAGAGGATGGTAGGGAAAGCAATCATACATATGTATATTATATATTTACCTACTATCCGTCCTCTTGCGTGTGTCGTGCATTTCTCCTTTGGTGGCTGAAACAGCTCCCTGATGCCATCCCATGGCCGAAGAATCGAGGATTGCTATAAGATTAGCAAAATCTCAGGGCAAATTAGATCAAACGGATAGAGCATCCGCCCTGCAAGTGAAAGATCTGGTATTCAATCCCCGGTCAATGAAATATTTCACTTCTATGGAGGCAGGAAAAATGGATGAAAGGCGTATTGAGCGGTAGTGGAATGTTGAAGAAGGTAATAGAGGGGAGAATGTTGGCAAAAGAGGAAAGGGCAGGAACAGGATAGGGATGTTGGATGGGATGAAGGGAGGAAAGAAGTACACAGAGATGAAGAGGGACCTGATGTAGAGTAGGTTGCTGGATTGGGTTTTGTTTTAAACACAAAATGTTTATTTGATAGTTAAGTCCATCCGAAAACCTACCCTAACCAGTAGATTAGCTAATAATAAATATATAAAAACCATAAATCAACCCGAAGGTCGGTTTAGTAGGTGATGGTAGAGCTCACCAATGTACCAAACCCGACGGCGTGTGAATATTCACACATCAGGGTAGGGGGGCCAGTTTCCTTTCCCTGTGCCGGTTATGGTTTCCCAGGAAGATCTGGTACCCGAAAAATCAACTAGCTTGGGTGGAGCTGCAGGTACCCAGAGTGCCTTGCCCGAATCGAAGAACCCGGGCAAGGCACCCTCCGGTCAGTAGTCCAACGCTCTACCCACTGGACCACCACGACCCGCACATATATATATATACATATATATCCACATTTACATGCATTATATTATTTGTAAGTTCCTTCCTTCTCTTCCTTGAGAAAGGTGATTTGATCACCAAAAGTTCGAAAACGTGTGAGTTCCTTTTCCTTTTTCTGTGTTTTTGTTTTGGTACGCCAGCACGAAGTACTAACCATATGTATACATATACATAACGGATACATCATCCGTACGCTCTACGCACTGGACTGCCTCGGATATTTGCCAGCACACAAACATATGTAGTTCGCGGGCGAACTAATATCCGTAGTAGACTATTGCGTAGGGCGCTGAGCTACTGAACTGAAGGTACGGATGATGTATACGCGTGATGCATCAGGGTAACCATGACTTCACCCATGCTATGTGACTCCCCGAGAAACTACATGGCATGGCATCATGGCATAAAGTCACACGTCGTTGGACTTGGCATAACGTGAATTCCACCCTCGCCTAACAAACCAACCTAGCGGTTTATTTACTGTGGTTTTATATCTCATCCATTACGAAAGGTTCCCAGAACTAAAGTTTCGAGGGAGCAGACGACGGGGATTGTTGCCATACGTCTACACCAGAAGGGCGACAACAAAGGACGCCATTTCACTCGACGGGTGCCCATTAAACGAAAGGTCCCGTTAAGAGACGCCCACTGCTACTATGCGCGGGTGCCTGCCTTCGGACGGCGGACGGGCAAAGAGTAGTTCGTCGTTGTGCTCACCTCTTCCATGGGAAGGCGCACTTTTCCAAAACGCACTTTTTTTGCCCGAGGTGGTGCTGCCGGCTGTGGCAGTGTCGATGGGGGGGAGTGGTGGGGTTGGGGGGGGGGTGGAGGTGTCACGCATGCTGCGAGTGAATCATCTTTTCACTCGAGAGGACGCTTGCAGTTCGCCTTGGGAGTTATTGCCTTCCCGCAAGAAGGCGAGGGCCTCGCCGCTAGGGGAGATCTACTCCCCTGGTCACCCTTCACCCCCTACGGACTGGCGCCTGCGGTGGCGCCGGTGACCTTTACTCGGGCGGAGAGAGTGTGCGTGCATGATGCTGGGGAGAAAGGGCCAGAGTGGGGAATCCCGCGCTGTGACCGGCGGACACTGCCCACATGGTTCGAGATTGACGGACTTCCTGTCCACGGAGCCAAGACTCAGGTTTGAAAACATCATTGAAGGGGCCACACATGGGCCGACATACCTATTATCAGGTCGGAGGACATATGCGCTGCCCATCTCGTCCAACTACCTGTTACATTTCCCCTCAATACGACGGTTGCTATTTATATATTTTCAGCCTAATAATGACAAGACATTAATTTATAGTTAAAAATGGCTTCATTGTTTTTCGAAGTCTTCTCCATGATAATCAATACACTTTTACAGGCGCTCGAACCAATTTTCTCAACACCAATTTCCGTAACACTTTTTCCACTCCGATTGAGGTACCTCCAAAACATGGGTCTTTGAGTGCACATCAACGGCTTCTTCAGGCGCCGAAAAACGTTGGCCACGCAATTTATTCTTGATGAACGGGAATAAAAAGATGTCATTTGGTGCTTAATCATAGCTGTACGGAGGATGACCCATCAATTCAACGTTTTGGCCAATCGAATAGGTAGTTGTTTTAGTCGATCTGTGAGAGCTAGCATTGTCATGATGAGGAATGATCCTTCGTTGTCGCTTCTTTCCGCATTTCATCAATTTTCCTTTTTCATTTCAAGTTATGGTCAAACGACAAAATATTCTGAAGAAAGTTAGCGTAAAAAGGGTCAAAATTCCAGGTGGGTACTTCAGATGGCGCCTAAAGCACTTGGTGTTGCCAAGGCTGAAGCAATAAATAGAAACCATGGTATTACCGAACTCCAAACATGACCCCCACTTGAGTTTCACCTCTCGGGTGTTCCGTGTCCGACAGAAAGGTCACACTCACGACGCGTAACCCCAAACCGAAGTCCTTTCGAATGAGATTTCATTCGACGATACTTTTTAAGCTTTGAAATGGTCAAATTCTTCGAATTCGCGCAAGAACCATTTTACCGCTGGTTGCGACACGCAACAATTGGTCGGTTCCCTTCGAAACAATTGTTATATTTCGTCGTCCATGTTTCATTTTGGTGACTTGGGCGAAAGTTGTGGAGATCCATTCATGTTTCTTCTTATATTTTTAAACATATGCCTCGATCCAAAAAAACTTAAAGGCCCGCGAGACAGTCCCCATTGAAAAGATTAAAATATTTTCTCAAAAAACCATTTCCCGCGGGGGATTAAAAAATATATTAAAAAACAATAACGTCCAGAGTCGACCAAGCGAGACCACTTTTTTTGGGATTAGGTCGCGCATTCATTCATCGGATTTAGCGGAAAATACAGCGAAACGTCGCATCCCAATTAATTAATCTCAAAGAGATAATGTTTTCGTTTGCAGCTAATGGATTTCCATTTCCCGGAGGATTTGAAACGTTGAATTGCCGGCGTCTCGTGCATTTAGAGTGCCGTTAATAGAATCGGCGCCGGAGGCGGCGTCATCCTGCTTTCAAGATTATTTAAGGAAAATAATAATAAAACGTGAACAGAGGACGAGCGACTGAATTCGAAACGATGAGCCTAGCATCGTCCTTCATCCAAAACACATTGCAAAAAGGGGGAAAATAAGTGCGCGGAGGCCCGCGTGTGTCTGTGTTATAGAATCGTGGCGTGTGTCTTAAGGAAAAGGATTCATGATTTACATGCGCCGATCAGCAGAACCACCGACCCACCCTCCCTCTCTCCTTGCCAGATCCCTTTCAAGGATTCCTTTCCAAGTGGGAATGCGCCGCCAGAACAACTTGGGACGCTTGGCGTTCATCCACCCACGGCGATTCCAAAACCTCTGTCTGCTATACCCTTGCTCCGCTCAGTGAAAGTTGGCTGATGCTCCGGCAGCTTAAAAAAAACCGTTGAATTAATGATGGAGGGCAAAACAGAGAGTGGATTTGAACGCAAGAGAAAAAGTGGAACGCTGCGCGCTCTAATGTTCCAGCATATTTTGCAATTACCTCTCGTGTTTTTGTTTTTACATATTAAATAGTCCCTCCCATGAACTACAACCTGGTCGTGGTGGAAGGGCTTGTGCGTTCCGATGACCCCTAGAGCTGTGCTGGCGGTAGTAATAATAATTGCTCCTGGTGGGGTCACCCATGCCAAATTGGTCGAAGGTTAGGAGCCAGACGTGAGGTAGTCCACGCAGCGTCTGTTCCTCAGTGAGGCGGCTGCAATGGCGTCTGACCCCAGTGGGGCGGCCATTAAGTGATGGCGTCACGTTAAAAACACTATTGAGGAAGGCAACGGGAAACCACCTCAATTATTACTCCTATGAAAAATGATGGACACAAGACAGAAATTGAGTATTGGCAATTGCGGGACTCGGCTCAAGCGGCCGTATGTCGTGACCTGCAGCGGGGAAGGCAAGGCTTCCGCGGGCGTCATCCCACGAAATCCTTGCAGGGAAGAAATAAAGCAGTAGGACAGAAGAAGACGAAGGTAGTTAGAATAAGAACATGGAACGTCAGGACAATGTTGAGGAGAGGCAAATTAGAAAATATTAAGAGAGAGATGGAAAGAGGTAATATAGATGTTTTAGGCCTCTGCGAGGTGAGATGGAAGGATAGCGGGGATTACTGGAGTGACAATTATAGAGTGATATACAGCGGCGGGGACGAGAGCCAACGAGGGGTTGCCGTAATATTAAATAAAGGAGTAGGAAGAAGCGTAGTCAACTTAGAGCTAGCAACTGATAGAATCTTACTCGTAGAAATTAAAGCAGAACCAACGAACTTGATCATTATTCAGGTATATATGTCACTGAGTAACCACAAGGAGGAAGAAGTCGATAGGATGCACAATGAGTTAGAGGATATAATCGCGTGTGTTCCTGCAGGGAAACATTTTTCCTGTAATGATGGGGGATTGGAATGCAACGGTAGGCGAAGTAAGAGATGTTGATGAGTTGGAGGGTTACGGTTTAAGCACAAGGAATGATCGCGGGGAGAAAACAATTGAATTCTGCAGGACAGACATGGGTAGTCCTCACCAACACATGGTTTAGACGTCACAAAAGGCGAAGGTATACTACCTTGATCAAAAAGTTCCCGGAATAACCACCGTGTGGCGCTCCCATCGTTCCGATTTGAGTTCTGTTTTTTTTGTTAAATTGGTACAACTGTTGTTGATATTCCCTTTAAATCTTAGTGTCATAACTTGACATTTGCAAAAGTTACGTAGCCAAGAGTACATCTATCTCTGTGTGTGTTGGCGATTTTTTACAATTGCAGAAATGGATTTAAATTTGCAACAACGAACTTGTATTAAATTTTGCGTAAAAAACGGATTTAGTGGCGCACGGACGTTGGAAATGTTGGAAAAGTGTTTCGGCAACGATTCTCTAAAAAAAACGGTCGTTTACCAGTGGCACGAGCGGTTCAGAAGTGGTCGTGAGTCAATCGAAGATGATGAACGCAGTGGCAGACATCGACATCGAAAGTCGGTGAAAAAATTGATAAAGTAAAAGAAATGTTGGTCAATAACCGCAAATTAAACATCAGAGAAATAGCGGAGGACTTGAACATCGCCTATGGATCCGCCCAAGACATTGTGGTTAATTATTTGGGTTTCCGTCGTGAAGCAGCAAAGTTGGTGCCAAAAGACCTCAATTTCATGCAAAAAAGAGACCGTGTTGACGTCGCAAAAGACATGATTTGCGAGGCTGAATCCGATCCCACATTCATCAAAAGGATCATTACTGGAGACGAGACGTGGGTTTATGAGTACGACACGCAATCCAGACTTCAGGCAAGTGAATGGCGTTCACCAAATGAGCCGAGACCAAAAAAACCACGTCGTTTTCAGTCAAAAAAGAAGGCAATGCTGACGGTTTTCATGGATTACAACGGTGTAGCGCATCATGAATTTTTGCCAGAAGGCCAGACAGTAAACAAAGAGTATTATTTGGGCGTTATGAGACGTTTGCGCGAAGCAATTCGCCGAAAGAGACCAGAAATCGTCGCACAGTGCGTCGAGACCGTCGCACAGTGCTATCATTATTTGTAATTTTTTGACGAAAAATGCAACAAATACCATCCAACAGCCACCGAATTCACCTGATTTGGCTCCCTGTGACTTCTTTCTGTTCAATCGAGTTAAAAAACCATTACGGGGAACGCGTTTTAGCAGCCGAGAGGAAATAATAAAAAAATCGCAGGAAGCACTGATGGACATACCGAAAACCGAATATAAAAATTGTTTCGAGGATTGGATCAAGCGCTGGCATAAGTGTGTTGCAGTCGATGGGGATTACTTTGAAGGGGACAATATAGATTTAGATGAATAAACTTGTATTTTTAATTTTCTGAATAAATTCCGGGAACTTTTTGATCAAGGTAGTATATGGAAAATGCCAGGTGACTCAGAAGGGTATCAGTTAGATTATATTATGGTTAGGTACAGGTTTAGGAACAGTGTGATAAATTCGCACAGTTTCCCAGGAGCGGATGCGGCCTCTGACCACAATTTAGTTGTTATGAAATGTAACGTCCGTTTCAAGGAGATAAGGCAAGGGTGGCGGGTTAGGAAATGGAATGTAGAAGCATTAAATGTATTAACGAGGAAGGAGTATTAGCAGGCTGTAGAGAAAATGATGGATGGCGGTAAAGACCTGGGTAATATCGAAGAAAAATGGGAATGTATCAAGCAAGGGATATTGGAAACAGCCAAAGACCATATAGGAACCGTTAACGGGAAAAGGATAAGGAAACCATGGGTAGCGGATGAGATGATTGAAATAATGGATGAGAGAAGAAGATGGAAAAATGTAAACACAGAGTTAGGCAAAATGAAGTACAAAGAGTTAAACAATAAATAGAGAAGGGCCACAAATAAAGCAAAGAAGAATGGTGGAAATCGCAATGCGAGGATATGGAATTTTTTCAGAAGAAGGGTGAAATTGGTGCTCTATACAGCAAGGTTAAGTTATTATCGGGAAGTAAAAAGACAAGATCTGTGCTAATAGTTAAAGATAAGTTGGGTATGATAATATTTGAACCGGAAAAAATCCAAGAGGGATGGAAGGTTAGACATAGAAACGGAACATGACGTAGAAGAAGATAGCTTAGGTCCTGGTATACTCGACGACGAAATAGAAAGGGCATTAAAGGAGATGAAAGCAAATTAGACCGTGGGGGTGGACAACATTCCTGTGGAACTGTTGAAATGTTTAGGAAAATGCGGGAAGAAGGCCCTATATGGACTGATTCGTAGTATATATGAGGAAGGAATCTGGCCGGAAGATTTTGTGAGATCAGTGTTAGTTCCTATTCCGAAAAAAGTAATGGCTAAATCATGTGAGGATTACAGAACAATAAGTTTGATATCCCACGCAGCTAAAGTTATTCTCATGATCATCAACAAAAGGATAGAGAGTAAGGCAAATGATTACTTAGGGGATGATCAGTTTGGGTTTAGGAAGGGAAGAGGTACGCGTGATTTCATTGCAGTAATGAGATCACTAATCGAGAGGAATATAGAATAAAATCAGGACGTATTTGCCTGTTTTGTAGATTTCGAAATAGCGTTTGATAGAGTGAATTGGGAAAAATTAATGCGTGTATTGCAGAGAATAGGAATGGATTGGAGGGACAGGAGACTGATCCGCAACCTGTACATGTCTCAGACTGCTCAGGTGCGAGTGGGTAACGGAGAGTTCGGATGGGCAGTGTTAGGAAGAGGTGTATGGCAGGGTTGCCCATTGTCACCGGTCCTGTTGGACGTATATGTGGAGGAAATGATTAAAGAGGCATACGAAGAACTGGAGGTGTGAATGAAAGTCGGAGGGGAATTGGTAAAATCGGTTTGGTTTGTTGATGACCAAGCATTAGTTGCTCAGTCAGCCAAGGGGTTGCAAGCATTGTTGAGTGAATTGGAGGTTCAGTGCGATAAGTATGGGATGAGAATCAATATTAATAAAACAAAGGTTATGCGATTCTCCAGAAAGAAAAAGGCTAAACTAAATATTAAAATTGGCCGGGAAAAAATAGAGCAGGTAGAACAGTTTACATATCTCGGAAGTGTTTTGGACCAACACAATCAAAGTAGTAAGGACGTAAGGAGAAGAAAGGCAAGAAAGCTTTGTCGAGGAGGGGGGACTTTATGACGGGGACGTTGAGTAGGGAGGTTAAGAAAAGACTGGTAAAAACTTTAATGTGGAGCGTAGCTATGTACGGCGCGGAAACGTGGTCGCTGAAGCAGGCGGATAGACGTAGATTGGAGGCTTTTGAAATGTGCGTGTGGAGAAGAACGGAGAAGGTGAAATGGACCGAAAGGAAAACAAATGAGGAAGTACTGGAGATGGTGGGTGAGGAGAGGGGTTTGTTGAGAGAAATCCTATGGAGGCAGGAGAAATGGATGAAAGGCGTATTGAGCGGTAGTGGTATTTTGAAGAAATAATACAGGAGAGAATATTGGGCAAACGAGGAAAGAGCAGGAACACGATAGGGATGTTGGACGGGATGAAGGGAGGAAAGAAGTACACAGAGATGAAGAAGGACCTGATATAGATGAGGTTGCTGG